>CM039680.1:12920838-13003338 GCA_022537955.1 Schmidtea mediterranea
ATGACGATTGCACATCGACAATGAATATCGACATTGATTCCAATCAAGAAAATAACTGCTCGAATAGTAATAACAACGGCGCCAATAATAATAACCTTTCATCAAGTGAGACCGGCAGCACTGGCACTGATAGTAACACCGGAAATGCTAGTAAAGTTTGCAATTGTTGCAAATGTGAAATGTTCGGTGAGCAAAGTTATTTTAATCACATGCGAAATGCAAACGTTGTGGAAAAATTACGAATGAAACTCCAAAAACGGAAGCAGTGTTCAATGAAATCATCCCAGTCGAAAAAATCATCAATAAACAACAGCTCACAGAATAACAACAAAGGCACACTGGAAGATGTTGACATGTTGGTGAAATTTATCAACGGTGAAAACGAAAACAATGATTCTCTCTCTTCCATTCAAGACATCAATGGATCAGCATCGAAAAAATCAAAAACAAAACTCAAATCAGACTCAACTACTCAATCGAAAATGAAATCGAAAATATCCGTTCCGAATGTTGATATCAAAACGATATTGACTCAGCAGAATCCGAAACCGATCAAAAAGTTGACGAAATCAACTACAGCACATGACATTGTTGGATCATCGGTGAATAAATTGATGAAAAATACAGATGAAAAAAATGGTTGTGAGAATCAAAGCAAACCGATATTAAAGGATAAAACGACAAATAAAGATTATCATTCGCCAGATATGGAGAATTCAACAGTTGAATCCTGTGGTGATGTGGGTATTCAGCATATCGAAGACGGTGAGATATTTATATTTGTAAATAATCAATCAAATCTTTCATTTTCTTTTCCATTTTTTCTTTCTTTTTATAAAACCCAATAAATTATTAAAAATCCATTTTCACTGACATTAGAAAATCTATTATATCTAGGGACAATAAGGCTTTTAATTTCACTCTAATAGCAATTTATTTACCAAAAAGTAAGTTTATTATTGCTTAAAAGTTTATTTTATAACTTTTATCTTTAAATATTAATTTTTTTAATTTTTATCTGTTTTTAATAATTTAGGAATCGATTTATTTATTCATATTATATTTATTGATTGTCATTAAAAATAGATTGATTAAATATTAATGATTATGATTAAATATTAATTATTAATGATTATTTGTTTTTAATAATTTAGGAATCAATTTATTTATTCATTATATTTATAATTGATTGCAATTAAAAATAGATTGATTAAATATTAATGATTGTAGATTTATATTAAATAACAATGGGAAAAAGCAAAACCGATAATTTGTGTTACATAAAGTAAAAATTGATCTCAAATCGTACAGAAAATAAATGGAATGTTAACATAAAATTAAAAGACAGATTTAAAGGTGACAAAATTATATTTCACTGACAAGGAATAACAAAATATATTTTAATTTCAATGCATATTTGTCGACAATTTATTGACTCAATCTTTATAAAACGAAAAACGAAAAATATATTTCCAATTTTAAGTGAGAATGAAGTTGGTCATGGATAGCTTAGGTTTAAGGTTTGCTAGACTATAGGAAAATGAGTTTTATACAGGATATCAGGAAATATATTAGAAATAAACGAGTAATTTAACTCTAATAGCAATTTATTTACCAAAAAGTAAGTTTATTATTGCTTAAAAGTTTACTTTATAACATTTACCTTTAAATATTAATTTCTTTAATTTCTATTTTTTAATAATTTAGGAATCGATTTATTTATTCATATTATATTTATAATTGATTGCAATTAAAAATAGATTGATTAAATATTAATTATTGTAAATTTATATTAAATAACAATGTGAAAAAGCAAAACTGATAATTTGTGTTACATAAAGTGAAAATTGATCTCAAATCGTACAGAAAATCAATGGAATGTTAATATAAAATTAAAAGACAGATTTAAAGGTGACAAAATTAAATTTCACTGACAAGGAATAAAAAAATATATTTTAATTTCAATGCATATTTGTCGACAATTTATTGACCCAATCTTTATAAAACGAAAAACAAAAATATATTTCCAATTTTAAGTGAGAATGAAGTTGGTCATGGATAGCTTAGGTTTAAGGTTTGCTAGACTATAAGAAAATGAGTTTTATACAGGATATCAGGAAATATATTAAGGAATAAACGAGTAATTTAACTTTAATAGCAATTTAATTGCCAAAAGTCAGTTTATTATCAAAAAGAATTAATTTCAAATCTATTTAACAGTTCAAAAATCGATTTATTTATTCATTATTATATTAGTAATTGATTAATTTAAAATCGTTAAAACTTGATCTATAGTCGTAATGAAAAGAAATGTCAAAAGAAAAACAAAAACAGATTAGAAGTGGAATTTCTTTAAAAAAATTCTTTTACTTCATATCTTCCGACAAATACTGAAACTTAACCATTTTAAAAAAATCGCATAATAATTTGCTACTGGTTGCCACTTTTCTCTTCCAAGAAAATTAGTAGTCTTTACTATTTTTCATTTTTATCTACTCTTGCATTTTTTTGTTTAACTCCACAAATTAAAAATCTTAAAATATTAAAAAAAAATATAAAAAATCATAAATTACATAATAAAATAACAAATTAAATTGATTAGCTCAATAGATATGGTGCTCATTAGATTAAATTGACCAGTTTTTCACCAACTCAATGGTGGACGCTCCAAGAAAGTAGTTCTCCTCACATAAGGCCTTAGGCACGTTCATCTGTTATTCTCCTAGCTAATTAGATATCCTTTGGCATAATTGTAACACGTTTATTATGAATTGCACACAAATTAGTATCTTCAAACAATCCTACTAAGTATGCTTCACTAATCTCTTGGAGTGCAGAACTTTGAAAAGTAAATCGGTATTGAAATCTTGATAGATTCCTTGCACTAGACGCAAAAAGGGCAACTTTCTGATAAATAATTCAGTACTCTTTTGATATCTACGAATTTATCTTAGAGCTATACAGTTCCTGGACGATATCTATGTGGTTTCTTAACACCACCAGTTGCGCAGGTGCACTTTTACTTGCAGTTTTAGTTGCCAACTGATTTCTTGGAGTTTTCCACCGGTACTTTTTCTCGCAGTTTGTTTAGTTCGAGCCCTTTTATTTATTTCCCGCCGTATTAATTCAATTTCAGCCTTAATAAGTAACATGAACGATAAAATAACATAATAACATTCATTTCTCTGACTCAACTAGCGTATAGAAATTATATAATAATCAAAGCAAGTTTTTTTCAACACAACAAAATTTAAATATATTTTTAAATGGCATAAAGAATTTATTAATGATTGATTATGAATATCAATATATCATCTGATAGCCAATCATTAAAAAATTCTTTATGCCATAGCAAAATGAAAAGCAATCAGAGGTGAAAACTAGAAAAAGTTCTTTTAATATTTTTAAATGTAAATATGAATCAATAATCTATTTATTGATTTTTATTATAATTAAAAAATGAAAAAAAAAATAAAAAAATAGGCAAAATCTCTAAATCGCTTTACACTAATCTGAAAAAGTAAAGACATCATTCACAATAAAAATATTATTGATTATGTAATATTGATCAATTATATTGACTGCCATTAATAGTAAAGTTCAAATAAAATCAATTTCATTGCGTATTTGAATGAGTAGCAAAACATACAAATATTCAACTGCTAAGATGTGGCCAGGTTCCGATATATTTTCTCCATGATTTTCACGTTTTGTCTTTTTCATTTTCGATTAATTATTTTTCTTATCGATTTTCAATAAACAATAATTAATATTAATGAAAATGTGAAATATCTCAGCATTATATTGGTTTCCATTCCAGACAAAGACATATACGATCCAGTAGTTGAAGATTTCAAAAAATTCTGCGAAAAAGTCCTTGTTGCACGCAAACAACGCAAGAAACTCCCGGTAGATCCGACGCTGTTGATCAGTGAGCTTGAGAAATGCCAACAAGAAAATAAAAATGCAAATTTGTTTAAATAAACTGGTGAAGAGTTGTGTTTTGGTTGTCGATTTAATGGCCTTGCAATATATATATCACTAATACTATTATTATTATTATTACTACTACTACAATTCCCCCATCATGCCCCGCCTGTTTAAATAAATAATAATATTGTTATGATTATTCTCGAGTGATAATTATTATTAGAATTTTTAACATGTGCCTAATTTTTATGTACAATAATAGATGTACAATAATATCGATTAAAAATAGTTAATAATATCGACTAAAAATAATTAAGAATATCGATAAAAAATAATCAATAATATCGATTAAAATAATTAAGAATATCGATTAAAAATAATCGATAATATCGATTATAAATAATCAATAATATCGATTGAAAATAATTCATATTATTCATGCTTGATTATATATATATATATTGTTGTTTTTTATTTTGTACAATATTTGGTGCTAGTATGGTGGTACATAATTAAATTATACAGACACACATTGAGAGATGTTCAATATCGTGGGGTTTTTGTAGAAAATGTATGCTGGTTGTGCATGTACATTTTTTGACAATAAATTATAAATGGCTTATGTATTTGCTTTATAGTGTGAATATTTGCCTGAAATTGGAGAGATTTCCTATTGGTTGATTTGTTTAGATTTCGGCCGCAGATATCATTTTGGAATGGATTGAGGCGGATAAACAATTTTATGCTCCATTTATTTAGAAATAATTTGTCATCTTGATCCACTTTTTTCATTGTCAATTGTAAAGAAATATAATTGATGGTCTTTTCAATATAAAAAATTTGGATCTTTTCGGTTCTACAACCGCCACCCCTAAAATAATTTTATATTAAAATAAATTATATAGATGCGTTAGTGATTGATTAAAATTTGATTAAAAATTGATTAAATTTTTCTTACCAATTCTGTTAAATATTGAAAGCTACATATAAAGTTTAATTTTATCCAATTAAAAAATGAATTTGCTTCGCCTATCCAATGTTTACACGATGAAAGGAGTTCTATGGTATTTCTTTAACAGCGGGGTATTATTCACAACAAAAGACTATGTTCCAATGGGCATAGTATGAAGTTGGATTTATCTGATACGCATTGTCGATGGAGGTGCCATATACGTACGTGTAGAATGACTGTTGCTTTAAGACAAAGTACTTGGCTTGAAGGTTCAAAACTTCCATTTCGGAAAGTTATTCTGTTTATTTACTGCTGGGCTCATGAAATGACTTCTGTTGATTACATTGAGTGTATGTTAATTGTGTTTTGGTTAAAAAAAGTAAAATTTTATTTTAGGGGTGGCGGTCGTAGAACCGAAAAGATCCAACAATTTATACATTAAATAGATTAAATTAAATATATAATTTATTGAACTAGAATTATAAATAAATCTATAATTTCGTAAGTAGATTAATTGAGTTAATAATAAATTGTATTTAAATTCCAATTTAGAATTTTCATCAATTGTAAAATAAAATTTATCAATAAACAGTATTATTATGAACATAAAGCGAAAGGAAACTGGAGATAATATATGTTATCCTACCTTTCTCATGATGTGAGGACCACATACACATTAAATGCTTCTGTCATTTGTGTATAATAGTGGTTGTATTGAATTTTCCCGAAACTTTGAGACTTATAAGCTGGAAAAACTTTTTATTTATAGCAAATTATAGGTTAAACTGTACTAAGAATATAGAATTACCACGAACCAAGAATGCTCTTGTAGGAACCAAGTCATCTAATTTTAACATCGTCACACCACATAGAGTTTATTTCTCAAGAGCTGTTTTTGCAGATTTCTGCTCGGTGTTCCATGCATCGGGACTTCTCAGAGAAAGACATACCAATAAACTCTATCTATTTTTCTCCACTGAATAGTAAACATAGCGCTTCTTACAAAAACTCACGCGGCTTGTCATCTTCATAGCCATATATTTATATGCTATTTTGTATCTTGATATTTATCGTTTCATCTGTATACAACACTGTCAAGTTGCGTTTTTCAGGATAACTTTATAAAACTCGTACTGTCTGTCAGTACTATTGCTTCAGTAAGAGAAAATAATGTAACCATTAAAGGTTGTGATGTTAATTAGGCTTAAAAACATTGCATATAGCCAAAGCCGAAATCACTCTTTTGTCAAAAATATTAATGACTTTCTTTGTGCAACTATATTCTAAAACTGTTGTTGGCTTTTAGTTGACCAAATGCATTCGCACTCCTGATTCTTGAGTTGGACTTTGAGCGCTTGGATCTCCACTTTATCTCGCTTACTCTCCACCTTCATTGTCACATTTGTTTAGTGAAGTTGATGGGCCTCATCTTTCTCCTTGATCAGTCTATTAATATCGTATCTGAATCTAGCAATTAATTTTTCCACTAAATAAAAATATTGTAAATGTCTTTCATCTCCATCGTGATCATATCAGTTTAATTTATATGCTATCCTTAATCGGCCTCTGTCAATTAGTAAGCTTTATCACAATACAGCAAATACTTAATATATTAAATAATTTCCTCAGATTCGGTTGTGTTTATGCGCTCTCATGCCTCATATCATGAGTTCACACATTTCTCACGTATATGTTTTCTTTTTAATTTTAGTTGATCACTTTCTTTTTTTATTTCATCGTTTTAACTTTACTTGATGCACCGGTTTTAATATTACATCACTATTTGAACAATTTCTCTTCTGATTCAGTGTTTGCCCAACACTGGTAATGCTGTCGTTCAATTTCTGAATAAACTTTAGGTCAATTATTTTTATCTGCCCAAAATTAAATTAAAATTTAAAAATAAATTATAAATGATATAAAGTAAAAGTTTAGAACAAATAAAAAAAATTAGTTAACTATCTTTATTAAGTCAAGAATTTTCTCAAATCTTCTAACTTTATTATTAAATTTCCAGCACATTTCATTGAGAGACCTTTGTCTTTTATCAGTTCGGATTCCTTTTCTTTTTTTATTTCAAGCTTAATTATATTATTAAATGACTCAACAATTTTTTTAATAAGATTTTTCTCCATTAGGTAACTTAAAAACTCTAATTGATTCATCATTATTATTCTTTCTTCTAGTTCCTCTAACCTCATTAGGATTAATATATCAATTAAAATGACCTTGGAAATTTGTGTAGTGCAATGAATTCTGATTCGCTTTCACTAGTTGGAATGACAACAAAATCAGAAGTTACCGGAAATTGGTTACATTATGCATGGGCTGGCGACCTTGACTTGTTGGAGCAGTAGTTGATCCAAGCTTTACTAGAAGATGAATATAATTCTCTGTGATGCGACATTCACTTCGTCTGCAATGATCTCATTATCCTTTTTCTCAGAAGAATCGTTATGAATTTTCGTGCCACTGTCAGGTTCAAATTCAATAGCCTCATTTGCTAGATGCTTACAGAACCTCTTTGGATAACCCTTCATTTCTGAAATGAAAAACAAATCATCAGTCGCTAGTATTGTGAAACGCAATCTTGATAACAATTTCTAAATACTTTTTATTCGCATACAGTAAAGTGATATATTAATCTAAAATAATGAGTTCATATCGCAGTGAATACGCAGATAAAATACAGCTCTAATAGCAAACATTAATTACGGTTAAGCATTCTTAGACAATCACTCACCAGTTGTATGTCAAAACACTTGAAATGATACAAATATTCTATTAAACCACTGCCTCAACAAAACATAAAAAACTGGAATATTTTTGATAGGTATTTTTAAGTTAATAGTTAATAAGTTAATAAGTTAATAGGTATTTCCAATTGAATACATGAGATTATTGCAAAAGTGGTACAGAACAACCATAACATGGATAATACCTGATAGATTTTCACACAGGACCACCGTTAACCCTTTACCTTTTACTTGGTCGCTAGCGATCTGAATCAAACCTAGTTGATGTATCTACAAGCTAATAATGAACGTGTTAGGTTAGTCAGGGGTCTGAATATTTTTCCCCATGAAACTTATTGCAGCACTGCCACATGTGCTGCAGGTTAAACAATGCCTATGAAATAAAAGTTGTGTTAATTACCAACAAGGTCGCTAGTGAGCCTAAGCGAATTTATATGAAGATATTTCAAGAACAACTATTTCGTTTAATATACTTCAAGCGCTCGCTCCTTTCAACCGGCATAGAAATGTAAATTGCAGAGGTAAGTTGTTTCAAGGTTACAGCAAAGTAAAAGCAAACATTAAAATTTTATACATTTAAAAAGATTAATTTTGCTACAATTAGACATAAAAACTATTTTCCTATTATTCAAATCAACCCGACATAGGTGACCAACTCTCACAAATATAGGCTAAAAATTCTTGCTTCATCTCCTTATGAAATCAAAATGAGTAAAATGAAATAAACAAATGCATCTTTACAACATTTAATCTTTATTTATGATCTTGCTTTCACAAAACTGACAAAAAAACTTTATATATATCACTTCACCAAAGCTAAAATGTTGAAAAACACCAATCGGAATTTATTCAAACAATAATTTTCGTCAAAAAGTCCGTTTAGAAATCAAGCAAGTAGTATTTCAAAGAATAAGCTCGACCTATCTGAAAAAATAAATTGAAATATGTTTAAATAATTATAATTGGTGGGTTTCTGGGTGTTGATGTTTTGAGACTATATGGTTGTTACCCAGACAACCTCATACAAATATTTTTCACTCGCCACTCGGCACCCGTTGCTAAGCAATGTTGGAACTGTGTTCGAGTGGGTAGACCGTCCGCAAAAAGTGAGCGCTATTACTAATGCTATAATTGACCGAACAATCCACCGGTAGGAGGCCTGTGCTCGATTTAAATTTATTGGGTCCCCTGCTAAAAGTATTTCCGTCTTTATGTGATTGCCACCGATCTACACTTCAGAACGGTCGATTTAGTTTGGTCGGATAACTGTACGAACTATCTAACATAACATTTATTAAATAACACGGCATGTTCACAAATTAGATCCGGTTTGTTACTTTGAGCCGCCGATGTTTTGCGCGCTCAGCTCTTCCTGGTCGGTGCCTGTTGCGTTTGTCCTTGGGTGTTGCTGGAGACATCTGGTCACGTAAGCCAGCTGTGCCGGGGCGAAGACCAACGGATAAGTTACCGCTGCCCCTTCTTGGCTCGCCGACAGTGCTGTTTCTATCCCTTTGATTTGAGTCTTCAAATTTTGCGTCAGTTGACGTTCACTGGCCCACCCCTTTTGTGGTGCCTCCATTCTTTGGTAGACCACTTTTGCCTTTTTCGGCTCGATCCAGGTTCCCTTGATCTGCTGGATCTCTCGGGTGAGTTGTAGGAGTTGTTGTTGCAAATCTCTGTTAACTGCCTGGGCCTTGTCTAACTCCCTTTGTAGAATGGATGATTGACGAAAATTCATTTCTGAAGAAAAATAAGAATTCATAACATTTATTTTCAACTATAATCAATTAATCATTTATCAAAAGGGCTTCGGACAATTATTCGTTACTTAATCTCCGGAAAAACTGTCAGGTAAAGTAGTAATAAATCATGGAAAACATTTAGTGAAGTGACTGAGACTTGAAGACGAACTCCTTTATTTTAAAACATTTCATTTAAAATTCATGCATATTTAAGGTGTCCGAAATGTTCTATCTCCTCTTCTTGAGGTACCGTTCTCTCGCATAAGAATGTTCGCGTCGAATTTCGGTTTCCCTATCTTCTTCCCTCATCTCCTTCGGCAGGACATATCGTGGGACTGCCACGTGCATTTCGGGCATTCGCTCCTGGAGCCTGGGGTCATCCAGTTCGTAAGAAACGTTATATGGCAGTACATACCTGTCGGTACTGGGTATCCTACCAGCCGCAATATCTTCGTTGACCCGTTGCAGATATCGTCTCGCCTGTTCTACTTGCCGATTCGTCTAGGCTTGATGTCGTTCGAGGCGCGCCAGTAGATATTCGGCCTGCCCTCGCATCTCCTTCACCGGATTTTTTCCGAGTTCTCTTTTTATTGCTACATACGGGAGATCCACCTCGTCAGAGTCTCCTTGCGTGCCACCTCGGGTTTCACGGACCGGGGATATCGAAAATCCCGCGTCCCACATCACCTGCCTGCATCTGGCAGCAGAGTGAGCGGGGAACCGGGCTATTACTCGGATGCGTCGATCCACGAGTCTTCTAGAACAATAAAATTATTATTCACAAATTACTATCGACTGGGTTGTATATTTAGATTTGCGGATTTCATATCGGGGCGGCGTAAGGTGACTGATGTGGGCGTTCTGTGTCAGGGGTCAACGTTCTTGGGCCTATTTAGGTAGAGATTTCCGAAACACACACAATTCGCTGGTAGCGGTCCGGATCTATCAACAACACTGATTCTGGGTAAGCCCCTTTAAGGTTCCTTCCTCACGTGATCTGGTTTTCAATTTATAATTAGCCCGCTGTTGAAAATCCATTTATCATCTTCGACATCGCTTACGTTTAGCTAGGCATAATCACGATCGCATATCCATCTCGACTCAATTTATTTATAAAAACTGATCAATCATTAATCATTCGAGACTAAAAAGATACGTACATCTTATTCAAATTATTCAGTCGTCATTACTTAGTTTACTTATATCTACTATTAGTTAATAACATCGAAAACTACTTATACGTTTATCTAAATACTTTTAGTTAAAATCATTTATTCATCCAAATTTACTTTAGCTGTAACTACTACTACGTGGATGAACCCTTGGTTTATTTATTAAAGTTTCTTTTACTTCCAATTACTACAAGATTAATAGACATTTAGCTTATGACCGATGATCTTAGTTTTATACCGATAATTTAGGCAAAATCATTTGCTTATCGAAGTTAGATTTGCTTATAACGCTTAATAGAATCATAAACTTAGAGTTAAAATGATATTCATATTTTTGGTGGGTACCTTCACCCCAAACTATAGTTGTTCAAAATCAATTTGTAACTACCAATAATTATCAACCATTTGGGATTGAAAATGATTCCCTTATTTCATGTAAGTATTCGTACTCAAATTCATTCATTCTTTAGAGTCAATTCATTTGTAATTATCGATAATTAAAAAATAATTAGACTTGAAAGGATATTTCATTGGTTGATAAATATTGGTATTAAAATTCATTTAGTTCTCAAAAACCAACATAATTATGATTACTTCTAATCCATAAACATTCGTCACTTATATTGACGGTTTAACAAACATACACTTTAAATGTAATAGTAGGTTACTTTATTTGTTTGGTTCCTTTGTAGTCGGGAATAAAAAAAATTTATATCGAACCTCAAAATCCAGATAACAACATATTCGACCTCATCGAGGGTCTGTCCGACATGACTCCAGACCTCTACCAACGATGTGTGCATTTCGGCTTTAGTGTTCTCATTGTTAAATCATGGTTGGTCGTTTAATAATCAAATTGGTTGGTGAAATTGCAATTGGTTCTTTTTATTTGGGGGATCTATTTAGCGGTAAAGTAAATAGGCAAAACAAAACAATATAGATTGATCGATATGATAGCATATTTATTTTTTCGTGGTAAATTGTGATATATCTCAGGTTAAATTCCGATATGACAGCATATTTATTGTTTAGTGATAGATTGTGATATATCTCAGGTTAAATTCGTCCGTGTTGGTGTCCAGGATGGTCCATTTATCAGGTCACATTTACGCTAGGACTCGGAAAATATATCAAAATCAAATTTAATTAAGTTTAAAGGTTTACCTAATTGTGCGGATCCGCTAGTGCTCACGATGTTGGGCTCCTCGGGGAACTGACGTTTTCTGGCAATCTGCTCTGGCCTTCGGAACATTATTAATTAAATTAAAAATGACCAATTCCCGGTCGATTTACTTTTTATATGGATGGTGTGTCTAGTGATGGATGCATAGCTGTGATATGTACACACCTCCTCGACCGCGCGTAGGTGTGTATCCATAGTTGGTTTGGCTCGCTACACCTACTGGTTGTTGACATGTCCCTCTCACCAGTAGGTGAGTGTGTGTCTGCGCACCACGATTCTTATTGATTGATATTTTAGAAAAAGGTCGAGACACACACTTAGTTGCTTTCCCGCCATTAACTTTATTTCTAGTTAATCTGATTCATTTATTATATTTGGTGGAGTTTATACTAGACACGTTTTCTAATAGGCAATTATCACGGTTTCCTTTAGTAAGCATTAGTTTTAATTCTATTCATTTCAATGTAGGTTGTGTCTCGCTAGAAATTGCTTTATGAGTATGACGCTCGAGTCGAATAACGGCCTCATTCTGATCACTTCTATTTCGTATAAGGAAATTGATCACTGTCGGTTTATGCATAGGATGCATTCAAATATTATTAGGAAAATTACGAAACTTATCGTTGCATTCCATTGTAAGCTGTTAATGGGTTTGGTAAATGGTTTTCTTTTGCATTTCAGAGGATTTAGTATTTATGAGGAAGTTTTATGATAAAGAAATTTTTAAATTGAAAATTTTAAAAATTAAAAAGTTTAGATTAATTTTTAAAAAAACAAAATAAGAAGATATTTTAATTAAAAATATCTTCGTAGAAAATTTGTTTAAATAAGGAAGATTAAAGCAGACAATTTTTGAGTTTGATATTTATTGAAATAAAATTTATGGAAACAAAAACTGATTTTAATGTTTTACAGGATGAACCTCCTAATATGGTGGCAGCGGTAAACACGGACGCAATCACCGAAAGATTGCTACCAAAGGTATTCTGCCAAGGGGACGATTTGGAAAAGTTCATTAAAAGATGCGAAATTTATTTCGACGCCAAGGGAATCACGCAGAAGAAAGACCAGGAAAGATTAACATCTTGCAATATTGATGACGATCTCCTGGAAGTGTACGCCAAAACACTGAAAAAAGCCGAAGGATTCCAGGCTAGGTTGCGATTGGCATTCGATCGTGAAAGAGATGTTTTAAAGGATCTACAAAACTTGTTGAATTACAAGCGGAAGGGTGAAGAAATAGAAACGTATTTTAAAAAGGTGGAGGACCTTGTTGATAGGTTGTTCGAAAATAAAGAATTTACCAAAGAGAAATTAACAGCAAGGATGTTAATAGTATGTGCGGAGAATAAAGAAGTTGAGAAAGAAGTGATACTACGGAAGATAAAAAGCACAGAAGAAATAAAGGAAACACTAACTCTGATGGACAAAGTAGAAAAGCAAAGAGAACAGATAAACAGTATGAAAAGTTACGCCAGAGTGGTCTATCAGGAACCACAGGGAAGAGTACAATACAAGAAGAAAGAACAGAGAGAAGAAAGTATCCGAAGAGAAATGCCAGAATGCTGGTTATGCCACAAAATAGGACACACGAAAATTGATTGTCCAATAAAAGGTAATATAGAATGCTGGACATGTCATAGAAGCGGACATATAAGTAGAAACTGTCCAGATAAAAAAGCTCCAAGATGTTTTGGGTGTGGGAAAGAAGGTCATATAAGAAGATTGTGTCAGGAAATACGCTGTGAAAGATGTAGCAGAAATGGTCATAGATCCGAGGAGTGTTATACAAAGATGAGGTACGGGCAAGCGACGGAGAGACAAAGATTCACGGGAAACAGATACAGTCGAATAAATGGTATCGAGGAAGAAGAAGAAAGGGAATAGTGTGTAGAGACAAATGAAGATAATTTTAGGAAGACGTACCCAAACAACAGGGCTCCACCAGTAGAGGAGTTGGTTGGAGCCATATTCTAACAGAAAATTTGATGGGATATCCTCAAGGGGCAGAAAAGTGGGAGAATGTTGGAAGGGTAAGCGAGAAAGTATACAGGTTCCTAAAGAGAGAAATGTTTGAAGAGGAAGTGGAGAGAATTGGAACCATCGAAACGGAGCAGGTTGTTGAAATTTTGTATAACAGAATGCAAGGAAGGCCTAGTATAACAGTAAGGATGAATGGGGAAAATTTCGACTGTTTATTAGACACTGGGGCAAGAATCAATGTAATGAGTGTGAACTGTTTCAACAAGCTACGAGGACAACAATTGACGAAAAGTGACGATAAGTTACGATGCGCAAACGAGAGTACGATCGAGACAATAGGAAAAACGAAGGTGCAAGTAACCATTGGAAATGTTTCGAAGGAAGTTATATTCATTGTGGCGGAGAAAGTGACACCAGACGTGATTGGAGGAATCGAATTACAAGAAAAATTTGGATTTAGACTGTTAAAAATTAAAGATATCGAGGCTAGTGAAAAAGACAAGAACTATATTTGTAACATTGAAGCAAAATTTGGCAGAAAAATAAAGGATGAAGAACGATTGATACGAGCGTTGGAGCAGTTAAAGATCAATGAAGATAGCAAATTAAAGGAAATTATAACAAACAGTGGAAACGTGTTTATGGCAGATAAATGGGATGTGGGTCGCACACATTTGGTAAAACACAAGATAGTTACAAGAGGTGAGCCGATAAACATAAAACCATATCGCCAACCACTAAATTTGGAATCAAAGATTGAAGAAGCAATACAAAATTTGTACGAAAATGGAATTATACGGAAATGTAACTCTCCATGGAATACACCGCTAATATGTGTATGGAAAAAAGAGAAAAAGGATATTAGACTATGCTTGGACTTTAGACAGCTGTACGCGGTAACAGAGAGGCAGGCATTTCCAATGCCAAACATAGACGAGATGTTGGATTTGTTAGGAGGATCCGTCTTTTTCAGCTCAATCGATCTAGGTAATGCATATTACCAAGTGGAACTAGAAGAAGAATCACAGGAGAAAACAGCTTTCTCAACAAAGAACGGACAATATTGTTTCAACAGAATGCCGTTTGGAATTGCAGCAGCACCAGGTACGTTCCAAGAAATGATGACAAAAGTATTAGGCAAAATAAAGGGAGCAATGGTGTATTTGGACGACATCTTGATTTATTCAAGCAGTAAAGAGAAACACTATACAATACTCGGAGAAGTGTTAAAGGCGATTGAGGAAGCAGGCCTAAGGATTAATCCAGAAAAATGCCAAATAATAAAGGAAGAAATCAGATTCTTAGGACACATAATCAGCAAGGAAGGAGTACAGACAGATCCATCTAAAATTCAGGCCATACAGAACTTTGGGAAGCCTAACTGCGTAAAGAAACTCCGAAGCTTTTTAGGTATTTGCAATTATTATAGAAGATTCATCAGTGATTATGCAAAGAAGGCAAGGATGTTAGAACAATTATGTAGCGGACCAAGTAACAAAAAATTAGAATGGAGTGAAGGAACGAATAGCGTGTTTGAGGGATTGAAACTAGCACTCACGACGGCGCCAATCTTATGTTTTTCGGATCTGAAAAAAGAGTTCAATTTAGATACCGACGCTAGTTTCGATACCATTGGAGCAGTACTTTCACAAAGAGATAAAGATGGAAAGGAAAGAGTAATTGCGTATGGATCACACTCGATGACGAGCCACGAGAAAGGATACTGTATTACAAGAAAGGAACTATTGGCGGTATATTATTTTTGCATTCATTTTAAGCACTATCTCTACGGAAGAAGATTCACGCTCAGGACAGACCACAAGGCAATCACGTTTATGATGACAACCAAGAAGCCGATTACTTCACAATTCCAAACATGGATCAATTATTTGAGCAGTTTAGATATAAGAGTAGAATACAGAAAGGGTATTAATCACCAAAATGCAGACATGGTGTCGAGAACTAAATGTGACACGTGTGTTCAATGTCAAATGGCCCACGAAGAAGCTAAGAAAGGAAAGATAAAAACAAGATTACTAGACTCGATCAGAGAAGAGGGAAGAAGCAACATCCAACATGGAATTGTAGAAGAAGTACGAAAGAAAACGATGATACCTGAAAATGAGTTACAAGAAACAATAAAGGAAATACATAGACTATTGTGTCATGCTGGAGTCGAGAAGATAGCCGATTATATGAAAGATAGATATGTTGGAAAACACCTGTGGAGTAAGATTCAGGAGATTGTTCGAAGTTGTGAGATTTGTCAAAATACCAAGGCTTTAACAATAACAACGAAAGAACCAGTAAAAAGACAAGATTCGAAGGAAATGTTCGAAATCATATTCGTAGATATATGTGGACCGTTGGCAGAAACAAAAGGACGTAAGAAGTATATATTGGGCATAATAGATCAGTATAGTAAGTATCAAGTCTTGACAGCGATAACAAAACAAGACGAAGAAACAATAAAGAAAACGATTTTAGAAAAGTGGATTTTAAGATTTGGATGCCCAAAAGAGATAAGAGTTGATTGCGGAAAGGCGTTTGAATCAGGAATGATGAGAGAATTCACAAAGATGTTAGAGATTAAATTATGTTTTTCGAGTCCATACCATCACCAAACAAACGGTCAGATAGAAAGACAATTCAGGACAATACGGGATTTGATAAATGCTACTTTACAGGATAGAAAGAAGACGGATTGGGCAGAGATATTACCAGAAGTCGAATTCACTTTAAATGCTGGGTTTGATCTCTATGTTACTATAGCCTACTATAGTGATTCATGTGTAATTCGTCGGATTTATTACTTGAGTGCGGCAGATAATTTCATTTACAGATCGTCCTGGCGATAACCAGCTATCTCTGGGAACCAATACTACCCTTAGCAATAGTGTTGACAAGGATTGAATAAACGGCTCTCTATTTCCGATGACAGCAACTGAGGAAGAATTGTTGGACACGTGAATCCTCATGGCGTATCTATATTTGTACGTGGAAAAACCGTTATCGATTTTTAATGAATAAATGGTCTCGAATTTGGTCCGTTAAGATGATATTGGAGATTTTATAATAAACATATATTAAATAGCTATCTATTCTTTGGTTGGTGTATGCTAGAGAAACTTTCATTGGGTGAAAAGTAAAGTAAATTTATGCCCTATGGATACGTTACTTCACTGAGTGATCATCTCTAGAGGGGGTCCGGCTAATTTGTTTAAAGTTTTTGTAGTTTATGGCTCGAATCCGTTTTAAGATGGCATTGACTTATAATTATGGAGAGTTAATTTGTCCTCTGCAGAACCGGGTGTATTCTGGTATCTGATTAATCGTTACTGTGCTGGGGAATTGCTTTTCAAACGACCAGAAATTTTTACTATATCCTATTTCCCTTTTATTTCGTCAGCTGCGATCATGATTATTTACCCAACATTTATGGTTGATTATAATTTTTATTACGCAAGAATTCATTGTAGTCCGGTCTTTTTATACTTTGGGTTTGATTAAAATTTTTTAGGGCATGATTTTAGGGTTTGGTTTGCATTTATTCTATTATTGATTCCTACTAAATTCTTTAAGAAGTACTGTTGGAGTTTGATTTCTAGATATTTTACTAAATTTCGTTACGACGTGAAGTTAGAAAGATATAGCAGTGACCTTATAATTTTGCGTTATAACTTCAAGTAAAACTTTTTATGATTGAACGTAGCATTCTAGTTATTAACTTTTAGCAAAATTCTTTCTGGCACTTCAGTTTATTAACAAGTTCTCTAACGACTTTTAATAAGATCGTTTATATTTTTAGAATATCATTTTTATTTTATTAACCAGTTTCTCAATATTTTTGATCAACCTTTTGTTTTGAGCAAAGCAACGATTTTTTATTTAAAATCCCGTCACCGTCCTTCATTTTGATCCTAAGCGCATTGTGTTTACATTATAGTTACTGAGTGCCCACTGGACTACTCGATGTTTGAATTTTAGCCGTATGTGAAAAATAAGTTTAGGTCAAGTTTACGGGAAATGAGCGACGACGAAACAGCCAAAAGACTATTTCCCTTTCACCCTTTTCCCTTATACGGAATCATATTGACGTTTCAGCTCCTGCGTTCTCACGCCGGAGCCTTCACGGGCACGAATCGTTGGCGATAATACACGCACTTACACGATTTCGATTGTATCTTTGATTTTACTGACTTGTGCTATGTTTCGGCTGTGGGCGGAAAAATTTCGACAGTAAACAAACAAATTTTGTCATAAAGATATATTTTATCGCGTAATACATTGTGGTTCAATAATTTGCATACAAAATAGGTCATAATTCCCTCTCCCCACCCGAAATCCAAGCAGAGCTCATCCAAGCAGAGAGAGTATCGCAAAAGTTCTCACTCACATTATAATCACTCTTCGGAAAAACTGGCTAAAATCGCTTTTCAAGTTTCGTAAAACTGATTCAGGTTAAAAACCGATTAAAATTGTGTAGAAATGAATCGGTATATATACCTATTGTGCGACCCTAACCTTGCGTGTTCTTTTTGATTTAATAAAACAAAATTTGACCTTGTTATTTTCTAGTATATTCTATTCTTAATTTTATTATTCTGAAATTTTACTTGACAATTTTTCTTTTGCATTTTTTAATTGAATTATTTCTAATTCAAATTCTTTGATTTTTATTCCATTTTCTTGGAATTTCGCATTTTTTGATAAATTTTCAAATTCTGGTCAAATTGTTAGGTTTTCATGTTATGTTTATGTTTATTTCGTGCGGATCTTGTTGCACTTTGTTATTATTTTAATTTATTTTTGTGTTTTATAATTTTATATTTAATTGTTCTCTTTCTCGTATTTTAGTAGGGTTATTTGGTGTTTTAATAGGTTTGAGTTTGAATCTGCATGTTATGTTTGCGTGTGTATTACCGATTCATTTAAACATTTTCAAGGCCGTTTGTGTTCTGGCCCAACATAATCATAATAATATTAATAATAATAATAATAAAATTAATAATAATAATAATAATAATAATAATAATAATAATAATAATAATAATAATAATAATAATAATAATAATAATAATAATTAAATATATTAAGATTAATCAAGAATTGATAAAGACTGTTGAAAATTCGTGTTAAATAAATAAAAATATTGATCATGAGTCTGAAATAATAGAAATTGATAATGACTCATTTTAATGGTTTCACATTTATAAACCTTTTTTATTATATTTTGTAGATAAGAAAAAATTCTGAATAAAGATTTTGTACTACTATTTTTAGCAAAAAATAAATCTCAAGTTTAAATTTAAACAAAATTTCCAATAAATAAAATTAATTTTTCAGCTTTCCATCATTATAACATTATTAGTTTAATAATGAAAATATTAATTGCAATCATATTTTTTTTCTAACCATCTTCTCAAACATCCTATTTTAAAAGAAAATAAAACTAAATAAAGAAAAAGATATCAAATAAAACTTTAAGCGTAAAGAATAAGTCAAACAAAGTAACACAAATAATTTCTGTAACTAATTATTAACCTTTTTTATTATGTCATTTCAAGTTGTAAAATTTTAAGTTGCTCTAGTTTCATTGAACGTGGACGAGACGACTCCGGATCGGAAATACTTTCGCTTATACGCATACATTGATAGAAACGCTACCGGATTCACCAAGGAATTGTGAAGAATTAACCAAGTAAAATGTCTTCGTGTTAAGTGACATAAATGTTCTTTGCCTTCAAATAAGATGATACTCAAAGGATAAAAACATGATTGAATAAAAATAACGACGAAAGAAGTCGATAAAGTGATTACGAGTCGCCTCTGGCTCTTTGTCACAATGACAGTTGAAGAACCTGGATTCCCTAGTTTGTAAAAACACAAAATATAACTGAACCCTGCTAGCACCATTGGAGGACCAAAATAAAATATGCAAATATAACTAGACGCCATTTTACCAAGTTTCATCATACAATTCAGAGCAGATGGATCTAATGTGTAAGAAAGGATGAATTCGTTGTCAAAAACGATTATTGACGGAATGTAGCCCATAATGATTGCGTATAGTCCGTTGAATAGTGTTATAATGATACTGTTTTTCAAATTTATGTACTTGCGATATTTCAAAGGCTGACAAATGGCCAAATACCGGATAACTCCCAACAGTCCATGAGTTGTAAGGTCGAACTGGACTAAGATTAAGTTGACTGTCCCTAGTACATGACACATATTTAGTCTTCTAATATTGTAAACCACATTCATGTCTCCAAGTACCGCAAATGCTGTGACTGTAGTTATGAGAACATAAACAACTTCTCCGACTGATAAACACAATAATGGCAACATTCCCCCTTTGAGATTTGCGTCCTTCAAACTGATGGCGATCATAAATATATTTCCAGAAATTGATAAAACAAGAACCAACACCAAATAGGCAACTTCGGCGCCAACATCACCGCAGCGAGGAAAGTCAAGGTAAATGGAATCGGTCGAGAGAGTCGAAGATTGTACTTCTGAAATAGATGTCATTAATTGCAATAGTATTAATAATAGTAATAAATAAATTGTCGAGAGTTTTGAAATTTTATATATTTTTATATTCTATTTGAAGAGTGACATTAAACATATTTCTCATTAATTCTCCTTAACTGTCGAAGATCTTGAAATCCTGCATTTTGATCTGCAATTTGGTAAATGTTTGATGAGAATTATTTTTGTCAGCAAATTAATGGACGGCAATTTAATTAATGTAATTTTTTTGATTTATTAATATACTTAAAGGACATTTTCAAATAGAAATTCAATTCGAAAGCTTAAAATAAGCATTCTGACAATTTCAATAATTTGCAAAGCATTAATTACATTTCTATTAATAATAATAATAATAATAATAATAATAATAATAATATGAAAGTACATATGAATATTTAAATAGATTTAAGAATTTTGTTATCAAATCTTTTTGTTTAATATTTAAATATTTAAAAATTTAAAGTTTTTCAGAAATTCTTTTGATAATTTCAATGCAAATTGCTTTCAATGTACAGTGTCCGCCGCTTTATATTGACCCCTACTATTACATCTCTTGGTGGTAAATAATAAGCGAAAGTTAATAATAAACAGTAGTGTTGTAAAAATGTGTACGCAGACGTACAAACAATGTATTCACATAAATTAAAACTTGCGAGAATCGTTTGGAAGAAAATAATCAGTTATTAAAGACAGTTTTGATGCATTTTGCTTGTGTGCGTCCAATGAATCTGTCAAGTTAATTTTGAGGAAAATTCAATAAATGCTATCAGTATAAGCGGAAATTCTCTAGTAATGTTTTCGAAATATTCAATGTAATATTTTCAATTATCTATTCATTTAGAATAGGTATTTTCATTAAAATTAATACTATTAATAAATTTTATTAGGAACCAACTCGGGTGAACACAGAAAAAATTTCGGTGGTGCATTTTCAAAGTAAATTTTCATTAAACGGTTTTAATGATTTTGTATATATATATATATTTATTGCACATTAAATTATAAACTTTAAAAATCTTATATGACAACATAAACTTTTTTAAATAAATGAGTAATGTTTTGATATATCATTATTAGTACAAATTAGTTTAAAAATTACAATTTAAATCTTATTCACTTTAATAATAACCATTAGAGTTTTTGCCGCCTTAGGTCATAGGTAAACCATCATTTAAGTTGTTTATTTTTATTTTGCTTTACGATAATAAATAGCGTTAAATAAATGGATGGGATTATTTTCAAAATGTATTGAAATTTATTTGAAAACCTGGCTTAGAATAAACTGGAAACTATAAAAATATTGTTAAATTTACCGATTTTTTCTTTTACAGGTAATTCGGTATATAAAAATTGAATTACCGGTTTACTGTAAGGGATGAATGTTTCAGTGATTTTATAATATTAAACATTTCAAAAAGCTACAGAGCACAAAATCACATACGCTACGTAACTGGGCTTTCCGTACTATGTACAGCGGCTCTCAAACCCAAGAAGCATATAACACGAATTTAGATTTTTTATTTACAAAATTATTTGACTAAATTAAAATTATCGGTAAATAACAAAAAATTACTTTCATAGAGAGAATTAAAATTTCAGTTTACAGTATGTTTTATTTAAAAAAATTTTCCCCCAACACAAAAACTAGTTTTTAATTTTTGTTTCTTTTGAAATCCACATTTAAAAGGTCAATTAAAATTGCGGATGATTTAATTGCTCTTTTGTTGAATAAAGACGTAGTGTGTTTAGATAGGTCTAGCTATATTGGTCAAACAGTGCTAGACCTATCTAAACTCAGAATGTATGAGTTACAATATATTGAACAGGCAAAATATCTAGCACAGTTTAATTGTGAAATAAATATCATAGTCGGCGACACAGACTCATTCTTCCTCGAATCTAAATATGTTAAATTATAATCTCATTTACTTTCTGCAATGCTGACGGACTGGACTGTTGGACACAAGTAATTACGATCCATCAAATCCGTTATGTAACATAAATTTGGATTCGATCATTGGGAAGTTCAAAGATTAAAGCAAAGGGAAAGCATATCAAGAATGGGTCTTCCAAAGACAAAAATGTTATAGTTTGCTCAGTAGTGATAAAGAAGAAGTAAATAAAGCAAAGAGCGTGACTTTAAAAAGAACGGCAATCACACATCCATCATGTGTGGATTGTTATCATGGAATGAGAATACCTAAAGTGAATCAACCCCGGTTTGGTACAATAAATCATCAATTATTCAAATTTCAAACGGAGAAAGTAGCCCTTACAAACAACAATGATAAAAGGGTTTGGATTGAGGATAATAAGAGCTTCGCATACGGGCATTTTAATGTTTTAGATAATATTGAATTGAATAATATTTTTTCTGATGGTTTCTATTTGCTCGATATATTCGAATTGCCTGATGAATTTGACTAACCTGATGAATTCGATTTGCCAGATGAATTGGATAATGAGTAAGCCAATGGTAATGATTTATTATCATTGTTATTTATAATTTTAATTAGTATCTCTATCGTTAGTTTCTCCCCAGATGATCTCAGAAAATATTTCTTATTGGTGATTTCTTCTTCTTCTTCTTCTTCTTCTTCTTCTTCTTCTTCTTCTTCTTATTTCAGTTTTTCCACAGATATACTCACAGTTTTACCAATGATTACAAATGAGAACGAACCACCGGCCCTCTTCAGAGCCACAATTGATGATTGGACAAATATTTCGAATTGGTTGAGAATGTGCAAAGGTCCTCTTTAGGATCAAAAAAATATTGATTGTTTTTGACTGAATATTTGTGATTTTATTATTATTATTATTATTATTATTAATAATAATAAAAGAAGTTGCATTAAATATTTATTTCTAAAATAGTTAAATAATCTACAACACCTAAAAGCCAAGTTTGTATGCACGATCGGAATGTTCACGTTAGCGACATGTGATATTTGATGGAAAATCTCTTTTCTTCATTGAATATGGAATCAATCGCAAACTGATCTTCCATCCGCTATCATTAGGCACATAAAATATTTGATTACCATCTATGCATTGTAAAATACACATGAGACAAATATCACTAAATAATAATGATTCCAAAATATTATTGGAATTTATAATACATAATTCTTTAATTTTGTCTTTATGACAGAAAATATTAATAAAATAACAAGACATTTTACAAAACATATATTTAATTACAATATTTATACATTAAACAAGCAAGGCAATGTTGACCGCAAGTAATAGTTAACGGATGTTAAAACCTAATTTTGTTGTAATCAATAGAGGCACCGATTGCTGATAGTTTTTTGATCAATGGAGCAAGATAATAGAAACCTATAGGATCGAAACATATTTTTTATTTGGGTTTACATAAACTGCAATCCAATGTTCTGCTCCAAGAGTTGATGCATGACAATTGACAAATTTCTTCATTTCTTTACTTCTTTTATGATCTATTTGTAGTAATTTTCACTTCATTTTCAAATACATACTCCATATATTATGACATGAACTGGTTCTGCTGTAGCTTTTGAAAATTTAATATCCAGTTGCAGATTTCCATTTTGTGGTAATTGAGTTTGATTCAAATCAAAATCAGGGGCCAAAACAAATGTGAAGAACAGCTATTTGGTTTGTAATTCTTCAAGCGTAATACCACACTTCAAGTTTTTATCCAAATAACCCATATTTTTCACTATACTTTGCATCAGTATCGAAATCTTTATGTATGTTTCTCGATAATCAGTATTTTTCGACAATGATAGAGAAGTAACATTACAATGTTTGAAAGTTGAACTTGAAGCAGTGTATGATTGTTGTACTGAGTTTCAGATTGAAAGGTTAAAAATTATGAAAAGTATAAAATTTGGCCTTCTTCGATCACCAAATATTTGTTCCTTATAAAAATAGCAAATGAAACTATTTCGTTAGTTTTTAACGGATAAATTGAATGTTTAGAATTCAGATCAAGTTGATGACCGATTAATACGCTAGGTTCAACACGAACTCGTCTTACCAATAATTTTGCGTCAACTAATTGACATATTGGTTTCCCCGTTGCAGAATTTAATGATAGTGCGGAATCAGATCTTTTCAAAATAGTAACCCCGCCATTTGCAATTTATGCTGACTTTCAGTCAATTTTACTCATTGACATAAGATATCATCAAAAACTATTATTAATTAATAACTCTAATAATACTAAATAATATTTTGATTTCATTAGTTCAGAGTGTGTTCTTCAGTTTTTGAAAAAGATTGAGGAAATTGCTTCCACAGTTGTGCTTCTAAATTTCGATAATTATGCAAACTCTACAATGAACATTTTATCTTCTGCTGAGGATCGAGCTTTTAAAACTTGCTCAAATTATTTATGCAAGAAACCGACAAGAAATCGCGTAAAAGATATTGATCACTTTTCAGGGAAATATCTTGGTGCTGCCTGTTGATATTGTAACATATCTAGACAAATTCGTAAACACTTACCTGTTATCTTTCATAATTTTAGGGGTTATGACTTTCATCACATTGTGAATTATGGTCTTAGTACTTTTCCTTCTTGGGATTTAAATATCATTCCAACTACAACAGAAAAGTTACATCTTTGATAGCGCATATCGATAAAGTATCAGTTAGGTTCATTGGTAGTTATCAGTTTCTTATCGCATCATTAGACGATGCAGCTAAAACTCTTTATAACTTACCTTTGGCTGATTCCGTATTCAATGGTTCAATAATTGGTTGTAAATGTATCTTTCTTTATAATTTTGCAAAAATTTAGGAAATCTTGGAAAAAAACTTTTGATCTGAAGTAACTGTATCACAATATTTGAGATGTCTTTCTTCTTGCTGACCTTTTTCAGCAATTTCTTTCAAAGAGTATTGCACATAACGGTTTAGGTCCCTTAACCATTTACGGTATACCAGGAATCAGTTGGGCTTCTGCTTTGATAACATTGAAAGAACCCATTGAACTCCTTACCGATATGGAAATGCATAATTTCTATGAAGGAGGGATCAGGGTGGATTAACATTTGTTAATAAAAATTATGTTAAAACTACTGATGATACTGAATTGTTATTTATTGATATCAACAATCTGTATGGTAAGTCTTCCTTTCGGTGATTTTAGTTGGGTAATTAATAATCTCGATTCTGTTTTGGATGAGTGTGTGAGTACAGATATTGAAATGCTTTCATATGGTTACGCTATGGAAATTGATATCGAAATTCCTGAAAGTGTACATTAGTTTTTGGGTTAAAGTCGTCTGAAAACATGCTGCTGGCCAAGTAAATTATTTTTAAAAGAAACAACACTTTCTTCTCTCACCTTTGAAGTGGATAATTCTTTTCAAAATTACTATGCATTGACTTTACATTTTTTTAATGGTTCTAGCTCATTACGTTTACTGTTGCTCCCGAATCAAGTAAACAATCCATTTTCTGATTTTGAATATTGATTACCACGCTAGATCTACCTTTCATTATGTCATATCTGATAATACTCGACCACATTTTATCTATTGACAATACCTTTTTACTTCTCTGTTCCACATTTTCACATCTCTCAATCTCCTCAAAATTCTTTTTAACAAACCTATTAACAAAGCTATTTAATGTTTGTCATTCGCTTCCTGCTTTTTCTCTCTACCTTCTCCAAGTCTCTTTTCTCTATTGTATTATCTTTGGGGGAGCCTCTAACATCCTTAAACTGCCACGACAATGTCTTCTTTTGTCAGGGCTTTCTCGATTGGGACCACGAAGAAACTCTCTTATTCGTCTTCATCGCTTTTATTTTCTATGTATGCAACTTGTCTTCCATTAGTCCGAAAATGGATACCTGTTTTGGTATCGTTTCTTCTTGCTTGATATTTGGTCTTCCTTTCATATTTCCCACTTTGTTTTCCTTATCTCTATTTGTCGATGTTTGCTTAATCCTGTTCAAATTCGTGTAGGATTCTTCTGCTTGATGGCCTTCTAATCCACATCTTTGGCATGTTACCTGGTTACAATCGCTTCTTGCGTGTCCCTCCAATCCACATCCATAGCATATAATGACTCTCTTATGCCTATTTGGACACTCTCTCTGTAAATGCTCTTGTTGTCCGAATGAATAACGTGTGATAACTCTTCAGGGTCTATTTGGACATTCTCTCTGTATATGGCCTTGTCTTCCGCAACAGAAAAATTTTATAATTATTTTCTCTGAAGTAACATTATCTCAGTATCTTTGTTAATCTTCTGGTGTCAACTTCCTTAGTAAAAGTTCCATTGACGTGGTCATCATGTTAGATGTTGTGAAAACATCTTCGTTTAGTTTAAAATCGTTATTCATTAAATGTCCAAAATATATTCAAATCAAAAATATATTTTCCGTATTTCCGAATATTTAAACAAAGTTAACAACGGCATTTATTTTTTGATTGGTTTAAATTTAAATTTAATCTTTAAGTTAAGAGTTAACAACAAATCAGATTGACAATTTCACTGATTTCTTCTTTGGTGTTTATTGATGGATGCTTATCTATGATAAGAATTGCCTCTTTGAATCTGAGATTTCTTTGGATATTGTCTTCGGCCAAGAATTTGATTGAAATATTTTCTTCTTTCTTTCCTTAGTTGACATTGCTGGAGATTCCTGTATACCAAGGATTTTCCGACAGGGTCCAGGTGTTCTTTAATTCTTTGGTGTAGGTTCCTGAGTGTACTTTCAATGTATATTTCTTTGCATGCATTGCACGTGATGCAGTAGACAACGTTTTTTCTGAAGCATATTTTCTTTTGTGTCTGGTATGTTTCCATTGTGCAAATGTTTTCTTTTTTCGTGTTGTTTGCCAGTGACTGCCTCAGTGTTCAAGACTTGTGTGATATACGAATTGGAAGGCACCATTCGATTTTCGACAACATTCATAATCTTTCGACAAACCTTTGAAAGTGTTGAATTTAATTCTGTATTCGGGATTGGGAAGGTACAGTTTATTAGTGTTTGTATATATAATTTTGACTCATATTTGCTATCATATACGGAAACATATTTTTCTTTCTCAAATTTATATTTTTATTAGTTAACATGTATTTTGTTGAAACAAAGTTCTTATTAAATGTCATTAACACAGAGGTAAGGGAATAGAAAATATATGATTTAGAAAAAAGTTGCAATTCAAATGCAAAAATAAAAAAGACATAAAAATTTTGAAAATAACAATAATAATATTTTGTTCGAAAAAACTGTAGGGGATAGAAAATAAATGTATGATTAACAAAAAAAGTTGCGATTCAAGAGCAACTTTAATAAAGACATTTGCAACACATGTGCATGATTAACAAAGGCATACAAAAACATATCAATACATGTTATTGAATCATTAATTTTGAATTAGAAAAGTTTTTAAAATTGCAAAATGGCCGAACAAAGGGGTAGAAGATTTTGTTCTGACTTAGAAAATGACTCATACGTATGATTCATTTCTTTGATCGCGATGATTCATCGATGATTCATCGTGAGCTCACAAGAAAAAACGATGACTCATCGCGAGATCACTTCTACCTTTTCCCATTCAATCTGATTCTCAGATTTACAGGCAAAATAGCTATTCAATCTATAGCAATAAATGTTCACGTGAAATTCACTGATTTTACATTTAGGAATTATTTCCCATATTTAATTCATAATCAGATTGCACAAAGTCAAACTTCTGCCGATATCATTAATTTATTTATAGAAAAATTATAATTTCAGAGAAAAATTAGCAGATTTATTTGATTTATTAGCAGATTCAATTTTATTAGGAAAGAATCACATGAAAATCAAGAAAATGATAAATGATAAAAAAAAAATCAAATAAACTGAATAAAAGCGTAACCGTTTTTGCTAGCTGTTGAAAATGAGAATTTCTTCTGGGTTTTGTGAGGACTGAAACGTAATAATAATAATAATAATAATAATAATAATAATAATAACAATAATAATAATAATAATAATAATAATAATAATAATAGTGATAATAATAATATTAATAATAATAAAAATAAATTTAGTAAATAACTGGTAAATAATTTCTGAAAATTTATTCATAAAATTTGAAATATTTCGATCTTAACAAGATACAAAAATTCACAAAGTCATTCCCTTTCTACTCTTTCTCTGTTTGATCTTCCTTTCCGACGAATATTTTTGATTTTTAAATAATAATAATAATAATAATAATAATAATAATAATAATAATAATAATCATAATAACAATAATAATAATAATATTAATAAGGTTCTCGAATACAAATTAAATTTCTTCTTGACTTTTAATAATTTGAATTGATTATTGGGTGAATATTGAATGATTTTTCAATTATTTAATGTATATTTAATAATTACTTTCACTGATTCCTTTCGTCACTTTCGAAATTCAGTTGTAACCCTAATCATATCTGTCAAGTTTTATACAGCCAAGAAATAATTTACATTTATATATCCCAATAATCACAGCATCCCATGAAATGAATATGAAAGCTAAATAAAAATTTATTTACATATTTCAGATCACAATCAATACCAATGATCCAGATCGTCAAATTCCAACTCGGTGAAGATTTGCCATTTGAATGGATATTATTATCCTTGATCTTAGCAGCATTCTTTACAAATTGTTCAGCTAAATAAAACATACAACGGAAGATTTATTAGAGTTCGCATCATTTGATATTTGATATGATTGAGTCGTGTTAAAATATCCGTACTGTTTTTGTCCGGAACCCCTACATACCAACATGTTCCGATATTTTTATAAAAAATAAGGTAGGGAGGCTAAAGAATTTAATTTTTCGTTTTAATGAAGTGATTTTTAATTATTATTATTGTAATGGTCACCTTTTTTAAATTTAGTTTATGTTGATTGTGTTCTCTTTAGATGTGGACAACGTGAGTGCGTTTTATTATTATTATTATTATTATTATTATTATTATTATTATTATTATTATTTATTATTATTATTAATATTATTATTATTAATATTATTATTATTATTATTATTATTATTATTATTATTATTATTATTATTATTATTATTATTATTATTATTATTATTATTATTATTATTATTATTATTATTATTATTATTATTATTATTATTCCCATAGTAAATAGATAAACAACTTACTATGGAGAATAAAAAAATTAAAAAATTAATAAAAAAATCCGTGAATTTAAATTGGGAAACGAAGGAATAGAAAACATAAAAATTGGAGATTAATCTAGATAAATGCAAGAACAAAAGAAAAATAAGAATTCAAATCGAAAATCAAGATTTTTTCAACCGAGATAATAATTATTGGTATGTTACCCTTGGTCTTTAATATAAACTTACGTTATACGTTGATAATTACTTTTTTTATTTTCGTTTACTTTTGCAGTTAATTATTGACTCAACAATCACCCCAGGCCGTCCCGGCACACTTTAACAGGAGACTCGGCTGGGACCTTACAATCCCTTTTGTTCAATTAACATATCCCCTACACACTAATCACAATAAACTTAATAATATTCTCAATAATTATTTCTATTAATTATTATTATTATTATTATTATTATTATTATTATTATTATTATTATATGTGCTGGGTTCGGGTGGGTTTCAAATAAAATAGATTTTATAGTGACCTTGGTTGTACCTCTACCCGAGGCTGCATAATTTAATCCATCCTGAGGATGCCCGTCACTAGATGACGTGAGCACAGTATCAACAAGTTTTTAGTTTAATCAAAGGTGAGTTGCGCTGCCACGACTTCTAAGATTAATACTCTAGTGGGTTCAATACATGACCGATAGAAGGTCTTCTAATTTTTATTAAACTAAAATGTCCCAAATAATACTTAATTCTGAATATTATCTCTTTAATAATAATAATCAATAATTTTTAATTCCTTGTAGTCTCGTTAAGTCTATAAATATTTTTTTTGCAACGTAAGATTTATGTTCTGCCAAGTGCCATTATCTCCTTTATTCAATCAATCCATTTCCATTATTAATATCTGCAATTAAATATTACATCGATTGTTACAGAATTTTACATTTCATCGAGTTTTCATTCATTTATTTTGACTTTAGCCTTGTTTTATCAACCTATTTTCTTCTTAAATTTTTCTATTAATTTTTATTCTAACACGTATATATTTTTGTTTTTGCATTACTTTTAATCCTTTTCCAGGAACAGTTACATACTTCACTGAGGGTATGGCGATAGGAGACAATAAGGGAAAATTGGACGGTTCGGACACCACGGATTTGTCCTCTAGTCACCGGTTTTATCCGGTAGTCAAAATCTAATTTTATTTCTTGTGTGCATGTAAAATAAAATTATTATTACTAATTTTTTAAAAATTAAATATTGTGATGGAAGCATGAAAAATCATTTTGTGATTAGATAGTAATTTAATTCAAAACAATGCCTGTGCAAGTGTATGTATTGTCGTTCTAATAAAACAAATCAGGAAAGTCCTCAGTTTTGGCCCAACATATGAAATTGATTGATATTAGAAAACACAATTTTGTGCTGGGAGATGAAAATAAATGTAACATGTTTCTGTTTAAAAGTTTGAAAATATTTTATTAAAAGTTTATTTAAATTTTGTTAAATTTCAATTTTATAAATTTTATTAAATTAAATTTTTAAAATAAAACAGAATTTAATATTTTAATAGGAAAATGTTTTAAAAATTTAAATGAAGAAATTTGATTGAATAAATCATTTTAAATCAATATAGTTTCAAATTCAAATCTACCCGACGATGAAAGTGAGGCTGTCGAAATATATTGTAGTAGAATATATATATATATATATATATATATATATATATATATATATTAAAAGATAACGCCAATAAAAAACCTTTCGTACGATTAATGTGCAGAGTGCTGTGACTACGAATGTTTTGAATGTTTTTAAATAGTTTACGTATGTTAAATCATGTTTGTTTTTTAATATTATTAAAATAATTGAAATTTTTAAATAACATTAATTTTTAAAAATTAGAATAAAAGTGAAAAATTTTAAAATTTTAAATTAATTTAAAATATATTTTTAAAAATATTTATTTATTAAAAAATTAAATTAATAAAAAAAATAATTTGTTTAAATTAAATGTTAATTCATAATATTTTTAGTTGGTTTTTTTTTTATATATATATATATATATATATATATATGGATTGGTGCTGTCTTTTATTTAATTCAAAGCTAATGTTGTGTGATTATTTTAATTATTATTATTATTATTATTATTATTATTATTATTATTAAAAGATAACGCCAATAAAAAACTTTTGTACGATATATTTCGATAGCATAACTATCATCTTCAGGTACTCAAAACCAACTAAAAATATTATGAATTAACATTTAATTTAAACAAATTATTTTTTATTAATTTAATTTTGTAATAAATAAATATTTATAAAATATATTCAAATCATTTTTAATTAATTTAAAATTTTCATTTATATTATAATTTTTAAAAAAATTAATCTAATTTAAAATTTTCAACTGCGCGGTTTTTCATTGCGCGATTTCGCAATTGCGCGGCCAAACCTTTAATACCAAAATTTCGATCTGCGCGCTAAAAATTTCGTAGCTGCGCGGTTTTTTTTGTTTTAGTCTATTTTAACAAGAAAAATCATGTCAATTTAATTTTTTATGGTGAATCCCGTAAAACTACGAATACATATGGTAGTGAAAATAGTGATTCATCGTATTTCGATGCACTGTATTTTTTATATAAAAATAATAAAGGCAGTTTCATTTTTCTACTGATGTGGTTAGGATTAGGATGTAAAATTACATAGTTTTAATTAATAGATATTTATACAAGTGTTTATTTAATTTAAAATATATTAGTATTAAATTCAAAAAAATCTTATTCGTGTGCATTAGATATAACCGTAATAAAAAATTATTACATCAATTAAAGAGTGTTATAAAGTAAGTATAAATAAAATTTTTGATTTTTGATTTAATACTCATTTTGATTTAATAGGTTTTTAATAATTTCTACACCTTATATATAATAATGGAAAAAGCTGGCAAAAGAAAAATATTGACGTTAGAGGCAAAACTTGAAATTGTGAAGCAATTAGAAAATGGCGAAAAAATGTCTGTTTTAGCTAAGAGACACAATATGAACGAATCCAGCATAAGGAGGATTATTAATTATATAAAATTATGTAATTATATATAATTATGTAAAAGCAATGAATTGAGACTGTTTTTATTAGTTTTTATGTTTATATAAATGTAAATATGTATATTAGTCGTTGAATAAAGACTTTTTATTATATTTTTTAATATTTTTGTAATATCTGGAACCTAACCCCATAATTACATATAAAATCGGGTTCACAGTGCGCGGTTTCGGTTTGCGCGTTGTTTTTGTGGAACGTATCTACCGCGCAGTTGGAGGGTTTACTGTATTAAAAAAACATGATTTAACATACGTAAATTATTTAAAAACATTCAAAACATTCGTAGTCACAGCACTTTGCACATTAATCTTTGGATCCAATGACCTTATCAACAATGCTTCACATATCACGCGTTCCCAATAATTATTAAAACTTCTCAACAAAATTCTAAAATCAGACATTCCTATTTCACTTTTACAGCCTCTATTGTGCTCACTAATATTGGTCAAACCCTTCAATCGACAATGCTCTAGAACTCGAGTACAGAGATGACGGGAAGCCTCTCCAATGTATGTGGCATTACACCCATTATATGTAAATTGATAAACGAGATCAGAACACAATCCAACCGGAGTTTTTGATTTATTAATAAACATATTGCGTACCTTACACGAATTAGAGACGATCTTATATTCTAAATTTTTCATCTGTTTACTTAACTTCCTTTTATAAATTTTTAAACCTTCAGAGTACGGCAATACTAACACATATTTAGGCTCAATTTTTTTATATCCATTTTTACTATTATTTACATCAACACTCAATTCACACTCATTTGTCAAATTACACTCAGACTTTCCAAAACATTTTCCTTGGGATTTTCAATCAATTTGTCAACAGTCTCTTTTATCATCAACAATAAAAATGATTTAGAATATCCATTCTTTATCAAAAACTCAACCAATTTATCAACACTTTTTACCGAATTAGCAAAAGTAGAAGATAAAGATCATGAACGATAAATCAATCCTTTCACCATATTTCTCTTATACTTAAATTCACAAAAGCTTTCTGGAGAAGTATAAAGACAAGTATCAGTTGGTTTTCTATAAATCTCTGTCTCATACTGTTTATCTTTGCGTTGAATTAACAAATCTAAAAACGCAATTGATGACTTTCTCTCCGTTTCACATGTGAATACAATGTTTTTATGTAAACTGTTCATAAAATGCAAAAACGGTTCTACATGTTTCTGGTTTTCAAATACAAGAAAAATATCATCCACATACCTTTTATTAAAGAAATGCTAAAGTTTGTGTCTTGTATTGCAAAGCTACAAAAACGAAGTATGAATGATGTTATGGTGCTGTTTGATGTTTGTAGTTTGTTTACGAATGTGCCACTGGTTGAGACGATTGACTTATGCTGTGCGTTGTGGGATGAAAATGATTCGGAACATCGCATTTTGGATAGAAGGGCATTTCGTAAACTTCTTGAATTTGCTACTTCAAATGTCAATTTTCTTTTCAATGATGAATGGTATCAACAAATAGATGGAGTCGCTATGGGTTCCCCTTTAGCACCAACGATGACATCAATATTTTTGGCTAGTTTGGAAAAGAAAATTGCTTCTTTCCAATTTGAAAAACCTTTTGTTTATAAAAGGTAGTGGATGATATTTTTCTTGTATTTGAAAACCAGAAACATTTTTAAATAATTTCTTCTAGAATTCGTAAAGTAATTGGTTAGTTTTCTTAGTTTTTTCTTGTTGTTTTGTTAATATTCTTATTTTACTAATATTGGTTTTTTATATTTTTTTTATTGATTTATTTTTGAAAGATTTTTCCATAGTAAGTTGTTTAGATACTTACTATGGGAAATTTATTAATTAACAAAATAATTGTAAAATATAAATAAGGGCACAGGAAACAAGGGCAGTGAAAAAAGGGCAGTGGAATGAAACACAAACCAAAAACTGTAGTGCATAACAATAATCATTACATTGACTCAGCATAACAATAAAAGTAATTTCTTAAATTGTTCAATATATTCCTTAAATCCCCACATTTACCTCACAATATAAAAACACCCACATATTTTACATTTTTAAAAACCTCACAAATTTACATTTTAATATTTTTAAACCACCACTTTACATAAAATGCTTCCAGGCCATTTAAGTTTTGTTAAATTACAAAAATAAAAATTTTCAATTTTTAAAATTTACAAAACTTGAACATTTACAAAAAACGTAAGAAATTCATAATTCATAATCATAAGCCAATTTCAGAGACTAATTAGAACAGAATAAGTTTATTTTGATCTTTGAAGCCAGTGAATTCAGACGGATGAAACACTGGAACCAAATGCGCTTCAGAAGTAAGCGTTAGAATGGAATTATGCATTGAAAAAAAACAGAAATCAACCTGAAGCCAGATTAATTTTATTAATGAGACCCCGGTTCGTCCCCTTACAAATAATTAATTATTTTAATTAAATAAAAACGGTGTCCGAACAGTTTCTTTGCACCAATTCGTTAACCGATACAACACCCTGTTACCAGTTACAATGTCTTTAATTCTAACTGATAATATCATCGTAGAAGTACCTCAGTATTCTCCTTTTAAATACCTCTTGACTCTATTCTAAGCCTAATTTAACCACTAGTACAAATTAGAAATTTAAATCTAAATTAAACTCTAAATTCTAATAAATATTTACCTGGATCTGCACAAGCATTTGGATCCGGATCTGATATAAATGCGGATCATTACAATAATAAATTAGCAAATATCTCACTGTTGGCGTACAGGGTAGAATTAATTTTGTTTTAATCTAAGCTCATTCATCCAAACTACTTCCTCAACTACTCTTGCATTCCCTAGGGTATTTCCTTTCTCACCCCGACGCCCCACAATTTTAATCTAACCACTGTATACCCATGGGCAAGCCCATGTTGGTACTGTATACAGCAGCCGAGAGTCCACAAGCAGGTGAGCCCCGTTTCCAAGACTACTCCTTGTGATAATCTCGCTTTCGGGTTCCTGACGGCCGATAGAAGGACTTACGTCTGCCTAACTCCTTTAACTTTTTCGATATCTGTGCACACCTCTCCCATTATTCTATGACGAACCCATGCATACGTCCTACACGTTGTTTTCCCCTAGTCGCTTTAATATATAGCAAAATAGGTAGTACCGAATGTAGTGAACCGTACCCTTACTAGGTTTTTGTCACTTATCTATTCATTATTAATTTTAATTTAGCAAAAACCAATTTTAGGTATTTAATTTATGAAATTCAAAGATGCTGATTAAGAAACTTTAATAAAAATAAAATATTTATAAATAAACATTTAAAACTCAGCTTCTCGAATTTATCTAATTTTCCGACTTTAATTGCCTAAACTACTGAAAATAGGTAAATTTTCTAACCTAGAAATTTGTTTTAAATCATAAAGTATTTTATTTAAATAACATGTAAAAATTTAAATTATTATATAAATTATCGAAATTTCTGTTATATCGGCCGAAATTTTGGGTTTATCACAACCTCATTAATAATTTAAGAAAAATAAACTCCTCCGAGAATGCTTGTTTCATCTTTTAACCAAAATTACTTTTTAACCATTAGTATCTCTATAATGAAAACTGAAATTTTAAATTTTTGTTAACTGAGGTCTCTTAATTCCGACTTTACGAGTGAAATAAGAACTTCCTCAACCTACTTCATGCATACATAAGGTTCCATCAACATCTTAATACAATCCAACCAAACTTTATACATCCATTCATAATTCGATTAATTAGCGAAATCAGAAATTATTAAGAGAATAAGAATTACAAAAATATACTTTTATTAGATCTGTACAAAATTTAACAAAAGAAATCACAAAAATATAATTAGTACGTAAATATATAAATAATATCAGGATAATGGAGTCCATCCTTCTTCCCATTGGGTAGTCATTCGTCGATATCGACGGGGAACTTTCGTTTGTTCCGGAGGGATTGAAATGGTGTAGTTCCGACCTGAGGAACGGTATGACATAATTCCTCTCCAAATTCGTCCATCCAGCAGCTCGCGAGAGTCGGCGATCTCTCTTTCATTGTCGTGGTGGAATTTTCGACGGGTGAAATGTCTAGGCATATTTGCATCTCATCAGTTTCCTTCCCATGAGTTGGTAGCACCAGTTCTGTTGATCTTTTCGGGGTTGAAGCGGTGTCATCTTCTTTCACAAATTCTGGGTGCTGCTCTGCGACGAGTGCAGCGGCTTCTTCGAGCACTTGCGCAGCATTATTTAAGATTGTGAGGCCTTCAGCTCGGCGTCGTTCACGGTGACGACGATTTTTGCTGGGATGGTGCTTCTTGCTGGTCCTAGGTGTCTGAGCTGGACCAGCTTGAGTTGTTTCCGGAAGATGGTTCGCGGGGATCAAATTCAACTTTAATGCCAGATCGCGACCCGCTAGTCGTTTTACCAGTTCGGCTTCCGTAAATGATGCTACCAAGACGGCGCTTTGGTCATTGATTATAATTCGTTGAGCCCGGTTCTCTGCAATTAAATCCTCTCGGCATCTAGACAGCCGGTGGATTTTATCCTGGAGGATTTTGACCGCCTCGGGTGCGAACCACGTGCCGAGCGTGCGTTCGTGCTCCGCGAACAGCTTGTTATATCTTTGCTGGCATGCATCATGGTTCAATTGTAATGCCGTGGTATCTGATTTTCGCGATGATTTGGGGATTTTGTATCCTGGATGCATTTTTAGAAAAGAAATTTTTATTATTGAAAACGTTGATGAGAATTTTCAGAAGGATTTTCTTGAGATTTTCCTGACTAAACGAGGGAGAGTTTCATTCCATTAATGGGTTATATTGATAAATAAATAAAATATAATAATTATAAAATTTAAAATTAATTAGTCCGAACATTCCTCAAACATTCTCTATCACATTCATTTCATGGTTTGATATTAATTGTGAAGATATCCTATTTGTCATTAGAACTAGTAAACAAAACATTCGATGCAGAAAAGAAAAATTCTGATGCTCCAATCATTTACGGAGTTTATGAAACATTAATTTTTATTTAAAGATGTTCTATAAAACCATTCCTTACAAAAGGCAAAAATAAAAAGAAACATTCAATTTTGCTAATCCGTTCATTTGTTTCTACCGACTTAACCCTAGTCGTCCCTTTTCATACAACAATTCGACAGGTTTTAAACAAAAATTGCATCCCTACCTAAACATTCATTTGAATGTTTTCCCCCTAGCTATGTCGATATTCCCGCATTTTAATCCCTACCGCTCCGACCAACATTGCAATGGCCGCCACGGTGAAGTACGACGGCGTCCTACTCTGCGATCAGTGTGACGAGACCTGACCATACCGGCAGACACCGAAGGGTGGTTGACGACAAGGCAGCACATCAACATCCCTCAAAATTAACTGAGGGAATTGAATCCTGCCAAGCCATCTTCCACAAAGTATAACATGCATAAAATAATATTAAATTAGGGGGACCTGTCGTCGATACTAAAAGTACCTCGACCATCCATGATTAAAATTTAAAAACTTAAAACTATAAACATTTCAAAAATTTATTCAATGAAATACAAGCTTACCAAAGTTCGAAATCTTAGATTCAAAATTTTAAGTTTTCAAAAATATTTTTTAAGGTTTTTAAGGTTAAATATTATGACAATGGCTATTGTATTTATACTGTTGTTGTGCGTGTGTGCGACCAATCAGCTAATTTCGAATCTTTTTTGGCCATTTTTTCGGGTTTTTTGATGGCTTTTATTTAATTTTATATTTTTCTCTTTTGTTATTTATTTTTCTTAATTTTTTAATATTAATTTTATTAAATTTGTATTTTTATTTTTTGCTGATTCTTATTCTGGTCGCCTCCTCCGCCTGTGTATTTTCTAAACCTTATTTTGCAAGGTTTTGGCGGTTTTATAATTTTACTTTATTTTTCTATGTATTTTTCGTGCAAAATTTATTAATTATTTGTTTTAATTAATTATGTTATTTTTTATTTTGTTTTAATTAATGTTTTTATTATATTTTTAATTTCTGTTTGCGGTGCGTGCTTGTGTTACAAATAGCCATTTTCATAATTTTCCGGCATGACTTTTTCATGGTTGTTTTGTTTTAGTGATGGCTTATAGCCCAACATCACTGAGAATTGTCAAACTCATTTGCAATCGGGATTCATTTCTACTAATCAAGCCCTGCAGATCATAAAACAGTTCAGCACTAATAAATGATTTAATTGTCTTATTGACCGGGTCAATGTGACCGCCACAAGTTGTAGCAAGCTTAATAAACGGAAATCTCAATTACATCTCGCATTCCAATTAGATAATACTCGATATGTCCGCAATGATGTGACAAGGTGTAAGCTAAAATATGGGCATTTGTTATTGGCTTGGCCTTTGATATAAATGATTTGATTGGAGAATTCCACAGTTGCGTCGGATGTATTGAAATGCAACTGGGAACGGATATCCTCATTAATATCACCTTTATAATCGATAATAAATCCGCACGGATTGGTCAAATTTGCACCGATTCTGCAATTTGATTGGTTGACAGCTAATATTGCCATTGCAAGCCAATAAATGCTAAAACAAATGCCGAAATTTACCCAAATATTTCACCGCTGCGGATGAATGAAATGCCAAGCAGAAAAATTCATTATACAAATCCTCCTCATAGGGAATTCAATAACAATAAAAGTAATTAATGTAAAATAATATTTGCAAATAATGATGTCTGTCAATAATCATTCTGAAAATAAAATAGATTTTGGCGCTCATTTCATCCAAACGCGAAAAAATTTCATTTTAATTTTGAATATTTTTTATGCTTGCAGAATATAATTAATATTTATATGCAATTTGTGCCGCTGCCATTGCTGTGATCGCATTTAGTTGTGACGGTTTCCATTGTATCATTTGCTCATTGACTGCAAATATTAACAATAAAAGTAATTAATGTAAAATAATATTTGCAAATAATGATGTCTGTCAATAATCATTCTGAAAATAAAATAGATTTTGGCGCTCATTTCATCCAAACGCGAAAAAATTTCATTTTAATTTTGAATATTTTTTATGCTTGCAGAATATAATTAATATTTATATGCAATTTGTGCCGCTGCCATTGCTGTGATCGCATTTAGTTGTGACGGTTTCCATTGTATCATTTGCTCATTGACTGCAAATATTAACTGCGTAACGCGGCATTTTGCACGCAATTGACTGCATAAAGCAGCAGTTTGCGCATTCTTCAATATTGCACAAAATTGATACCAAACGTGACCAAATGAGACAATTGATAATATTAATAGCAAAAAACGCAATAAATATATTTTGTTCAGTTTTATTCTCAATCCCGGTTAATTTACCCGTCTTCACAAGTTGAAATCTTTATGAAAGAATTCCGACAGAATCTCATGGAAATCATTTCGATGAAGTTAAACGAGAGAAAGCAAAAATAGAATAATTTAGTAAATTATTTCATCGATTAAATTGTGACTTAAATAATTTTGTAATTGTTGGGGTTAACAAAATTCACAAAAGCAAAAAGGAAAATCTATAAAAACATTTATATTCGAAATAATAATTAAAAGTGTAAAATTAATTAAAAATTTTAAAATAAATATTTAGCGGAGGAAACGGGTATGGGTGGATGCCAAATGACGAGACGATTCCAAATATAATAAAATTAAATTGATTGGGGTCTCCAGAATGAAATATTCAATAAAAATAGAAATTAATTAAAAAGTAATTGGCTATTCGTAAACCCGTCAACAAAATTATTTAATTACGGAAATCGAAATCGGGTGACGAAGGAAACCTGGATAAAACGGGAACCCAACACCAATGTAATTATTGTAAATAATTGGGTTAGATCGAAACCCCAGGAGCCCTGAAGTATCCAATTTAAATTTAGAGAGAGATGTCAAAAATGCCAAAACCAATTTGATTTACAAATAACTTAATTACGAGATGGGTATAAAAGGAGTAAGCAAATCAACAAAATTGCCAGTTGGTCGAAGAGAATATTTTTAAGAGTTCAGCTAAGTTAATAAATTTAGAATGGATATCAGAAAGTATCATTCAGTGTCATCCAAACAAATTAAAGTCTTGAACCTAGACAGGAACATCTCCTTTTGGAAGACATATGCCTAAGACATATATATATTGGAAATAAACCTTGTTGTTCTGGGTTAATTGAATTGATTAAATAAGGAAACCAAGGAATCAGACCTAAACACAGACTTTCTACAAAAACCCAACATAATAATGCGGAATATTTCAAAGACAGATTATGATCAGATTGTGGAGAAAAGTAAAAAAATTAACACGGGCATGTAAGATAAAGAAACGTGTTGGGGTAGTCGGTGAATGGTGAAATTAACAACTATTGATTTCACTTCAAAACATGTTATTTCAGATATGTGAATAACAAAATAAGCCCTTGCTGCGAAGTAATCATTATATTGTTGAAAAAAGTTTCGATCATTAAATATATATATATTGATCCATACTATTTTAGTTGGTTTTTGTTTCTGAAGATGACAGCTAAACTGTCGAAATATATCGTACGAAGTGTTTTATTGTCGTCTCCAAAGTTTTTTATTTATTATTAATATTATTATTATTATAATTATAATAATAATAATAATAATAATAATAATTATTATTATTATTATTATTATTATTATTATTATTATTAATAGAAATGTAATTAATGCTTTGCAAATTATTGAAATTGTCAGAATGCTTATTTTAAGCTTTCAAATTGAATTTCTATTTGAAAATGTCCTTTAAGTATATTAATAAATCAAAAAAATTACATTAATTAAATTGCCGTCCATTAATTTGCTGACAAAAATAATTCTCATCAAACATTTACCAAATTGCAGATCAAAATGCAGGATTTCAAGATCTTCGACAGTTAAGGAGAATTAATGAGAAATATGTTTAATGTCACTCTTCAAATAGAATATAAAAATATATAAAATTTCAAAACTCTCGACAATTTATTTATTACTATTATTAATACTATTGCAATTAATGACATCTATTTCAGAAGTACAATCTTCGACTCTCTCTACCGATTCCATTTACCTTGACTTTCCTCGTTGCGGCGATGTTGGCGCCGAAGTTGCCTATTTGGTGTTGGTTCTTGTTTTATCAATTTCTGGAAATATATTTATGATCGCCATCAGTTTGAAGGACGCAAATCTCAAAGGGGGAATGTTGCCATTATTGTGTTTATCAGTCGGAGAAGTTGTTTATGTTCTCATAACTACAGTCACAGCATTTGCGGTACTTGGAGACATGAATGTGGTTTACAATATTAGAAGACTAAATATGTGTCATGTACTAGGGACAGTCAACTTAATCTTAGTCCAGTTCGACCTTACAACTCATGGATTGTTGGGAGTTATCCGGTATTTGGCCATTTGTCAGCCTTTGAAATATCGCAAGTACATAAATTTGAAAAACAGTATCATTATAACACTATTCAACGGACTATATGCAATCATTATGGGCTACATTCCGTCAATAATCGTTTTTGACAACGAATTCATCCTTTCTTACACATTAGATCCATCTGCTCTGAATTGTATGATGAAACTTGGTAAAATGGCGTCTAGTTATATTTGTATATTTTATTTTGGTCCTCCAATGGTGCTAGCAGGGTTCAGTTATATTTTGTGTTTTTACAAGCTAAGAAATCCAGGTTCTTCAACTGTCATTGTGACAAAGAACCAGAGGCGACTCGCAATTACTTTAGCATCTTCTTTCGCTGTTGTTTTCGTTCAATCATGTTTTTATCCTTTGAGTATCATCTTATTTGAAGGCAAAGAACATTTGTGTCACTTAACACGAAGACATTTTACTTGGTTAATTCTTCACAATTCCTTGGTGAATCCGGTAGCGTTTCTATCAATGTATGCGTACAAGCGAAAGTATTTCCGATCCGGAGTCGTCTCGTCCACATTCAATGAAACTAGAACGACTCAAAAACCTACAACATGATAAAATTATAAAATCTAATATTTTTATAAAAACCATATTATTTATTTGCGTGACCTTGAAAGCACTTTGTTTTAATTGAATTGTGTAAATTTTATTTTAAAATTACCATGATCAAGTTTTTATCAAAGCTGCAGTAAATATTTATTAACAATTGAAAACAAATATATCAATTGTTTGAAAGAATGAAGATAAAACAAATCGTAAATAATAGATCAAATGTTACGTAAAGTGTTTATTGATATTTAATGTTTATTAAAATATAAAATAACGTAATCAAATTAAAATTTAACACCTTTAGTTATCAATTGTGTTCCAGGTCATTTTAATGAATGACAAATCTTATACTAATCAATTGTTAAATGTTTTATTAGAAATTCATTAGTAGTTGTTTTAATAAACAGAATTTTGAATTGTCTGTCAAATCTTTTAACTCTAACGAATCTTAAATTAACACAGAGCTGTTTGTTATGGAAATCATCTTTCCTGAATAAAGCTACACAAAAAATATTTTATGAATATTTAAATGATAATTTGTGTCACGGCGATGATTCATTAAAATAAATAATTTAAATTAGAAAAGTATGTTTATAATGCTTGAATTGCGATGTAGTAAAGTTATGAGATCATTATTCAAGCTCTTATCACGTACCACCAATGGACCCCACACCTGTCCTATCGTGCGCCGCGTACTACTGGTGTCAGAGAATCAAATATTAAAATTGTGTCTTCTTTTTCGGCTGTCAAAGTGTTAGAGATCCAAATATTTATTGTTAAGTACTGTCTATTAACAAAATCAAATACGTACCACCGGTGGTACGCACTGACATGAACGTGTTAAATATTACTTTAAGATTTGAAATTTATTTGTAAATCATATTTTAGGATTTTAGGAATATATGAAAATTATTGTATATATTTTTCTTATTAAATGTAAGTCAGAAAATTTTAAAACTGGATTTTGAATCGATGTTCGTTTTGCAATAACTTAAATTATTCAATAAATACCACCTTTAAAATCAAATAAAACTATTGAATGATCAATATTATTTCAGTTAAATTCAGTGATAGGGGGACCCATAATTAAAATGAGCGTGAATACCTTCTATGTTAGCTCATGAACCCAGCGATTTTTCTAGAGTATTAGCAGTCATGGTAATATAGCTCACCTTTTACTAGAAGCCACCCATTGGAATACAATTCCAACGTCATTTTCACGGGTATCCAATGGTTATGCTTCTTATGTGCGCATCTGATGGGATTCCCTTGAAAATGGTAGCGAAAATCTTACATATTTTACCCATCAGGTGCCAAGCACATTAAATAATTTTTTCATTTAGTGCCATATTGTAAAACAGAAATTGTGCGCTTTAGGCAAGACGCAGCTCGGTAACAATCACAACGGGCGAAATCATTGGTTTGGAAGTGTCGGCGCATGGAAAAAACGGGGACTCGATCCACACAGGCAAAGAAGCTCGAACAGCAAAACGAGATGCTGAAGGTCCAATATGAAGAAATGAAACAGAAATTAGGGGTTTTAGAGAAAGAGAACTTTCAATTAAAATTATGAGAAACCATAAGCACAGAAATTGAGAACCATTTTAGTACAACAGAGATCAAGATCACAGTACCACTCGAACATAAAATCACCCCAAATCAGTTTGATTTAATGTCACTTTCTCGACAACCGAAACAAAATCGACCCAACCATCGACAAGGTCAAGTTGAGAGAGCAAGGAGAAGGAGGCTGAAACACGCCAGAATTTAAGGGCAGATTCGAAAAATTAGAATGTCGCTGAAAAAACATTAACCATTTAAATTGTATTCAAGAATTATTAAATTAATATTTTTTGTTTCATTTGTTACATTTCATTTTTATTATGATACTGTCTCAATTAATATTATTGTTAGAGGGACTGTAAAATAAAATGATGAAGTACCTTCTATGGAAGCTCTTGAACCCAAATTTTTACCAGGGTATTAGCAGTCATGGCGATATGGCTCACCCTTTACTGGAAAAATCCCATTGGTATACATTTCCAAGGTCATATTCGAAGGGTATCCAATGGTAATGATTTTAATGGTGCGTATCTGATGGGAAACCCTTGAAAGTTGTCGTAATATTTTAATCCTTCACCATCATGTACCCAGCATTAAATATAGAAATAGTAGAAGTCATTTATATGGTTTTTCGGTTTCAATTTTAATTTATGAGAATTCAAATGTCACACTTTCTCGGTTTTTATTATCAATTCGAATTATATTTATTTTCAATACAGTAAAAATATTAAAAAAGAGAAATTATAGTTATATTTCCAAATATAAAGTTTACTCAAATCTAAGGAATAATTACTTTTATCAACAATTTAAGTTTAAATTAATATATATTCAAAAATTTTTAATCAAAATAACTAAATCTTAAATTTTCATTAAAATTCTATTTGTAAAACTTACATTTAGTGCTTTAGGAATAATTTTACACAATAAATTAAATTTACTTTAAATAATTTTCTATTATTTTTCTACATTAACAAAATGTTTAAACTATAGATACAGCTGTTGAATTGCCAACGCAAAATTTGAACATTAGTTTTCATTTTCTGCTTGTGTTATTTTGACGTATTAACTCTTGTTAAAATTATAAAGAAATTTCATTTCATTTCATCCTCAAGTTATATTATTTCCAAAGCTAATTAGATAATACTTCGAATTTTTTGAAACAGTGAGTTTTGATGCTTTATAATTTAATGAAGATAATTTTTGTATTTATTTAAAATAAATATTTTTATCTAAATCGACTTTATTTCCAAAATTAAATTTTTATTTTTTTTTTCTTAAATGGAAAATTGACATTAAAATTTAGTTTAAAAGTATAAAATGTTCTATATCGTTTTTTATTAATTATTTTTATACAAATTAAAACTATATTTGTTGTGATGGTGCAGGTTTTTGTTTTTTACTTTATGTTTTTAAAGTGATTTAAGGAAAATTGATTATGATGCATCTGTTCTGTGCGCCATATTGATAATAAAGTTATTGATTATTTATGTCACATGATTTAAAGTTAAAGTTGATTTATTAATTGTTAAAACATTAATTTTCATAAAAAACGTATAAAAATCTAATCTTATTAATTATTATCTATTATTAACAAATTAACATGATTAATTTTTGTACATGAAATTGATGCTAAATTGTAGTAAGGTTGTTAGAAATTGCCCACTGAATTATGATTGGTCGGCCAACCAGATTAAATTATGGGTAATAAATAAATGAATTATAAATAATAAACTATAAACAATAAATAAATAAAATAAAGTAATAATAATGATAATAATAATAAATAATAAAATAATAATAATAATAATAATAATAATAATATAAAAATAAAATAATAAATTAATAATAATAGTAAAATAATAATAATAATAATAATAATAATAATAATAAATAATAATAATAATAATAATAATGATAATGATAATAATATAAAAATAAAATAACAAATTAATAATAATAAAATATTAATAATAATAATAATAATAATAATAATAATAATAATAATAATAATAAATAATAATAAATAATAATAATAATAATAATAATAATAATAATAATAATATAATAACAAAATAATAATAGTAAAAATAAATAAATTATAATAATATTACATAATAGTAATTTGATATTATTTTACTATTGAGAAAAATGTGAATTAATTACAAAAAATAGCCTTTATAAATTTAAAATGAAAATTAATTTAATAGATTTTGACATAATGAGAAATGAATTTACAAGTAAATCTAATTGACGCTTTCGTAAAAGGCTAAAAATGTATTCCAAATAATAAATAAATGTCTTTCTGAATGAATGACAACTTTGCTTGTTTATTTAACTTTATTCAAATTTCAGAGTTCAGAGAGAAAAAATAACTCTAATAATGTTCATAAAAGTTTATTATTAACTTAAATGCTGAGAGCCTGATTTCGACTGCTCATTATTATCCCCTTTAAAACCTATTGAGAATTTGGTCAGTTTGTTCCCTTAGCCCCTTGTAGAATGTATTCAAAATTTGAGTCTTTTCTCCAAGTAACAACAATAATTAAAAATAAAAGAAAATGAGAGAAAAAAATAAAATTAAGAAACGTTAGAATTATAAAAATTTAAAAAAAAAATTATTTATTAAAAATGACTTAAAACTGTTGTTTAAGTCTTGCTATGTAAATTTAGTGATTTGAAAAATAAATTTTGGATTTAATTAATTTAAATAATTTTTTGAAGTAGAATGTAATGTTGCAAAAAGTGATGTGCTAGTTGTGGGTGCTGGGGGTGATGTTTTAAAAAACCTAGTGACGTGGAATTTCAAAGAAATCACTGTGATTGATTTAGATACTATTGATGTTAGCAATCTTAATCGACTATTTCTATGCCTTAAAGAAAATGTAAGAAAATCGAAAGCATTGACTGCCGAAGAAAGTGTTTTGAAATTTCATCCTAATGTGAACATAAAATCAATCCACGATGATGTTATGAACAACAAAGCTTCAAGAAATTATGTTAATAGAATGTGTTTAAAATCCAATATTCCATTAATAGACGGATGTAAAATGGGTTATAGAGGACAGGTTCAAGTCATTTTGAAAGGTAAAACGGCTTGTTATGAATGCTATCCAAAACCTGCACAAAAAATACGTCGTCTGAGCCAATTCATTGCGTTGTTTGGGCAAAATTTTTGTTCAATCAATTATTCGGTGAACCCGATGCCGACCAAGATGTCGTATCAGATCAAAACGATCCTGAAAAATTGAATGAAACTGTTTTGGATAGATCCCAGCGGATTCAACGAATTGAAAGCAGCTTTGTCGATACTCCAGTTATTACATTGTGTAATATGGATAAAATGGAATTCACCAAAACCCCTTGTGAATTATATGTAAATTATATAAAATTTTAATTCTATGGTAAATGCATTAAATTATTTGGAAAATTGATTAAATTATTTGGGAAATGGATTAAATTATTTGGAAAAATGGATTAAATTATTAGGAAAATTGATTAAATTATTTGGGAAATGGATTAAATTATTTTAAAAATGCATTAAATTATTAGGAAAATGTATTAATTGATCACTATGTCTGATTATATTCAAAGAATATACTATACATTAAGTGATATCCAATAGTATACTAGTTTCGAGCCAATGGCTCTCATCAGTACTATGCCGGGAGGCGCTCAGATTTCTCTGAGCGCTAGGTAAGTGTAACACTTATCTTGATGCACTGGACATCAAATAAGTTTCCAAAGTTTGGTTTAAGGCAAGACAATAAGACGAATCTTTATCTTGAACCTCCTTTCACTTGAAACCATGGTAGATACCATCATACCTCTGTGAACTACAAGTTCAACACAGAAACTGGTAAAAAGCTATCAGACTACCAAAACTACTTGAAAACTTAGTTTCATTGAACACTGTCTGATTATTTTCAAAGAATATACGATACATTAAGTGATATCCAGTGCATTTCCCAATAGTATACTAGTTTCGAGCTAATGGCTCTCATCAGTACTATGTCGGGAGGCGCTCAGATTTCTCTGTGCATCAGGATAAGTGTATAACAGTGTTAATTTGACACTGTTTTTGCACTTACCTGGCGCTCAGAGAAATCTCCCGATTTAAATATATTAAATTATAATGTCGATAATCCTCATTATTAATAACAAGATTTCGCTTTGGGTTTTAAAAATTTGAGAATTTCTTTTAGTGATCCTAATTCAGTTATTTTTTTGGGGGGAATCAAGTCTGTCAAATCTGAGGTTACCGAGTTAGGTTTGCAATGATTTTATAAACATTAAATATCTCCAAAATTTTCTCTCGTTTCGAAACTAATGAAAACGCCAAAGTTCCGATGTTCTTTCTTTTAAGTGATATAGGTCTCTAAAAATTAAGTTCATCATGAAAGAATCCTTCTCAAATTTGCTGTGTCTCAGTTATGAGTCATATTTATTATTTAGATGAACGTTAAACCTTTCAACGACCTTCCAGCAAAATATCAAAACATTTTACCGTTACTCAAACAACATAGACTCCTACAACCAGCTAATACCGATAGACTTGAGGTGGTTAACTACCTCCTTAATTCACAATCCAAACATGACATTACACGATTTAGAAAAGTAAAAAATAAAAGTTCCATTGAAAAGGAAACTCAATATCCAATATTTCCACCTTTACGACTGAGTGATGAAGAACGTGAATATCGATATAGGACGATGCAACAGGATGATTTATTGTACGGATCAGGGTTTACCGAGAACTGGGACCCGAATTTAGTAACTCTAATGCAAATAGATGACGAAGAAGATTACCAATGGACCGAGATCTCTAATTCGGTCTCGCTTGATTTCACTGAAAACTGTTAATTGCTTTGACAACTATAATTGCTCGCCTTTTGTGATCGAATGAGATAGGATATTTATTTTACCCTTAGCCATATTCTAATATATTAGTTTTAATGAATAAATTTATCGTTATTTTATTTTGGTTTGGTTTGCTTTTAATGTTGAGCTAGGGCAGGTAAGAATAGGACTCTCAGATTTCCATCAAGATGAATCGGGACATAAAGAAAAACAACAAAATTAAAAAAAATTTTTTTTTGTTTCTTACATTTATAAGTATTTATTACTAGATTTAGCCGCTTTTAGTGATTCTTTTTTACATAATATATAGTCATACATTTCACTACAGTTTAGATCGAAGTTAGTTATGCATTGTAATATAGCTTCAACTGTGCTGATATATAGTGAATTTCTTTCATCCGTCCACTGAATTCCCATTAGCGAAAAAATACGCTCAAAATTTGCGTTGTGTCACAAATTTTTAATAGATCAATATATTGTTCAGGAAAGTTTTTATCCCTTTTTTGTAAAACACAAACCCAATTTTCCGAACCTATTTCAAATTTCCAATCAAGATTTTCCTTTGATTCGGAGTTAACTATTGAGCGCACTATTTGGATTTGATTGAATAAAAGTGTATCATTTATTTCAATTTCCTTTTCTTTAAAATAATCCAATACTAATTCAACATCTTTCCATTCGGGTTTTTCCTTCAGCAAAGAAACTGGTAATTTTTCCACACGATGCTGATGAATTTACTGCACAGGCGTGTTTTGTAGTCATTTCATGTGCTTTTATATCGGATATACCACCATGAGAAATACTCAAATAGGACTTACAATGACTACAGTATCCTTCAGTTTCTGTTCTACCTTTTTTCATAAAAGGATACTCTTCAGCATATTTATCTAGAAATTTACAGGATCTCTTTTGTTTTAACATTTTATGGGTATTATTTCACCTAAATAATTATTTTACAATATTAAATGAACATCAATTTATCCAAAATTAATAAAATACCTGAATAACTTTTATAAATTCAAACAATTTGAAAATGATAAATATCAACTTTACTTTACCAATAAATAAAAGACTTTTATTTATTTTAATCATTTTTATTCGAATATGCATTGATTTTAACGGTTAAAAGCATATTCGAATAAAAATGATTTGACTTACAAGTTTTAAAAGTTAATTAATTAATTTTAATTTTTCAAAACTGGGACAATCCCGGTTTTCCAGGACGTCTGAGAGCCCTAGGTAAGAAACAGTTTGGAACGGATATTGCTTATAAATCCATTGATCTATAAATTAATTATGAATCAATTATAAATTATAAATCAATTGAAAATTATTCATATTTGGAATTATATTGAAGTAGTAAGCGTTTAAAATCATTGTCAATGTCTTCTATACAAATTTCTCTCCTTTCGTTCATGTTAAATACTTCTTTGCATTTATTTTTATTGCCATTTTCATTTTATTTCATTTTTACCTCGAAATATAAACCTAGTAATAATTTATTGAAACAACTTTTTCTAGTTTTCACTTCTGATTGCTTTTCATTTTGCAATAACAAAGAATTGTTTTATTGATTGACTATAAATCAGATGATGTATTGATATTCACAAGTTTTCGGGACAGCCTTTTCAAGTGATAAATGCTGCAAACCGTTGTGAAACACTGGATCAATGCTACATTCCAGATTCATCACTCCTCTCTAGTGTAGATAAATTTTAATATACCATTAAAAGCATTTGTTGTTTGTTTTTTAATTAATATTTATTTATTGCGTTTAAAAATTTTCTTTAAATAAATGCGAGTATGAAATAAATGCATTATTGCTTTACTTTTCCACTGCTCTAGTGGAACCTAATTTGAATTCGATTAAACATTTTCATCAAAGGATTTGCTATTTTTATCACTGAAGTCCATTTCACCACCAGAAAGCCGTCAATTAGAAACCATTTGAAAATGACCATCCAAAGATATTATTTACAAATCGAAATAATTGAAATTCCAAAAAAAGCATTACCGAAATACTAATTAGTTCCTAAATCAAAGAATTTTCATAAACATAAAATTGCAGATAATTAAAACTATTACAATTAAATTTCTGTAAAATCTTTACAAATTGCTCTTCTTTGATCTTTACTAAATTTTTTTTCAATCATTTTCCTCGCCAATTTCATTGTCAATTATCATTATGCATTTACCGATAGCTTTATGCTGATCAAAATCACCCCCCTTTCACCAGGGTCGGATTAAGCCAGTTTAGTGTCTAAGGCACAAATTCACATGGGTGCCCTCTTCTGCCCGGAGTCCCTGATCTTTCACTGACCGTGACCGTTGGTATATTCAATATTATGCAAAGCAAACAGTTGTTAACAAATATGTGTTTGTAGTTTATACCACTATCACTCATATAAAACCTACAATAAAACTATTTCTGTATTAAAAGTAAGTTCTGTTTCAAATTTCTCTTTAATTTCTTTTTATCTCTCTTTGTCTTTCTGGGATTTTGTCTTATTTTTTGTGTTGTCGATTTCAATTGCGCTTCCTTTCTATACTCAATCATCCAATAACACTTACTGATGTCGAATAAAATTTCTGATATCTTTTAACGCTAATTCCTTTTGGGCCTCCATAATATCTGACAGCTGTCCAGATAAATCATTTTTTAGAGGTGCCCTTTCCCGGATTCCCAAACAACATTTCTTCGCTTATCTTGAAAGAGCTTTCGAAATAACGTGCAAATTTTCTTTTTGTTTTCCTAAATTTGCACTTGTTAATTATAAATGACATTTTATTTAATTGTCTGTTTTTATTGATTTTCTCTTATTCTCTTCTCGTTATTCGGCATTTCTTTTTCATTCCATTTTTATTAAGCTCCAGAACCACATATTAATCACTTATCATTGTTTCCTCCAATCATTTTACATGATTATTAATTATTTTACTCTATTATTTAGGTATCCTCAACAGGCATATGAAAAGTGATAATAGACAAAAATACTTAATTTTTTATTAGATGATAAAATCACAATGATATTGTCATTTACATTTTAATGGTTTTTTTTCTAGATTTACATTTAGCAAAATTTTTGACTATATCGTCAAAGTTAATTTTGCGCAACATATCTGCCTCAATCATAGGCACAGATCAGGAATCGAGCCTTTCGTGTTTCATTGTTGATCTATTTAGGTTTTTTATACGTTTCAACTGAGAAAAAGAGCGCTCAGTTGAAAAGTTAGTAAAGATTAATGTTAAAAATATGCGCAAAGCGATTTCAACATCTGGAAAGGCACACTCGATGTTGTCTCTAACTATTACTTTGTATAATTCTCCATGATTTAACGTGTTGTATTACGATTTTTATGCAGGAAGCTTGTGGCGAATATATGAAATCGAACTGCTACATTACATATTTGTCCTCGTCTGATCATTTCTGTCTCAAGTTTGTCAACAATGGCGTAGAATGCAGATATACAAAATTTGTCTATGGCATTCAGAGATACCTCAGGGGCATCACTCTCAATGACAATTGTCTTTCATTTATGAATACGGGTCAAAGTTGACTTATAATCTACACCTGTTGATATTACTTTTTTGCAGCTTTTTCAAATCTTTCAAATGTTTCAGAAATTTTTTTTCGCAGTAGACTTATTAAGAAGGTCGATAGTGTCAGTAAAATCCTTTTTTCATGTTGCTTATCTAAAGCTAAATAACTTGTTAATTTTCTGCTCGTAGCTTTCACAACAGAAATAGTGTGCTCTTTTACTTTAGCTAGTTTTCTCTTTTTTTCACCACTTAACTGAACACGTTTCATTTTGGAGTCTGAAATTGAAAAAAGTATGTGAAAGGATGTAAATAAAAATGAATAAATGATATAAAACAAAATTTAATTTACATAAAAATTAAAAAATCATGCAAAATAAGGCTAAAAAATAACATACTTAAGTTGCAAGCTCCTATCAATAATTCCTTAATATCAGAATCGATAAAAATATATTCACAGATCACAACTAATGTCGATCAGTCACACGACACATTTTGTTTTTTGAAAAATTGTGGAGATAAAATAAGCTCTTTTAATCGACAACGTATCTTTGATAACTTTTGAAAGTTAGCAGACTTTAGAAACAAAAATTGTTTTTACATACTGTAGCTAAACGAGAAAGCCCCAAAAAGAGAAGAACGAGTATTTACAAATCAAAACCAAGACACAACAAATTTAAATATTATTTGACAAATGAAAATATTAGTATGCTTGTTTGTAAACATTTCTTTCTGGATACTTTCTGAAAAACGGAAAAATCTCCATAATTTCTGTCAAAGAGCACATACAAAGCTTCCTTGCCTTTAGTAGCCACAGCACAAGGAGTTATAATCCTCATAGAAAATATTTAAGTCCAAATCTCAATATTCGGAAAATACATAATCTTTATCTTGAACAATGTAAAAATGATAAGCAACAATATGTGAACCAGTGAATATACAGGAAAACGTTCAAAAATGACTTTAATTTGCACTTTCATCAACCTAGAAAAGATTCATGTCAAAAATGTGATTTTTTAAAATTAAAGATTGAAGCATGTGAGGATGATTGTGAAAATAAGCAATTAAAGCTTGAACATAATTTACATTTAGAGCGGCAGAAATGGCTTGGAAATGTTTAGAGGAAGATCAGAAAATACCAGCAAAAAATCCAGATGAATATTTTGCTTTTACATTTGACTTACAAAAGGCATTGCCTTTCCCCAAACTTACTACTTCCATATCATATTACAAGAGGAATTTGTACGTGTTAAATCAGGAATTTCATAATTTTCATAACAATAATTTTGACATGTATCTTTTGGATGAAACAATTGCATCAAGAGGTTCTCAGGAAGTTGATTCGCGTTGTCTAAATCATATTCAGAATATCGCCACTCAAAAGCGTATTATTGCATATAGCGATGCAATCACAAGTAAAAATCATAACATAAAACTGGCATTAACTTGAATGAAAATTGTCAGTCTTCAAAAAACGATATTGAAATTGTTGATCACAAACCTTTGATATCAGGCCATTCATATTTACCCAATGATTGTGACTTTGGTCAAATAGAAATAGCCTTGTTTTACACACTCCAAATAATTATTATAGCCTGAAATCAGCCTCTCACAGAAACTCCTTCACATTACATAACATGGAAAATAAAGATTTTATTTCAACACAATCCTTGTAAACCTCTATTTCAAGAAGAACAAAAAATACTGAGCAAAACAACGTTAATTGGCTAAAATTTCAATGGATAAGATTTTACCACGATATTCCCTATAAAATGTTTTATAAATTAACTTTACATGAAAAAGATGAATTTCTAACTTTGTATTTGTCAACAAAAAGAGGAGGACCTAAGCGTTTTTCACAAATAGAAATGGATCCGTTACACTCTGGTTTTCGTTCTGTAACTTCCGCAAAATATAAAGACATGATGGATTTGCTTCCTTATATACCCCAAATATACCATAGTTATTTTTAAAATTTTGAAGCAAAATACGAGTACCAAGGACTTAATCACTCATATTAACCCATTAACGCAAGTTTTTTTATACAACGGCAAAAATAAATCATTTTTTTCATTATTGATAATTAATATATAAACCTATGTCATGAATTTATTACACTGCCCGAGATATAATCGTTAGAGAATTTTAAACAAAACTTTATATTTCGTATACCCAAGTCTCTCTCGGGCATGCACAAATTTGCCAGTAACACATGCCCGAGTTACGCTTGGGCATGTGCGTTAAGGGGTTAATGACGACGATTAAATTGAACTGATGCATTTTTATAAGCAATATGTTATAATTATGAGTAGGAGGTAGTTAGGAGCACACTGCGCCCACACACCATAAGGGGGAAGGGGAGGTTTCAAGTGATTAAATTACGTAATTACGCAATTAATCATAGTGTGTCTTGATTACATAATTATGTAATCAAGATAATTAATTTTGTGTGCGCACAATTTTTTTTTGATTTTTGGCGCTAATTTTTGAAATTCAAATTTTTATATTTTAATGTAAAATTTTTGTATTTTAATTTTTTATGTAATTATTATTTTAAGTTAAATTTTTTAAGATAAATTTTTAAATAGAGTTTTAACGATGGATTTTTTATACATGATTTTACAATGAAATTTTTACCATTATTTTTAATATATAATTTTAAATATAATTTTGAAAGTAAATTTTATAATATAATTTTTCAAAGAAATTTAGTTTTAACAAAATAATAATAATAATATTAATAATAATAATAATAATAATAATAATAATAATAATAATAATTCAACCAATTAAAAAATTAATAAAAAACTAATTCTCAGCACATAAACGCATAAAATAAACACGTAAAAAGTTCAAAAATTTATTTAATTTACATCATCACAAATCTGCTTATAATAAGCTCTTCTAAGTTCAGCCAACAGAATATGGACAACTTCCTTCTTCTTGTAGTCCCTGCAGCATCTGAATCTAAATGGACAAGTAAGCATTGAGGGATCTTCGCAAACAATGCAGTCACCTAAGCATTTAAAACCCGATCTTTGTACTCATTCGTAATGCACCCGTCCGATTTCTGCAATGTTGATTCCAGTCATTTGATAAATACGAGTTGCCAAAAATTCAGGAGCACAATACCGTAGTTTGTTTTTCATATTTGGAAAGAGCTCTTCAATCTTCATCAGAATTGTTTCGAATACGTATGATTCTTGCTCGTCTATCATTTTGAATTTTTGCTTTTACTAGAAAACTATCTATTTAAACACAATCTGGACTTAATAAATAATCTAGAATTTCTTCGTTATTATTAAGATTATTAATTTTAGGTTTTATAAAATTAAATATTTCTTGAACCAGAGTGTTGTATTCCAGTGTTTTTATCCCCGTGACAACAACATTTTCTCTTCAATGAATATTTTCTCCATTCAAAGTATATTACCCTTGTAAGTTTTAATATATATCAATTGATATTTCATCTATTCAGTAGATATCTTTAGCTATCCCACTTTTTCAGTAATTTCAACGATATTAGTCACATAATGTACTCTCACACTAATATTACAACTTCTTCACTGAAAATTTTCTTTATAGAATATATTCTCTACTAATTAAAATTTTGAGAATTGTTTGGTTTTCTGTTGAATTTTTAATGATTTGAGGGTTTATTATGTTTTTAATGAAATTATTGAAGAAATGAGGGTAAATCAATAATTTTAGAACCAATTAATTTCTTGATAATTTAATAGATTTGACTTGATTTATGATTATTTTAAATAAAACTTTATTTTAGGAACAAAATGTTTATGAAACATCTATTTAGGATAATTATTTACCAATTAGAATCCAATTTGACTGATAGATTTTGAATAGTAAATGATATTTTAGTTTTAATTTTATGATCTATTTAAAAAAGTGGATTAAATCAGTTGATTTTTATGAAAAAATAATGAATTAAAATGGAAAATATTGCCATTTGAAGAGAAATGATTGGATGAAGTCAATTTTATTATATTTTTAAAGGAATTTATTTGGATTGATATCGATCTAAGTGGGTGAAAAGATGGTAGAAATAATGTTATTTAATGAGAAATAATTGGTTGAGAGTAAATTTTATTTTAAAGGGAAATGATTAATTAAGTGGGGAATTTATGATATTTTTAGAGGAAATAATCGAATAAGAGCAAGTTTATTGAAATTTTTAAGGGGGTTGAGTCGGTTGAAAATTGTTATTTAAAGGTAAAGATTATGGAAATATTGATGAATTTTTATGAAAAATATTGAAGAGTTTGGAATATTGACATTTGAAGAGAAATGATTGGTTGTGAGTAAATTTTTTTTAAAGAAATGATTGGTTAAGAGGGGAATTTATGTTAATTTTAAGAGAAACAATAGGTTAAGAGTAATTTTATTGATATTTTAAGGCGATTGAGTAAGTTGAAAATTGTTATTTAAAAGTAAGAGTTATATACATCGGGAATATTATTGATTTGTTATGAAAAATAATGAATATATCTGGGAATATTGTTATTGGGAGAGAAATGATTGGTCAAGAGGGAAATTTATGATATTTTTTTTAGGGAAATTTATTGGGTTGAATATCGGTGTTCAAAAGGTAAATATTATTTACTTGATAGTTTTTTATGAAAATTATGAATATGGTTGGTATAATGGAGTGAATATTATCATTTGAAGAAAAATGAGTGTTTAAAAGAGGAATTTATTAGGTTGAATATTGAAACTGAATTTTTTAAAGGATGTTGTAAATATTATCACTTAATGAGAAATAATTGGTTTAGAGTAAATTATGATATTTTTTTAAGGGGATCAAGTCGGTTGAAACTTTTTAGGTTACATAGGAAAATTATTACTTTTTTATTGATTTAAGGGTTATCAAAATATATCAATAAGATTTTGGTTAATTTTAGTGATAATATTGGAATCTGAATAAAATTGAGAAAATATACAATACGAGTTCGGTTCTTAGAAAATGTTTGAATCATGTACTTATTTGTATTCAAGTAAGTATTTATTTGATTTTATTAATATATTTGTAATTTAATTTAATCAAAAACTAATATTGACTAGTATTTAAAAATTTTTTGTTACCCATTATTTATGTTTTTGTTGACAATTTTCTGAATAATTTAAATATTTACGATTATTTTCAGGAATGATGACAAATTGTACAATTAAATAATATGAACAGTCGATAACACACATTAATTTTCATTCAATAAGTACCTATTTCTTAGCAATTATCTAACAATCTTATAAAATTTTAAAAAAATAATCTAACAAATTGTTTCAATTATTTTACAACTTAGTTAATTTAATTAATTTTTTAATTGATAAGTACTATTTTCTTAACAATTTGCTACTGTGTTGAAGCTTTCTTTAAAAAATTTTATATAAAGAACTATCAAATTTAATCAAATTTATTTAAAATTTTCATCTTTCCAACTACTTTATTAGAATTTTATTCACCAGACAACTATTTAATCACAATTTAATGAAAATAATGATTTTTACAAAACTAATAGACAGTCATCAATCACACACATTGGTCGTATAAATTTGGATTTTCAGTACATTTTATCTGTACACAAGAACCTATGTATGTGTTGAAGCATGGTATCAGAAATTTAACATATTTAGTAGTAGTTGATAATTATTTGATTGTAGTAATGCGGTAGATATTAATTGTATGTATATTTTATATTCTATTAATTTTATTCAAAAGTTTGACATCTTTGAGTTAATAATTTTAAAAGTCGAATCATTTTAAATAAATATATTCCAAGTGCAATGAAAGTAATATATGTTTTGTGAAATTAATCTAAGAATATTTTTTCTAATCAAGTTTCTTTTCATAAGCAATTTGATTAACAAACACTTATACAAACCAATTAATTTATCATTCAGTAAACTATAAGAGTTGGAGTGAAAAAAATAGAGAAAATGTGTTTATTTTTTGATGTGTTAGCAGTTAATAGAATTATTTTAGACTTAGTGGCATGTTTAAATTTAATATAAAGGTTGGCATTTATCTTGGAAAATATTTCCATTGAAAATAATTTTTAATAATTGTCCATTTGTTGGATGAAATTAAAAATGTTACAAAAATAGTTGTAAAATTTAAAAGTTTTTTAACAAAACTATTATGTTTTACAAAATAATTTCAAAATTTCAATAAATCACATACAAGACTTAAAACAAAGCAACAAATTTTTATTCAGAGAAAATATAATAATGTATTGGACTTGAATAAATTTTATTAATAGTCACTTGATAGCAACCAGGTAACTAAGTAACCAAATAATTTACTAATTCGGAGACAGCAATGATCGATAAAAAGAGTGAAGATGTTTTGTTAATAAATTTTGTAATTGAAATTGCATTTCTTTTGATTGTTCAAATTGTTATGTGTTTTATTTAAATATTTATTGGTCAGTAAACAAGTATTGATATTTATTTTTTCAGTAACTAGTTATTGATAACATATTGTGAGTGTGTGTATAGTGAATAACCAAGTATTTTAAGCGGAAATGATTGAGAGAAATTTTTATTTTATTTTTAAGTTGGTTGAATATCGGTGTCCAAAGGGTAAATATTATTTAAATAAGGAATTTTAATGAATAAGGTACTCAATTATTCAATGCCTAGTATGTATATTACAGTACTCAGTCATTTGTATACATACCTAGTGATTGTTGTTCAGTTACTAATCAGTGATTTATTCAGTGTGTATCGGTTATCAGTATTCGAAGTTGATAGCAAGTTAGTTAACTTTTTATGTTTTATGAATTTATTATTATTATTATGATTATTATTATTATTTTAATATTATTATTAATGGTGTAATGCTGCAGAATGGAGGAGATGGGTTGCTCTTGCGAATGACTTCTACCTACATTAGGTTATACTATGTAACACTGAATATTCTTTTAAAAACTTTTTACCTTATGTAATCAGTCGACCATAACTTTACTTTAGACTCTTTAATTTACTCTAATTTACTTTAATTTACCACTAATATACTCTAATGTACTATAATTTACTTTAGGTATTTTAATTTATTTTTATCTAGAGCCTAAATTTGCCTATAAAAATTGTGACCAAATATTACAAGTGTTTTTTAACAAGACTATAAAATACCTCCGACAATGTTTTATTGGTAGGCGATTCAAGCCATTTTTATTTTATGCTTATATTTACCCATAGAAAATACCAATTTAATAAAAATTTTGGTTGGTTATCAATTTATTGTTAATTAGCCTAAAGTTTACGGATTTCTTAGTTTGCTAAAAATCAATTGATCTTTAGTTGGCCTGAGCCGCAGCTTAATGAGTTGTGCTTTGGTCCGTCAATTGCAATAGGTGATTAACAGAAGATTTACAATGTAAATTTGTACTATTACCCGACCTCAGATCAGATGAGATTACCCGCTGAACTTAAGCATATCATTAAGCGGAGGAAAAGAAACTAACAAAGATTTTTCTAGTAGTGGCGAAATGCTATGTGTGGAGTTTTGTTTAACAGTGATGTAAAATTGACAACTTAGTTGGATGAATTTTTCGAGTTTAAATAAAATTATTTCTACCGAAAAGATTCTGAGAATCTTGTTGAACATTGGACAAAAGTTGTAAGCCTGAATGGAGAATACATCATTGACAACTCACCCAATGAACAAATAAATGCGTAATTATTTAAACAAGTGTGGCGATTATCTGTGTTCTAAAGACAATCTTCCAGGCGAAGTGTACCGTGCATTATCTACTTTGGAGAACTTTGTAGATAGAGAATTTTTTAATGGAAAACAATTAAAAATTACCGATTTTTAGAAAAATAAATATATTACAGGTAGTCCCCGACTTACGACCGCTCGACTTACGACCATCCGCACTTACGACCAATTTCTTTTCAATTTTTTCATAGAAAATGATTAAAATAGTTTCGTAGTCTTCCCTACATTAGACAGATTTGTTAAGAAAACTAGGATTGGATATTCTGTTTCTGAAGACAACGCAATGGATTGCTCTCTAGTAATAAGTAAACATGATGACGACACGAAAATAACGTCAAGTTGAATAAAATGTTTTTGTTTAATTATATATATTTCTTATTATGTATTTTTGTTTTGTTACATATATAATATGTGTTATTAGTACACATTTAATATATATTTTTGGGTTATTATTTCATTTTATAAATTTTAATAAAGTTTTCATTATATGAATTTTCGGTAGTTTCATTTCTCCTGATCCTAAAAGTTAGTAGTACAGTATCTAATATTTTTCTTTAGTTATTCATGATGAAACTCGACTTACGACTTAATCGACTTACGACCGATGACTAGGAACCTATCTCGGTCGTAAGTCGGGGACTACCTGTATAATTATTTTTAATAAATTATAATTATATTAATAATGTATATTTCTTTTTTGTTTAGAGTATAAACATATTTAATTTGAATAAATCGTATAAAGTGTATTTTACTCATTTTGTAGTTATGCATTTCTATTACTCGGATTTTTTTCTCGTGAACTATGGGAATTCGACTTAAGGAAGGTCGGATGTACATGTGTTTTATTTACAGTCTAAAAACAAAAAGTATTCAGAGATAATATTTTCATATATTTTCCATTTGTAAAATATTCACAAGAGACCATAAATTTTATTAAGGACCATATTTATCTTTAGAAAATACTGAGAGTTAATATTTATACATGTTTTTCATTGAGAATTTTAAATTCTATTGAAATCGTTTTTTAAGACTTCAATTCACTGTATAAAAATATCATAAATTTTCTAGCGGTTTTATCAAAAATAAATTTTTATGCTTTTTATTGAAAAGGTTTTGCTTTTGAAGTTTTCGAGAGTTTTTTGTTGTATCAGAACAGTTTCTTGTTGATCTTTTTCTCTCTCCTATTAGATTTCTGTTGGATTGGAAGGTGACTTTTTCAAGAGAGTATATGTCCACTGTGTAGACTTTTGGTGCATAAATCTATGTCGAAAACTTTAAAATACGCTTTCTGCAAAAGGGATACCCAATAAAGTTCATGGACAAATATTTCTAAATGAATACGGTTCAACTTTCCGAACACACGAAAGAAACACAATGACAAACCAATAATTTACCTATGCTTCCTTTTTCCAAACAACATGTAATACAATCAAATTTTTCATTTTCAATACTGACTAAAGAAATTTATGGATTTAATTATAATTATTTTGTTTGACCTTCTTAAAAGTCAGTGCTGTAATAGCACTGTGAAACTATGAATTCTAGCAGTCAGGTGGGGGGGCATTTATGATCAATTGCGGAAATTCTATAAATGATTCCCTCAAAATAAACTCTAAATGTCGGAAAACCAAATTAGTCAAATGTTTCACATCAAATATCTTGATGATTTACCCGGTTGAGGTTTGCTAGGAGGGCAGCCGAGAGCGGAAACCACACAGGAATTGAAGCAACTTTATCTCATGTTATCGGAGCTCAATTACAATCTGCCTTTTCTTGCTGAATGTGCTCGGCAAAGTTGCAATGGATATTATTCATCACTGAGAAATCGCATTCACTCCTTTATCTTACACATTAGCCCGTGCAAATTCATATTGACAGAGCTTTTAGCGCCTGAAATTCATCCGCAATATGAAATGATAGGATTTATTTGTGGGAATTTCATTTCCAAATGTCTGACAACAGCCGAGGCCGCAAAGATCTCTGTGGTGGTCACGGGATCAGAGCACCAAGGGAGCAAGGTCACCAGACCAAGGGTAGCCATATCTAATTCAATATCCTAATAAATCGATATAAAACAGTATAATAGCCAATCAGAATATAAATAATCATTATTCCATGTGCAAGCCTTAATGATAACCCGTAAATATTATGGATAAAATGATATGCCAGTTACAGCTGGATACCGACGGCAGATAAATGTCAAGGAGAAAGCGTCAACATATACAAGGAGCGCCACGCGGTAACTCATAATGCCAACTAGTAAGCGATCTCGACCGGGCTAATAATAGCAACGGCATTGCCATTATAGAACAATGCGCTAAGTGATGCGTTACGCAGTTTATTATACAGCAACTGCACGTTATTATCAAAATATTGAATGAGCAAATGATGCAGTCACTTTCTGATTTAGCTATCTTGTTGATGATCATTAATGCAAATTATTATCTGCGTTTTATCATTTACGTGTGTATAATCAATATTAATATAATTATAATTAATATAATCATTGTCTCATTGATTGGCAATTTTAAACTTGTAGAAGAAAACGCAAACTGATGCGTTACGCAGTCAATAATAGCAGCAAATGCTGATTATCAATGTGTAAATGTTAGAAACTGAATGCTCACAGCTAAATGCGGTCACAGCAATGGTACAACGGCACAAATTGTATAGAAATATTAATTTTATTCAGCAAATGTCATAAATAGCATTCAAAAGCTGACATGTACAGATTATTTTACATTAGTAACCTATCGTCATTGGTTGCGGTTTCATCCGCAATTTTCTGCTTGGCATTTCATTTATCCGCAGCCGTGAAATATTTGGGTAAATTTCAGCATTTGTTTTAGCATTTATTGGCTTGCAATGGCAATATTTAGCTGTCAACCAATCAAATTGCAGAATTGGGGCAAATTTGACCAATCCGTGCGGGTTTATTATCGATGTTAAAGGTGATATTAATGAGGATATCCGTTGCCAGTTGCATTTCAATACATCCAATGCAACTGTGGAATTCTCCAATCAAATCATTTATATCAAAGATCAAGCCAATAGCAAATGTCCCCATTTTAGCTTACAATTTCTCACCTCATTGCGGACATATCGAGTATTATCTAATTGGAATGCGAGATGTAATTGAGATTTCCGTTTATTAAGCTTGCTACAACTTGTGGCGGGGAAATTGATCCGGTCAATAAAACAATTAAATCATTTATTAGTGCTGAATTGATTTATGATCTGCAAGGCTTGACTGGCAGAAATGAATCCAGATTGAAAATGAGTTTGACAATTCTCAGTGAGATATTTGCTAATTTATTATTGAAATAATCCGCATTTATATCAGATCCAGATCCAAATGCTTCTGCAGATCCGGGTAAATATTTATCAATATTTAAGCAAGAATAATATCTCCCAGCTGCTAGCTCATTATTAATTGCCGATAAGTAATCGGAATTAGAACTTTGTAGAGATATTTTCATATTCTGCACTTAAAAATCAATAATTGCACATAAAAATATTGGATAGTCGAGACTCCATTCGAAACTTTGATGCTATTTAATGGAGGAACAATACAATAAATCTTACTCATATTGACCAGAAGCGCAATAACTCAAAGTGGTTGGTATAATCCCAGGGTTTTCTAGAATTTAAATCTAACACAAAATCTCTTAATTTATTCCTTGCTGAATTTTAATATTTTCCCTTGAAATTTAAAATATCTCTAGCTTGTTTGGGCATAGAATCCAAAATTAATTGTCTTTGTTGCTTCCTTGTAACTGCATTGACAGATTCGCTTTTAGCATGCTTGCCAGTAATAAGATTTTCCATCATAGTTAAATTTTTATTATTTAAAAACAATATAATATTAAAACAATTTATTATTAGTTAATAAGTAGCATTTTAATACACCAAGCCACGTTGAGACAAATAACCTATAATATAAAACAAAAATCAATAAATTTATAACATACAAACTCACCTTGAGGTTGTTTGTAAAATAGTCACTGAGTCAAACCCTACACTAGAAAATCAAAAAGTGATAGAGAAACAAAATAATGCACATTAACACAACCCATAATAAAACATGCATGTAAACTTTCAACGTGTAGCCATCCGAAGTAGAAAAAAACCCTATAATAAATTAATTTATAGACATTTTTGAGATATTTTTACAAAAAAATAGCGGAAAAATTTTAAAAATTTAATTTTGAGGAATCTGATCCAAGTTCTTCTGAAAATGATGATATTTCTTCGTAAGATTTATTTGAAAATTAAAATTTATTTAATATTTCCATAGAATTTCAGACATTTCTGTAGAAACAATACCATTTCGTGATGATGAAGAAATCACATTGTACGATTTATTGGAAAATTAAAATTAATTTTTTATTTCCATAGAATTTCAGAAATTACTGGGCCCGTTTTCTTGGAAATCACTTAATAACCACAAAGCAAATAAGACCATCGGTCGCTGAAAGAAATTTAGATTCGGTCTTGGAACTCAGAATGGAATACACAACGCGATATTAGGAAGAAGCATGGATGGATTCTGAATAAACATATATTGATAAATGTGACTTTAATAGCTGGACAAGCCAGCAACTGGGAAGAAATAAAAAGGTTAGCGATTATACGCCACACACCCAACAAACAGAGGGATAAATATGTCCTTGGCTCTCGCAATTGGAGTCAATGGACCAATTCATTATAAATTAATAGTAGGATCCTATAAAAGGATACCTACCAAATCTTTAATAACGAAATAACATCAAAATTGCATGGAACTGGATATCGTTTCATCCACGATAATGCTTCAATTCATGGTGGAGCACTATCTCAAAATAATTTTATTGAGCATTTACCACCATATAGTCCGTTTCTGAACCCAATTGAAAGAGCGTTCAGTAAAATCAAATTCAATATTCCGAAAACTATATCAAGAGCAGGTGGATTCAATTCCATGAATTTCCAATCCAGATTCGATTTTCTGAAGGATGCACTAGATAACGAGCTGGTGAAAGAAGACTACAAAGATTTGATTTATTACTTTGTTTATATTCGGAGATTTTTTGCGAAATGTATAAAAAAATACATATTTATGGAGATTCATTATTTTTATTTACTTTATTTCGAAATAATTCTAAAAAATAAACCATAACATATTTTTTCCTAAATTTTATTATTAATAACAATATATATGAAATAGTTGATCAAAGTTATATTTAAGAGCTTGAATTATGATCATTTTTCCTGATGAAATCATAATTCAACTCTTAAAATTTTATAACTTTAAGTTTTATAACTATAAAAAATAACTTAGCAGCCATTTAACAAATGGCTGAAATGCATTTATTTTTCACAAAAAATAAATTCCAATAAGTTGATTTATGTATCAACTTGAGTTATAGCGGAATTTATCTCAACTTCGCTGGGTGTATTCATGACTTGTATATACTATATATAGGGGTTGCGTGAGTGTGTACGATGAATCATATTTTTTGGAAATATAATTGATTTTATTTAATTTTTAATTGTTTTCTTTTCTTAGCGAGGTGCTTGGCTTATTACTTAATTTTTCTCCTAAAAATTTATTTTATTTTAAATTAATAGCTTTTAATTTCATTTAACCACTTTCCTCACTTTTATGCATTTAAATTTTAATTATTTGTAAAATTTAAATAATTAATATTTAAAATGTAGTCAATAAGATAAATTAATAACTAAAAAAAATTTAATGTAATAAAAAATGACAAATATTTATAAAATAGCGGTTGGAAATCAAAATTCAGGAGGAAGTGGCAAGGGTGAGTAAATCTGGAGGGGTAGATTAGCTAGTTGATTTTATATTCAGATAAACCGTCTGAGAGTGATTTGCCAATTGGTTATATCGTTAAAAATAGCGATTGGTCAATTATAAATTATATTTTGTTTAGCTAGTCTAGTTGCAATTCTATTAATTGCTATAATAATCTTGGTTATTGTGAAAAGTAAAATTATTTTATTCCGTTATAAAACTATTTAAATTTACCACCAGATGGAAATTACTAATAATAATAATAATAATAATAATAATAATTAATAATAAATAACATAATAATATTAATAATATCATATAATTTTTATATTTAAAAGTGATTTTTGAAATTATTCTAATTTGTTTAAATTAGAGAGATTAATATAGTTTTTAAGTTTTGTTGGCGAATATGGTTGGTTTTTTATTTATTTTTTCTAGGGTTTTTGTGCATCTATCCCCTAAACACCAGCAAGATTATTATTCTACCCCTCCTATGTACCCATGGTGATTGCCATGTTGGTACTGTACATAGAGGTTGAAAATTCATGAGCAGGTGAGCTCCATTTCTAGAACTACTCCTCATGATATTTTCACTTTCGAGTTCTTGACTGCCGATGGAAGGTCTTACGTCTTTCTCTTTCTATATCCTGGTCCTTACTCGTCTATTCCCACAATTTCCATACTTATTTGTCATCTTTACCCGATATTTATAAAGGTATCCTTCAAAAATTTGGGCAGCGTTCCTCCCTTATTTCTTGGTAAATTTCCTATTTCATTTATTTAATCACGGTATCGACCACATTTGTCCTAATTTACCTTTATCTTTCTTATATTAAAATTTGATTAACAGTTCCTTAACTCCCGGTACATTTCCCATGGTTTTAAGTAGTTACAACCCTCTGCGGTCACTTTAATAAACCTTTCTCTCTTCTGCCAGATTATATCATTCAACTTTTGGAAAAATACTTTCGGATTTGCATTCCTACACTATCTTATCTTTTCCTACTTGATTTTTAATTAATTTTCCGACAATGTTTTAAATTTTCACTACAAAACTATATTCTCCCTTAACTAAAGTCGCACTTCCCATGATTTTATATTCTACTCGCCCCGCCACTTTTCAGTAGCCGCTACGAGTTGTACAACGATGCCCTGCGTGCAGGTCCTGTGCAATTGCCAGACCCTACTGTGGACTACCGAGGTATCAACGAGGCGCGACCCACGAGCACAACTAGGGAACTTAATCCACCAGCCGGCCCTAGATCTGTCCCGTCGATAGCTATTGCAATACTTATTATAAATAAGATTTTAGGGGGATTTGTCAGTGGCACCAAAAGATTCCACGACCATCCAGAATAAAATCAAAGTAACTAGACTTTGAAATATATATTTATACAAGAAAACTTACAATCCACAGTCATGCAACCAAATTGGAAAAATTGGCATAAATTGGCATAAACACTTTGTCTAAAAATGACTCACGGTTCGTCTAAGAAAGTCTAAATTTTTTTTTCTAGTTGTCTCCTGACTGAAAAAGAATGTCTGAAAATTATGAAAATGACTGCCGTATATATAGTAGTTTTGTGCCTGTGTGCGACCAATAGGCGATTTTTCGCGATTTTTAGGGCTTTTTAATTATTTTATTTATTTCGAAATATTTTTGTAATTTTTTATATATTTTTCTTTATTTTTTGATATATTAATATTTTATTGTTGGATTTTAGTTTTATTATTATTTTCTTACCATATTATTTTTTAAACCCCAATATTTTGTTTTCTGGTCGCATCTTCTGCCTGTGTTTTTTCTAAACCTTATTTTGAAAGGTTTTGGCAGTTTATTTCTTTTTTTTCGTATGTTTCTTTCTGCAGCTGTAGGCTTTTTAATGATTTTAATTAATTATTTGTTTTATTTAATTTTGTTATATTTTTATTTTGTTTTAATTAATATCTTTTATTTTATTTTTGATCTCTTCATGCGGTGCGTGCTTATGTTACAGCAGCCATATTGACAATTTCCAAAAGACATTAGTTATTTTGTTTTAACTTATACAATTTTCACCTTTTTGTTTAAATTGGTTTTGTAATTTTGTTTTAATTTTGGCTCTGGGCCCAACAAACCACTCCCTGGGCCGTTTAAATTGCGCCCCGCAATTTCTCATCAACGCATTCTCATTCCATTAACAATACTTTTATACAACACAAGAAAAAGGTTATACAGATGAAATGTCAATTTACAAGCAGACATCACTTAAGGTGATGGGATTTTATACATAAAAGCAATGCAGTTAATGAGTTTTATTTACACGATGAGAATATCAGTCGAGTCATGTTGGATTAATGTCTGTGACTTGGACCTGGGACGTTGTCTTGGTTGATTGGTTTAGGTTGAGATTCGATGAGCTGGAGTTGGTTGATTATTTTAGGGTTATTTTGTTATTGAGGATTTGGGTTGATAGGCTTGACGAAGCGAATTTTCGATTATTTGCTCTCTTCTTCTCTGGTGTCAATTAGGTTGGGATCTTCGGTAAGATTTTACGATCTGGGTGATTTTGTAGATTATTGTGATTGTAAAGGTAATAATTTGCATGATCCCTAAACAGAACATGACGATTTCGAATATTGTTGATTTCGGATTTTCAGGAGTTGGGTGAGATGACGGTATTGATATTTGCGAGAGGGTGTTTTCGAAAAGATAGAGTTGGTTTATTTTCTGCAATAGGTGCGGATTGAGGTTTATGAATAAGAATTTTAGGAGAAGATATTCTTGGATTCGGATGAGTTCTGACTTGATTGTTTCGATTGAATTGAGGGCTTCTTGGGATTTCTGAAGGTTCGAGTTTGATTTGTTGATGAGGGTGAAGAGTAGGAGTAAGGTGATTTTCCGAGAATATAGAGTTGGTTTATTTTCTGGGATAGGTGTGGATTGAGGTTTTTGCATAAGGATGAGTTCTGACTTCATTGTTTGGATTGAATCGAGGGCTTCTTGAATTTTCTGAAGGTTCGAATTTGATTTGTTCACGAGGGTGAAGAGTAGGAGTAAGGTGATTTGAGGGTGCGGGTTCATTTTCTTCTTATTACAGATATTTCATTTTTGTTTATTCACATTTGTACAATTTTCCTTTTTCGCATTATTTTATTCTGGATTGGTCTCGTCTCGATTATTTGGGGTTGGGTTTTTCATTAACATCAACTCAGCTCTTAATAATCGATTTGTCATTTCGGGGATTAGGGTGATGACTTTATATTTTTCTTCCATCATGCTTTTTTGGTTTTCGTTTATCTCTCTTAACATTCGTATCTGTTGTTAGTTTTGTTGTAACTTTTGATACTGTCTCCTTGCATATTCTTCGAGCTTTCTGTATGCTCGGTTTTAGTCTCTTTGTTTTTCGATATTTTCTTTGTATTCTTTTTTCTTGTACTTTCCAGTGATCTTCCAGTACGTATCATGTCCATTTGGTTGCCAATTCGTTGTTTTTAATTCGTCCACTTTTTCTTCCAATTCTTTACTCACTTCTATTTGTTGTCTCAGCCACTCGTTTTCCTATTCTACATTTTTTTTCGTTTATTCAGAATGAGACATTCCTCTTTTAACGTTTTAATCAATTTTCTAGACTGAACCACTGCTTCGTAATACTGTCTATTTTCCGGAGTTGGTGTTCCATTGATATTCTCATCTTTTCTATCATCTCCTCTTGTTCGTTTTTTTTGTTTCCGCTGATTCCTCGATTTTACATTCCATAGGTATTGAAAACTCGTTCTCCACTTCAATTTTGATGAGTTTGATATTTACACTTTCGTTGATAAAGGTCTCGTCGGACTCTACTTCTATGGTTGTTGGTTCAATCTGACTATTCATATTTCTACAGTTTTTATGTTCATTATTTTTGTTATTTTTATTATCGTTTTGATTTTCTGGTTTTAATGAATTTTATCTTTTTATGCATTTTTATACATTTTTTTTCTGGTTTTTATATCTATATTTTTTCGTTTTTCATTTTTCGTTTTATTTACAACATTATCTATATGACTTTACACTTTTTACATTTTTCTTTCGTATTCATTTTACGCCAATGTGCCTTGTACGTCCACAAACCCTTCATCTACTTGGGTTTCTTGTGGTTGCGGTAGTGGCACTTCCATATTTACTACTGTTGTCGGCACTGGTACCAACGACATAAATGGAATCCAAATTATGACTGGAATATTCATCATAGCGTTTATTTTTTTCTCACAATTCTTGTGTGGTAGTCATTTCTCCATCCAACATATAAGATAGTTGGTTTACCTCCTCCATGAGGTCTTCTACTTCCTTTTTTAGCATAGTAGTATTTTCATGGGCCTTGAGCCTTTCGACATCACCTTCCAAGTTTCTCACTTTCGTCTCGAGTGCCTCCTTCTTATTTTCCCATTGTGCCTTTTGCCTTTGTAGTGCGACGTCTCTTTTCTCACACATGTACTTATATCCTACCACATTTCGTTCCACATGTTCTAGGCGCGAATGCTCTATTTCGGCTTGCAGTTGATATTGTTCATTTAATCTTGATAGTTTTCTATATGTTCTTTGCGCCACTGTTATCTCGTTTTCTCGAATTGCTAAGATCAATTTTGAATTCTCTTTTTATTCAGTTTTCTTTAATTGCTTTTCATCTCGTTGATAATCTTCCTCTGGTCTTCGAGTTGTTCCCACATTTTCCAATCAACCAGAGGTGTCGACTTTTGCGGCAATTCCTTCAGCTGTCTTGCGGTTTCTTGGTATTTTCTCTTACAGATTCTTGCTTGTTTCCTTAGCCCTTCTATGGCTCTCCCACTTTGTCCCATTACTTTGGATCATTTGTGCGATTTGCTCTCTTTTCGTGTTTACTAGTTCTTCTCTCACTCTTATTCGTACGTTTCCCACTTGCTCCACTTGGGCTTCGAGTTTCTCTCTCTTCTTATTTACTTGTTTCTCTCTGTATTCGTAGTATGCAGCTTCCGCTACTTGTCCAAGGTGTTTGATTCTCATCGTTCCTAATTCGTCTATCTTTTTGATCAATCTTTCGCTTTACTCATATACTTCGTTTTCTAACTGCCCGTTGCTTCGGTTTTGCAATTCTGACATTACCTTATTATACTTTAATTTCATTTCTTGATCATTATTGGACTCTTTTATTTTGTTCAACTGGTTTACTTGTTCGTCCTTTTCTTTGGTTTTCTTTTCCCACCACTCGGCTTGCCATTTATAGTTCTCCGTTTCCGCTTTTTGTACTGTTTGTTGCAAAATGTACCTTTTCTTTGTGCCCTGACATCGTTTTCCGTTTTACTTTCTATCGTTTCCTTCATTTCCGCCATGTCTTTCTCGTATACTTTTTGCAATTCGTTCTATCGTGAAGTTCAATTGTTTGATGGTTGTATATGTTCTTGGTTCGTTCTCTCAACTGTTTCATCATCACTTTATGTTTTCCCATCTCTGTTTCCATTCGATTTATTTTTGTTTATTTATTTATTTTTATTTTATTTATTTATTATTTTTTTTTCGGTGGTATCGTTTTTAATCAAAAAATTAAATACATATAAATTTGGGGGAATAAGTTACTTACGTCGAAAAACTTTGCCTTTGAGAAAGAAGTGAAGGTTTTAAATGCACAGAAATAAACTAATTAAACTAACGTTTCTTTATACAATTAAATTACAAAAGAGGCTAATCAAAATAAATTATGGTTGGTAAAGGTTTATTTATCAAACAAAACTGCCTGGGCAGTTAAAAGTCGTTGAGTTTTTTCCCGATTAAATTAAATAAATTAACCTCAGTTGAAAGAACCCTAATAAAGTAAAATTCATAAATCAATGTATCTTCCACTTACCTCTCCGTAATATACCACTGAACCACCACTAACCAGTAGTGGTGTCGAGTTGCGGCTAGAGGGAACAACCCGTAAAAACAATCGCTTCCAGGAATCGATCAATTTTGGCTCATGTGACGACGAAAATACGGATCAGTATTCAGTTAATATATTTATCAGAACTTTTCGCCCCAAAATTTACCATCCCCCGAATTCTGCCGCTCTGGGCTATAGCAAATAATGTAAATCCATCCCTGGTGGGGAGGAGTGGGAGGACGCTTGTTGAGCAGGCTCCTGACCGCTGACGGTTCTGACCGTTTGCTCCTGTCAACATTTTTCCGGCAACGCAACCTTTACAAGCTTAACGGTACATGATTATCTCGGAGCACTGTTGAAATACTCGCGGAGCACCAGTTGGGAACCACTGCTATATACTCCTTGTATAGACAATTTGATTTCTCAAATAACATCTAAAGCAGATGATTCTATTGAAAAATTGACTGATTGAGGAACACATTTAGAAGTTCTAATTTTGGGTTAGATAATATTGTGAAAAATTCGAGGATAATATTTTAAAACATGATTCAAGTCATTTTAATAGCCCTTGAATATATAGGCATTCACCTGAAGCACACAAAGTGCTTCGCATTGATTAAGAAATGATTTGAATAAAACAAACATTAAATTGTATTAAAGCTAAAAGTATTTCGTCAACAAAGTTATAAAATATTTCAATGAATTGCATCAAATTAACAAATGATTTCATCGAATTGCAAAAGAAAATATTAAAACAAAAAACTTGTGCAGTATAACCACGCATTATTTCTAATCAAGCCATCTTATAACTAATTAAATTTTGCCTATGATTTTCACAATTAAACTAAAATATTATTTTGAAATCTTAGACATTTTATTATGATTACTGTTTGAGGTAATTTTTTTATTACAAATTTGCTTTTTTGTGTTATATTTACAAATGAATTATTAGCAAATCTGTTTTTTGTTATTTTACTTAATTCTACTCGTGTTAGGGGCGGCCAAAAAAAAAATCTTGCCTGCAGCAGCAAAAAGTCTAGAGCCGGCCCTGTGTCAGTAGCACTATTTATTAGCTTGCATATGTTTTTGCAATTTTAAAATATATTTATTGCACATTTTCCGAAAAGCGTAGAAATCATTCATTGAATTGCGTGATTATTATCTGTAAGCAGCAACATTTATTATGAAATTTATCATTTGGATGGACTTTTCTATTTTATGCTAGTTGATTTTATATTCAGATAAACCGGCTGCGAGTGATTGGCCAATTGGTTATTATATCGGTATGGATTGCGATTGGTCAATTATAAATTATATTTTGTTTAGGTATTCCAATAGCAATTATAATATTAATTGCCATTACAATAATATGTGTAATCTTGATTATTAGGAGAAGTAAAATTATTTTATTCCGATATAAATCCTGATAAATTTACCATCAGAACGAAAGTGCCGACGCAACAGGGCAAAAAATGAATTTCAACTGACAGCCGATGAACCAGCGGTAATTATGTGATAAATTATTGATGAAATATCCTAAATTCACCCTAAATTGATCTGCTGTGCCATTTTGGCACTAAATAATCAATATAAATGAGATGAGCAAACAATTAAGCACCTCGAGTAAATAATAAATCAATAATAATTATATAAATATGAATATTATCTCTGAGTCGTCCGCATGTTTTAGCTTTATTGCGGCTTATCAGTGGAAATGTTTGTCCACTTCAGCGGGTCGTGTTACACACTGGCAACACTTCACGAAATAACATGCTAATTACATTATCATATATATATATATATATATATATAAGTTCTCTATTAAAAAAAGGTTGAAAACGGTTCAAAAAAGGAAAGAAAATAGTATAATGTGTACATTGCTTGAGGAGCTTAATTGATTCTTTTGATAAATATAAAAGAAAAATCTATTTAAATCATTACGAGTCTGAAAATCTAAAAATATGTACTTTTGTTTTTCAAAATCTTTAAATATCCCGCGCAAGTGTTTTATTTTTAAACAACGATTCGTGATCTCCGTTATGAATTACGGAACTAAGAAGTTTTTCGAGCTTTTTTTCCATATTCTTTTTAGTTGAACGAAGATGCAACTTTGTTATCAATGAAGTCTCGACTGATTATTTTGCTTTTCATTGTTCCAAAGATTCCTTTAAAACACAAACATTCTATCAAAAAGAAGTCATTTCCTTGATTTTTGTGTATAATCTTGTGCTATTAGTTGTCGATACAATGTATAATTAATGAATATTGATCTGACCCAAAAGCGCGTTAATAATAATGAATTCCAGGAAATAAAACTTATTGATAATTAGTTGATTACCAAATGGCAATAGCACAAATAGTTCAATATCACACCAATACTTATAACGTGCTTATTAATGCTCTTCGGGTGGAACAGTACCTTTGCAATACAACTTGGAAATTACGTAATTTATACTTCTGGTTTTGACAATCGGTAGAAGCGATTTAATTACTCTCTTTTCTTCAGCTTTATTGAGTGACATAAGCTGCTTCACGTCTTTATTAGTTTCCTTTTATACAATAGCTTGATTCCTCTCTAATGTTTTCCACAATTATTTTTCTTTCTTAAGCTTCGTCTCGGTATATTCGTCTGATCTCTCCATTGTGTTGCAACCTTTTATCAGTTGTTATTTTACGGCATTGGGCTACTTCCATTTTGTTTTCGTTTTCCTTTTTATAAATCTCTGGTATTTCGATTTGTTCAATTTATCTAAGGCTCCAGATAAATCAAGCATATTTTACCCTTATTTTATTTTCTTGACTTCCATGGCAATTTTACCATCATGTTGACAAAGCTGTCAAGAAAAAATAATTCAATTTTTTTGCTTGTTAATTTGCTTTTTTAATTAAAAAAGGCCTTGTCGGATTTCTTTGTTTAATTTTATTGATTTGTTATTTCTGTTTTAAATTTCCATTTGTTGACCTCGACGTTTTTCTTTCAGAGTTCCGGAACGATTTTCCCACAAGTTTACATATTTTCTTGTTTTGGTAGATTTATTTAAAATACTTGCAGGCAAAATGCCAATACATACAGTGACTACATCTACTTCTCCTAGTAATTACGAAATTAGATATTTTATTTAACAAGTCAAGAATAAATAGTTCGTTAAAGTGTTTCATTTCATAGGTTATATTTATTTTTCTCCATTCATTTTATATTTTGATTATGGTTCTCCAAAATTTAAGTTAATGGCTCCTGTCAGAGTAAAGTTTGGCCACCGCTAATGTATTACACAATCCTCGAGCGACTAATAGTGACATAGCCACATGCACGTCATTGCGTAATAACGCATTCATGTATACGCGGATTTACATCATCGCTATATAACATACGTGTGTTACATATCGTACACAACTACATAATCATATATTTTATTATGTAACATGCCATTTTTTATTTTACTGAAATGATCTTATTTTTAAAATGTATTTATTAAGTAATGTCCGCGGAGTTTGAGTGGATTAATGAAAGTTTACAAGAGCTATGAATGATAATCTAGAATTTTGAGTAGGTATAATAACAGTCAACGAAGGAAAGTTGTATTTATTCTTACTCTATCTCCATAATAGCGGTTACATAACCGGAATATACGGTTATGTTTCATCCAGACCAACCTCTAGCTGAAAGGAATTGAATTCAAATGCGTTGGAATTTTATAGCCAGTCACAAATCTAGAGCTTGATAAGCCAATCGGCATTGAATATTGATATCGGTTATATGTGCCCGTTATCATTTAGCGGTCAGAGCCAATGGTAATGAGTTTATCAGTTATTGCGCAAGAAGTCCTTTTAAAATAATTTATTCCGATGAAGTAAAACCTAATTTAATATACATAATCCCGATGGCGACATAATGGACTGCATCATTTGGGCTAGGTGGTCGCCGTGTTGGAATGGATATATTATTTAGGCAGCATAACTAATAATAATTCATCAAAATTTATTCATTCATCTCATAAAGCAATCACGAATTGATTATTATTTTTAATTTACTCACTAGATTTTATTATATATTTTATTTTAGCTTCAAATGATGGACAAAACTGAGGCAGATGATCCAGAACTTTAGAAAAGACTGAAACATGTGGCTGATTCTAGTAAAGAACAGGCACTTTTAAAAGTTAAACGTAAAGCATCCACCTCGATCATCGATTAAGCAAAACGCTAGCTACGACTAAGTCTACGACTAATTAATCATTAAACAAAATAAATTAACTCATCTTAAAATAAATATTCCATTTTAAATTATTTAACTTACTGCGTTTTTTGTCAGTTGTATATAACATAATAATTTTATCAAAATTATCATAAAAATTTAAGTTTGCAACAATTATATTATATAGATATTATTTAATTATAAATAAGTCACTCAAAACTATAATTTGAACACTGGATTTACAAAATTCAATATCTTATGAAAATTATTAACTCAGTTTGAAATTTCAACTTAACTAAATGTAAAAAAACTAATTTTAACCGGTATGTAACCACCGGGGGGTATTTTTACCCCCGGGCTAATCTTTTTAGGTTTGTGTCAAAACCAATTGGATTTTTCTTAAATGCTCTTATGACTTTCCCTGTGTTTGCATGGGCTACAAGGGGATGCAAAATTTATATATATACATGGATGCGCTTGTTGAGTAATCCCAGTGTAATCATGTCACGGTAACCGAAAGTATGTATCTAGAAATGTTACTGGTAATTTTTCTCAAGGTCATAATATTTTCTAAAAATTTTTAATTTAAATTTACTACTTATTTTTATAAGTGTTTTACTTATTAATTGTTATTCTATTATTATTATTATTATTATTATTATTAATTATTATTATTATTATTATTATTATTATTATTATTATTATTATTATTAATATTAATATTACGATTATCATTATTAATATGATTTTTCTAATTATTACATAATATTTTATTAAATATATGATTATTTCTTATTATTAATATTATTATTATTAATAATATGATTATTATGATTATTATTATGATTACTTAGTATGATTACTTATTATTATTACTAATATGATTTTTCTAATTATTATTATTATTTTTACTTATTATGATTAATATCACTACGTATAATAAAAACAAAGAATTACTAATAATAAATACACACAAAAATATATTTACAAATGTAAAAACAAATCATGTCAAGTTATATTTCGCGTTTCTTCACGCTGAGACTTTATCATGAAAATATAATAATAAAAGTTATTTCTCGATAGCAAATAATAATAATAATAATAACAATAACAATAATAATATTATAGAAATGCAAATTATAACAAATTTTCAAAATAAAAAATGAAAACTATTACAAGTTTTCCAAATATACGAAATAAATTAAAAAATTTAACAAAATACTGATTTTTAAAAAATATTTATTTAAATTAATCTGACAACAACAAGTCGTCAATATCAATATTCTCATCGTCAAAACTGGGGCTCGAACCCCCGAAAAGCGGTTCATCCAACAAATCTGGTCTATTATCTATTACTTGGTCACTATCTATGGCAGCAACTCCAAAATAATGCCCAAATACGATACAGGTATTTTTCCCCACCCATAATCTCTTATCATCGTTATTACTCAAAGCGATTTTACTATTTCTAAAAGTATACAGCTGGTGGTTCCATGTCCCTATTCTACTTTGATGCACTGTGAATACTACGTTCTTATTGTAGCAATCCAAATACGACTGATGTTTGATGTCAGTCCCCAACAACATCACCCTTTTAGTCCTCATTGTGTCGGATTTACCTAATAAACTATAGCACTTGGGTCTTAAGAAAACCTACTCCTTATACCCGAGACATTTACCTTCGTCTTTAAACTTTCCTATTACTGAATCTAGTTTCCTCGAGTATAAGGAATGTGCCGGGTTGTAATTTGAGGTATCTAAAAGGTTGTCTCTTATCATTGCCGACAAAAGAATGTCAAGCTAACAGTGCTTAACCTCAAGGAAAAAAGAATCAGTGTCGCCGGCAACGATACTAATATCACAGTCAAATTCGGATGTATATTTTGCCAATTCATTATATTGTAATTGGTACATCCGCAGCTTAGACAGGTCTAGCACTGATTGGCCTATGTAGCTAGGTCTTTTAAACATTCCCATGTCCTGCAGAAGTTCTATGGGTTCGTTTAATATCATGAAAGCGGACGCTCATGATATATCAGGAATTCCATAAAATTTCAGAGGTTCAAAACCATTGTAAGCAATAGCCTTTGCGCGAAATTGCTGAAAATAGTCTGCAAGGAGGAATACGTCTAATTTTAGGAAAGTTAACATATAGTCTAACATTGTTGTGCAATTTTGCTGTGTCCAAATTAGTTTGGCGGTAGCGTATTTTTCATCGGATACAGAATCCCATTTTGGAGGTAGTTCGTAAGTCGATTCAAGGACCTCTAGTGATATTTCAAAATCATAAGGAAAGATACCCTTTGCCTTAACAATAAGACCATCAAAAGCAGAACAAGTTAGAGGTAGATCCGTTAGAGTTTTCACAGCCTTAGCTAAAAAGCTATTTACAAATTACATACTATCTATAAATCTAACAGCCAATTTCTTTATATTTACAATTAACGAGATGAATTTCTCAGTGGTGGTAGGAATAATATTTAATTTCCAAGATGGAAACTCATTCAAACTATACTTTAAAATGTGATGTAAGACAATGGTAACTGCTTATTTATTTTCCAATTTATTTATTTACCTGTAAAATTATCATGGTCCTTAACCTTATTTCTAATAAAATGTTTACAAATATAGCAAGTTCTACATGCAATGAACTGCTGTTCCTCATTAGAAGTAAAATTATTTATAGGTTTTTTACCATGATTTTCATAATACGGTAGGACAATTGGGACAGCAATTTCCTCTACTTTCTTTAAAAATTCCAAAACACATTCCAAGCCAATAAAATTGAAATATTGAGTTGTGTTTGTATAATTATTAATTAATAATAAACCTGCTGATATCGGCATGTGTATTTGGTGATGTTTTATATCTTTAAGCAAAACAGCTTCAAAATCCGCATAAATTACGAATGGTGGGGTAATCATTTTAGAGTAGTTTTTAAATATCAAGTTTTTATTTTCAGGGAGCGTGTATAGAGTTGTTTGTATTTGATTTTTAGCGAACAAATAAATATGTGCCTTAAATGTTTTATCATAAAAAAAACAATTTAAACAACGGGGACACCATTTTACGCGAATTCTGGTGTTACATTCATTACTAGAATGGCAATTCATGAGTTTATTCGAATTTTAAATGGCGGTATAATGTTAATTATCACCATCCTGTAATAATAAAAGAATAATTGGGTTACCGCCGATAACCTTTGTTCGATGAATTAAGATGAGATGAGGATGGTGAGGTACGTAATTAATATCGTTCAATTGTTTAGAAGGGGTGATGTTATATTCAAAAACATTGATTGCCAAATTTAACTCGCTATTGTTTCTCTCAAATTTCGGGATGCTACAGAGTCTCATTGGACAATCAGTAATTGGATCGTAATTTAATTCATCCATAAAAGTAGTGTAAGAAGAAACACGCTCCATATGCTTTAAAACTATATCGCGCTTTAAATTCGCTAAAACACTATATATAAAACACGAATGATCTGTGTTTTGAACATTTACAACCGCCTTTTTACCTACTAGATATTCAGGTGTAGGGATAAAACTATGTCCAGCTAATCGACTTATCGGATAATATGTGGTTAAAATTAAATCGATTTCACGAATCTTAACTACGCGCCACCCACTTCCCAAATACACTCGCTCTATTAGAAAAGAAATTATCTTTTATTTCACCATCTTTTTCGAATTGAATGAGAGCAGTAAACTGGGCTTTTACAGATCCCATTTTCTTTATTTCATTTTTTAATTTATTTATAAGTTTATCTGTTAAGGCGATTTGAAAAAGGTTTTGATTTTCTAAATCAAATCGAATATTTTTACGGGAACCCCGCAAGTCAACCTTTATTTCATTATTTACCGAACTCCCTATTTGATTATTTTCAGATTTGGAAATTTTCAATGTATATAAAGAGAGTCAAATTTTCAGGATTTAGCAATCACATTTTAGCAATACACACATATAGGTGAGAGAATTTGATGTATGTGTTCTTTGCAAATAACATACAAACAAAAGTATGTATGTGTTTTCTTTGTAAATCCCATAAAAACAAAAGTGTGTATGTGATTTCTTTGTAAATTACATACAGTCTTGTGTATGCATGCAGTCACGCACTTATCATGCAGTGGGAATCATGTGATGCAGTGTAAATTATTATGATTATTATTTTTATTAATTAATTAATTAATAATAAAAATAATAATCATACGTACATGCATGATTCTGATTGGTTAATCAGTATCAGTCAAGGGTATAAAAGCTCGTCAGCACCTTATAAAGATCATAAATCAAACATGACCAAGAAAATAGTGAGCTCTGCTATCTATGTCCAACCAGTTCAGATGTTCCATAATTATAAAATGTAATTCTTAACGGAGCCTATCAATATCAAATTGTCAAATCCAGTTCAACGCCATCGAACTCAATTTTAATCTCTCGTTGGGACACTCTCAATGATAGATATCAAGGATATTGATATGGTTTTCAAAAAGATCAATTCAAATTTAAAATGTAGTAAAAATGCGTTCTTCATCAGTCAATATACCAGATATTATGACACATTTACAGCAATAGGTTTCAAAGCACAGGAAAACTGTTATTTAACAATAGCAATACAGGGATATAAAGCTGATCAAAATGACGTGCTTTCTCCAATATGGAAAATTGTTACTGCTAGACTTTTTAATGTATATTTTAGTGTTTAATGTTAATAAATGTATTTAAACAGATTTTGTTTTCTTTGTTATTCTATAAACAAAATTATAATTAGTTTTAAAGTTGTTTAAAAATGATTTCTGAAAAAGGTAAAATATAAAATATAAAATAATTAATTAATTTTCGTTTAGAATATTTATTAATGTTTTTGTGTGATAAACTCGAATAAGTAGCCGGTTAAAAAATTAGAGATATTTTGACTTTAATTGAAGCATTGTGTAAAGAAAATTCATGTTGTGATTCAAAATGTCAGAGTGATGATGATGAAGAAATTGTTAATGATGGAGAAATTATTAATAATGAAGAAACTGAAATTATTAATGATGAAGATACTGAAATTATTAATGATACTGAAATTATTAACGATGAAGAAACCCCAGTTGAGCCTAACAAATTTAAGACTTGTGTTGACCATGTTATAGAAAATATTATGATAGAATATTGTGGTGATGAAGCATGTACATGTAATAATCAATAAATCTTTAAAAATGTAGTTTTTTATTAATAATAATAATAACAAAGAAATATTTATTAAAATTTATGGTAAACTTTATTACATATATATAAAACCGATGCTCCAGTTAATAGTTTTAATAAAAATTTGCAATTTGAAACATAAATTATGGAACGTTTGGCTTCTGCTGTAACTTGAATAATTGTTACCCATACACCGTTTGCTTCTACCCATAGATCAATTTTTGTTTCTATTACCTAAATAATGATAAATTAATAACAATATAAAGTAATATACCTCTATAGACCATTGGAAATAATTTTCATAGTCAGATCCGGATTTTAATATCATGTGTTTCATATACATTAATTCTACTATTATTCGCATCCATTTATTATTTTCATCAAACATATAAATAAATATCGACTGAAATGAATTTTCCTTTCTCTCCAATGGTGTCAAATTGAGAATTTTTTCATAATCAAATGGGATGTCTTCTAATATTTTCTCAGTACGGTTTAATCTTCTCCATTATTAGCAACTAGCTCATTCAACAAAGTTATAAAAAATTAGGTTCTGGCATTTTATAAAAATATTTGGAAGTGTAAGCTTATTTATACTATATTGGACCAATCAGAATCATGCACGGACATTGCATTTAAGTTGCAATGTCTTTATTTAAGAAAATATGTAAAAATATATAATGGAAATGACAATGATGATTTGTTGCCACTGTTAACCATGTGTTGAACTTCTTTCAATTTGTTGACACTGTTAACATTAACTTCTTTCATTATGCGATCGAACTGATCAATGTATTTTATTGTAACGAGCGCAGTTCAAGCTATGAACGAAAGTGAACATTATGGTAATTTATTATTATTTTTATTATTTTTAATTGTTTTGTAGATGATTATTTTCAAGTTATTGAAGAACGTTTGGAATTATATTATCCAGATATAAATGAAATATTGAAGGATAAGCCAGCATCAATAATTCCAGACTTGGTCTTTAATTATACATCTATATGGATATTTTCCGTAATCGATGAGTTCATATGGGACATTAAACAAAACAAAATGTTAAAGGATATTGAACACGAATATCCATGTGGTGATGGATGTCATTGCTGCACTGCCCGATATCGAAAGTATGTAGAATGAGCTTTGAATAAAGCTCTTCGACAATATTATTATAGTCGAATTATTTCTTTATAATAAAAGTTTTATGTTGTTGTTTTGATTTTTATATAATAATAATAATAATAATAATAATAATAATAATAATAATAATAATAAT
>CM039680.1:13005838-13375838 GCA_022537955.1 Schmidtea mediterranea
ATAATTTTCATTATTATTTTATATAAATTTTCAACAAAGTATATAAAATTAATATTGAATAGAAAAAGTTTGTTCAATTGTGGTTCATAGTATACAGAGATGGAACAATTGTAAATGTTTGTAAAAAGTTAAAGAAAAATTCTATATTTTTAAGAAAATATGTGCAAATAAATATCAAAACTAATTATGGCTCAAATGTGTGTGTTAAACCATCGATATGTTACAGTGTTTATGGAAAAACTTTAATGAAAATATGTGTAATTTTTCAACAATTTATGAAATATTTATTTTATGGCTAATAATGTGTATGTGTTAAATCATAAAAATAGTTCAATATTTATGTAAAGTTTGAGATTGTTAAGAAAATGTATATAATTTATGATACACACGTGTTTTTTGATTGAAATATGTGTGTTTGTTTTACCGATATAAGAAAAAATATGGACAATTTTTAAGAAAATACACGTAATTTATGATTATCATGGGATTAGAATTTGATTAAAGCTGTGAGAAAGTTGTTAAATTTGAGATAAAACTGATTAATTTGTAAATAATGTTATTATTTTGAAGAAATTTTAAAATAAGACCTTCAGCAAATTGGTAAGAAAATAGTAGTTATTGAGTAATACTTATTAAAATTACCAAAGTTTTATAATTTTTGACAAGTCTTGATAGATCTTTAATAAAATTTGTTAGTACTTTGAATAAGAATTTAAAAAAAAAGTTTCAACACAGTAGCAAATCGTAAAGAAACTAGTACTTATCAGTTAATTAAATTAACTAAGTTGTAAAATAATTGAAAAAATTTGTTAGATTTTTTAAAATTTTAAGATTGTTAGGTAATTGTTCTAGGTACTTGTTGAATAAAAATTAATGTATTTGATCAACAGCTCATAGTTTTTAATCGTACAATTTCTCTTCATTCCTGGAAATAATCGTAAATATTTAAATTATTCAGAAAATTGTCAATAAAAACATAAATAATAGGTAACCAAATATTTTTAAATACTAGTCAATTTTAGTTTTTAATTTAATTACAAATATAATAATACTAAAATAAATACTTGTATACAAATAGTTACATGAATCAATCAATTTCTTAGAACTGAAATCTTATCGATATATTCTGATTAACCTTAAATCAATGAAAAAAGTAACAATTTTCCTAAGTATTTTATAAATTCAACCAACTCAATCCCCTTTATAAAAAAAATACTATAAATTCGACTCTCAATCAATCATTCCTCTTCAAATGTCATTTTTCACTCCATTATACCAACTATATTCATAATTTTTATAAAAGCCTATCAAGTAGATAATATTTACCTTTTGAATACCAATATTCATCCCAGTAAATTTCTTTAAAAATATTATAAATTCCTCTCTTGACCAATCATTTTCCATCAAATAACAATATTTCCAGCCATATTCAATATTTTTCATAAAAAAAATCATAAAAATACCAATTTAGATAATATTTACCCTTTAAATAACAATATTTAACCAACCCAACCCTCTTAAAAATGACAAAAAAAAATAACTTGTTAATTCACTATTTCTCACTAAAGTAAATTCCACTCTAGACCAATCATTTCCCATCAAATAACACTTACCCCTACCCTACCAACTATATTCATTATTTTTTATAGAAATCACCCTTTAAATAACGATATTTAACCGACTCAGTACCTTAAAAATATCAACAAATCTGTTCTTAATCGATTATTTCCCTTTAAAAGATTATAAATTTTCTTCTTAGCCAATTGTTTCTCACTAAAATAAAATAAAATTTACTCTCAACCAATCAATTCTCTTTAAATGACATTAATCCAAGCTATATTCATTATTTTCATATAAAATCACCGACTTATATCGATATTCAACCGAATAAATTTCTTGAAATCCCCTTAAAATAGAATTCATCTCGTGACCAATCCTTTCCCCCTTAAAAGATCATAAATTTTCTTCTTAACTAATCATTTCTCTTTAAATGACAATATTCTCACTCTCTCAAAAGATTTACACACATATTAATATCTATTTGAACAAATCCCCCCTAAAAATATTATAAATTCCTCCTCTATATTCTCCATTTAGAAAATATTTACCCTTTAAATAACGATATTTAACCGACTCAGTACCTTAAAAATATCAACAAATCTGTTCTTAATCGATTATTTCCTTAAAATATCATAAAATTTACTCTTAACCAATCATTTCCATTGAAATAACATTTCCCCCGAACTGCACCAATAATATACATATTTTTTGTAAAAAAAAAGTACAAGGTAAAATTTCTTTGGGAATTTGATTGGTTGAATACATATAGTAAATATGATCCGAATGATGGATTTTTAAGGAGTAGAGTCGGTTAAATATAGATTTCTACTTAAAATTATCATAAAAATCAAATTTTTACCAATAAAAATAAATTTTCTTTAGTATTACAAAATTGTTATCGATACCCAACATTTTCCGTTGAAAATCACCACAATTTGATTCTGGCAAAAAAAAAATTCTATCAAATAAAAAAATTCATCAAAAATGACTAAAATCGAATAAAGTCTATGTTTCCCACATAAATTAAATTATTGTAAAATATATATCATGTTGCTCAAATAATTAAAATTAATCAGTAAATCAAGTATAAATTCAATAAAAATTATCAGTCAACCCATAGAGATATATCAATGATTTTCATAAGTATACTGATAACCACACTGAGCATTGTCTTAAAAATCTCTAAATTATACTAATTTCATAAATTATAATAATTTCATTTAAAACATAATCAAACCCTAAATCCATTAAAATTCAAAAGAAAACCATAAATTCACAAAGATGATTAAAATTTACTAAAATAAATACATCGTAAAACTAGATATCACTTAAATTATCATAAAATTTCCCTAAAAGCTCTAATTGATTTACATAGCCTAAAATTATTTTATTTTTGTCGAATACAAATTTTCAGTGAAGAAGTAATATTGGTGAGAGAGTACATTAAGTGACTAAAATCGGTGAAATTACTGAAAAAAGTGGGATAGTTAAAGATATCTACTAAATAGATGAAATATCAATTGCTATATTAAACACTTACAAAGGTAATATACTTTGAATGGAGAAAATATACATCGAAGGGGAAAATATTCATTGAAGAGAAAAATATTCGTTGAAGAGGAAAAAACATTCATTGAATAAAGAAAACATTAATTGAAGAGAGAAAATATTCATTAAAGAGGAAAGCAATCATTAAAGTGAGAAAATATGAATTGAAGCTAACAAATATTCAGTGAATCGAGAATTGCTTATAATAAATTAGACGGTAAATTTCTCAATAATGAGATGAAATATCAATTAAATATTGGGAAATACTTTAAACGGAGTCTGAATTATTCACTGATCAACAAATATACTTAAAAGATGAAAATATTCACTGAAAATTAATTGTACTTTAAGAGTGGATGAATTACTATTATATTCAATTAAAACTTTTTAACAATTGAGTAGATTTTGTCGGTTAATTATATTTAAATAGGGATATATATATATTTTTTTGATGGACACTTATGGACGGAGAAATAGTTATTAAAAACAATAACCGCGCGCGCGTATACTAATCCGGCGAATATATACAAATCCAACAAATATATCGATAAGCGTAATTGGGTGGGTAGAAAATCCAGTCTAGCATTTGGCCATTATTTTGGAATCGATGACATTGCACAAGTTTCGCACAGCCCCAGCTATCAGAGTACTACAGCCCAAGCTTTAACAGCTCCTACAGTGGTTTCAGTCAAGAAATTGACGTTTTATTTGATTGATGTTAATATATTTTTATGGATTTATTTTATGTTTGTGATTTTTTATTAATTTTTATTATTAAAATAGCATATATAAAACTTTTCTCATATTTTAAGCTATAACATGAATATTATATCAATAGTAAATTCAATATTTTGAATGAACATTATGGAATTTATTGCTATTAAGAATTATTGTCTAAATGTAATTAATTTCTATAAAACTTATATTTAAATACTTTTTGTTTTTAGTTCTAACTATTGACAACATATTATTTTGAATTCTTAAATTATTCTATTATTTAAAATTATATTTGAAATTTAGTTAAAATAATTTTTATTGATTTGTAAATAGAATATTTGATTTAGTTTAAAATTCATAATCAAATAAAACTTTTTGACAAACTAAAAATATTTTGAATAATCTCTTTATAAATTTATGGTAATAAATAAATATTATCCAATTGTTAACTTAATTTCATATTATTTATTCAATTTTAACTATTGACAACATAATAATTTAAATTCCAAAATAATAATAATATCAAAAAATGTTTATTATTTATAAAAGTAAATTATTTCTAAAAGTAAAACATACATCAATTTTCTGAATTTATTTAATATTACAAAAACTAAATGTTTCTTATAATCGTAATACCAAATTATTCATCTATTCAATGTATTGTTTACTACATTCCTTTATTTTTTTAGACCTTCTACTACGTTCTTCCTACTTGTTATATTGCATCAGATCCACCAGTATTTATAGTATTAAATTTGCTGGTTTTGTTTTGAATTTACTATTGTAAGAGACTTAAATTTGATTTCTAATATCTCAGTGTTTGATGTATATTCGCCGGATTAGTATACGCGCGCGCGGTTATTGTTTTTAATAACTATTTCTCCGTCCATAAGTGTCCATCAAAAAAAAATAATAACAATAATTATAATAAAAATAATAATAATAAAAATAATAAAATAATTATAAAAAATATTAATAAAAAAAAATTAATAATAATAATATTAATAATAATATTAATCATAATAATAATAATAATCATAATAATTATAATAGAAATAATAATAATAATTATAATAATAATAATAGTAAAAAAGATAAGTATAATAATAATAATATTATTAATAATAATAAAAATAATAATATTAATAATAATTTTATTAATAATAATAATAAAAATATTATAATAATAATATTAATAATAATAATAAAAATAATAATAATAATAATAAAAATAAAAATAATGATAATAAAAATAATACTAACAATAATAATAATAATAATAACAATAATTATAATAAAAATAATAATAATAAAAAAAATAATAAAATAATTATAAAAAATATTAATAAAAAAAAATAATAATAATCATAATAATTATAATAACAACAGTAATAATAATAATAATAATAATAAATAAAAATTATAATAATAATAATAATAATAACAATAATAATAATATAATTTAAAAATAGTTAATAAATAATAAAATATTGACTTAATTTAAACAAAAAAAAATTAAAGTGTATTACATAAATAAAATAAAATAAAAATATATAAATAATATTATTGACTTGAATTAAACAATATTCACTTCATTAAAACAAACAATATAATAATAATATTATTGACTTGATTAAAACAAAAATTATAGTATATAAAATAAATAAAATAAAAATAAATAAATAATATTATTGACTTGATTAAAACAATATTCACTTCATTAAAACAAACAATTTAATAATAATAATATAATTTAAAAATAAAATAATTGACTTGATTAAAACAAACCAATAAATTTAATAATAATATAATTTAAAAATAAATAAATAATATTATTGACTTGATTAAAACAAATAATTAAAGTATATTAAATAAAAATAAATTAAATTAAAAATATATATTATAAAATTTGATGAGTCATCCAATGACCTTGAATGAGTCATGGTCTTTGTTTAAATGACCTTGTGAAAATATGATGAGTCATCTAATGACCTTGAATGAGTCATGGTCTTTGTTTAAAATTAAAAATATATTATAAAATTTGATGAGTCATCCAATGACCTTGAATGAGTCATGGTCTTTGTTTAAAATTAAAAATATATTATAAAATTTGATGAGTCATCCAATGACCTTGAATGAGTCATGGTCTTTGTTTAAAATTAAAAATATATTATAAAATTTGATGAGTCATCCAATGACCTTGAATGAGTCATGGTCTTTGTTTAAATGACATTGAAAAAATACGATGAGTCATCCAATGACCTTGAATGAGTCATGGTCTTTGTTTAAATGACCTTGAAAAAATATGATGAGTCATCCAATGACCTTGAATAAGTCATGGTCTTTGTTTAAAATTAAAAATATATTTTAAAATATGATGAGTCATCCAATGACCTTGAATGAGTCATGATCTTTGTTTCAATGTCCTTGAATGAGTCATTGTCTTTGTCTTAAAAATTTTTTGTACTTTTGGACTTAGCATACATATAACATAAATTTTGACTCTTATTATCGATTTACAATTTCGTTCCAACATTAATTTATGAGACAACTCGAGAGAGAAAAACATTTATTTGAAAATGATTAGTGACATGCATTATTCGTGGTGTAGAGTGGTCCGACGCTTGACGCGCTCATTTCTTCCGGGACGACGTCTGTTTGGTCTTGGGGTGGCCTTTGGAGTAGCCACCGCATACCGATAGGTTATTTGGGCAAGAGCGAAAACGAGGGGGTACGTCACCACTACGCCTTCCTGACCGGCCGCTACTGCTGCTTCTAGGCATTTTATCTGGGTTCTTAGATTCTGGTTCATTTGTTTCTCGTTGGCCTAACCCTTCTGTGCCGTGGTAATATTCTGGTAGAGGATTTTGACCCTTTTCGGTTCTACCCAGGTAGCCTTGGTCTGTTGTACTTCCCTGGTTAATTGTAGGATCTGTTTGTGTAACTTCTTGTTTACCTTGTGCGCGTTATCCAATTGGTGCTGCAGGATCGCACACTTCTACATTTTATTATTCAATATAATCTTAAAGCCGTAGAATTTTATCGATGTTTCTATTTACATGATTTTATTGGTAATATAAAAAAACTCAACCCAAACTAAGCTAATTTATTGTGATCATTAATTACAATATGGTCCATAATGGCGTTTGTAGTTGTCTAGCCACGGATTTATTCGAGCATACAGATGCTCACGGTGTTCGCCAATTTGTTCTTTCTCCGTCCTCATATTTCGGGGAAGAATCCTCCGTGGGACCCCTACATTGATGGCCTTAGATTTCGCGTTCAACCTGCGATTATCGAGGTTGAACGATGTATTGTATGACGGAGCGTATCCGTCCGTGCTGAGAATTCTTCCTTTTGTGATATCGTCATTGACGTTGGCTAAGTACCGTCTGACACTTTCCATCTGGGCATCGGTCTGTCGCTGATGTTCCTCGAAACGGGCGAGGAGGAACTCAGCGTGACCCCGGATTTCTCGCGCTGGGTTGCGTTCGGGCTCCCGTTTTATGGCGACAAACGGGAGTTCAATCTCGTCCGATGGGCGTTGTTGTCCGAACCTTGACTCCTTGGCTTGGGATACGGTGAATCCCGCATCCCACAGGGCCTGGCGACACCGATTTGCCGCGTGTGCGGGGAAGCGCACCGTGATCCGGGATGAGTCGATCCATGAATCGTCTAAACCAAAATAAATAAAACAGATTTCAACATCATTTCCTCCCATAATTATCAGACGCGATCATAAAAGTAAGTCAGTCAACTCCTGGGTTGATTGTCGTTGGTTATTCCGCCTAATTCCCTTTTTTACTGGAATTCGTTGCAATAAGTAATGAGTATTATTATCGTTACGGATGAAGGGCGTGTATCTCTTAAAGTGAGCTATTATCCAGAGCTATTAGAAATACTAATAGGGGTAGTTCTGTAGTGGCTTCTCGTTAACGAATATAGGACCATAGGTTTGTTCGGCGGCAATATGGTACTAGGGTGATTTCGACTTGTCCGACCCAGCTGTGATGGAGGCGAAATCCGAGATTTAATAATTCGTTTAATAATTACAAGACTTAGCTTATTATTTTTCCCAAACTATAGATTACTTGTTTTCTTATATATCATACTTCCTTAACAAAAATTTATTTTAATTATTATGACCGGCAATTTCTAAGCCGATGACGCTAATGATTTTTCCTTGTCCGTTTCTTTTACCTCATATGTTTTCACTGGTAATTCTACTTGAACTATCAAATTTAATGTACTATCCAATTTACAGCATTGGAAAAAGATTTTACTTAGGGTTTCCCAATCAGTGAGTTGGGTACCATTAATGTTACAATAGCACTTGAATTACCAAATTTTGATTAATTAACATATAATAGTAACTGATAGCCTTCATTTAACTTTATCAACATTAAGTTATCAAACTAATACTTAACATTAAACTGATAATTTTTATTTAGCTCCATTAACCCTGAGTTAACCAGATACTTGATATCAGAAAGATAATTTTATTTGGATTCATTAACGTTACGTTATTAAACTAATATTCGGTATTAACATGAAGATTTTGTTTAAATTCATGATCGTTGAGTTATTGGTTGCTACGTGAGGTTAAAATGATGATTTTATTTAATTGTTCTAGTATTAAGTTAATTACAAAATAAACTAATGGTTTTAATTTACTTTTTCTACTGTTAAGTTACCAATTACTACGTAAAATGAAATAATGCTCTCATTTAATTTTACTAATATTAATTCGTTAATTACTAAGTAATATTAGAATAATATGGTTCATTTAATTTTATTAATTGATAGGTAACCTGAATTTGACCTTTCCTGGGACAGCGAAGCATTATTTACAAGGTAACTATCTCCCCATTCAGCAGGTTAGGGTTTGGCATTTAATTGTATTCGTTTTCGTTTGCTCATATTATTTCTCGGATCGTCACTCCATCACAAGCTAGTCAAGGGGATGCTGATGTTTTCTCGTTTATTCTACATAATCTGAGGGTTCACGCACATCATAAGTGTCGACATCGTTATCAAATGGGTGGCCGTCTCTAGTAACATTTCATCTTCAAGCTGAGTGGTTTTGAAAACCTATGGCTTAACGGAGGTTCTTCTTCTTAGATCGACAAAACTTTCATAAGGAAGAAACTTTGGTTAATATAAATTTATTCAAAGAAGTCATAACCATTCAATTCTGAAATCCGGAACAATTGGCGTTGGGGTTGATTCTCCACGTCGGGGTAACTATGACTCATATTCAGGTTAGTTTGATTAATAAAAAAAAACAGAGGCTTACCATCTCTGGAGCTCCTTGTTGACTCTATAATTATATCGTCTCCTTGGATTTCGAGTTGACTAATTTCTTAACGTTGATTAGTATTAGAATTCATATGGGTAGTGAAAGAGTGAATGGCGTTATTCATTTGACCCGTTGTATTTATACTTATGGAAGTACATAATATGCCGATTTTCGGGTGGTATGGGTGCACACTGATTTGATTTTGGTGGAATGGTGTGGAAAGCGCAGGTAAAATTCGATTTTTAATTGGTGTACTTACTGCCAATTTTTAAAGGTCATGTACCGTTGCCTACTAATCAAACGGTGTTTTTCGGCTGAATTGATTTTCAGAAATGTCAACTGAATGGCATAAATTAGTTACTTAATTTAATTTTCGTTATCATTGAATTAGATTTGTTTTTCAACTTACAATCTCAGGTAGTTTTCTCGGTTGTTTCCCTATTTTTAGCAATTTATTTAGGTAGTTGTTGATCAATATTAATGTTCACTGGAACTTCTAGTCTTGGGAATGAGTATTCTTACTTGAAGGGAAGTTGTTTTTATTGCTTGATGTTAAATGAAAGTAATTTTTTTCTTTTTGTTATCGTTCCTCATTTGAATAATTACTCTTCAGATATTTTCATCTCCCCTCGACGACACATGTTGGCAATCCCCCATCGTCTCATTTATCTTAATGTGCATAGTATGCCAATCGTCGCCAATGAACCTCCTTTACAGCGGCTTCTGTGGTCGTGGAGTATACCTCATCAAATGGTGGAATGGAATTTATTTGCCCTTGTAATTACTGTCTATTAGTGGACTTATTCAGTACAATTTTTGTAAATTTATTGATGATATCCCAAATTGTTATTTTATTCATGATTTTTACCAAAAATTTCTAGATTTAATTGTCCTCCTTACTAAGTTTGGAAGTAATCATTATATTTATCCATTGTTAATATTCAGAGATTTTATGCAATTACTCTATTATTGGGAGGGATAAATTGAATATTACTTGTACATATCCCTGTCGATTTATCAACCTATTTAGTCCAAAGTTTCTCATCACCTAGACTGTTCGGAAATTATTAAATGTCACTGGGTTTTCCTTTTTAAATATTTGGGGTTTAATAGTCAATTTTTACCGGGAGAATGTCTGTTTGAGCGGGTCTACTTTAGCGTTCTTTACTAGTTTATTCAGTTACGGGTGAAATTACAAAATTACAAATTATTATTTACGGGGCAATTCCGTTAGGTGATTTCTTAATGAGTTTTGAAAGAATGCCGGAATATTTTAAGAATAACCTTTTTGATATGATTACGTTCAACAACATTAAATGTTAGGGCTTAGGGATTCGACATGTTGTACGAATCTTAAGAGAAAAATATCGTCTATTTGATTTCTCTGGTTGAAATTTAAATTTCGGTTAATTATCGGTTAGAATTTTCCTCACCTAAAATACTTTTAGCCTTCAACTTTTGGTTAGTTATCGTTTAGTAATATTTGCCTTGGAGTTAGTTTAGTTTGTTATAATGAATAAGTTAGAGATCATAGCAACGGTATTTAATTTGCGTTGACTCCCCAGTCACCTTTCCTTTAATTGATCTTAGGAAAATCTGTGTTAATATTACAATATTATGAGTGCCCACTGGACTACTCAATGTTTTAAGTTTAAGCCGCTTGGTGTCGTGATTTTAGGTCGGTTTACGGGAGTTTAATATAATAACAACATAACTCTCTCCCCATGCCAATGCCCAAGCAGAGATCATACGAGGTTGCGAGGACACGACGTGGAGAGAGTTTTCGAACATTCCTCCACTCACCTTTAAAAATTCTGGTAATCTACTAGTAATCATACAGAGTAAAGCTAATTCTAGGTTAAAAACCGATTAAAATTATGTGAAAATGAATCGGTATATATACATATTGTACGACCCTAACCTTGCGTGTTAAATTTGATTTAGTAAAACAAAATTTGACCTTGTGGTTTTCTAGTATATTCTATTCTTAATTTAATTTGACAATTTTCTTTTTAACTTTTAAATTGAATTGTTTCCAATTCAAATTATTTATTTTTTGTTCCATTTTCATGGATTTTCGGATTTTTTTGATAAATTGTCAAATTTCGGTCAAATTTTATGTTCTCATGTTATGTTTATGTTTATTTCGTGCGGATCTTGTTGCACTTTGTTATTATTTTAATTTATTTTCATGTTTTACGATTTGATATTTGATTGTTTTTCTTTCTCGTATTTTAGCATGGTTAGTTGGTGTTTTATGGATCTGATTTTTAATCTGCATGTTGTATTTTCGTGTGTATTACCGATTCATTTAAACATTCTCAAGGCCGTTTGTGTTCTGGCCCAACACTTTAAAAATTAGAAAAGAAATTTGACTTGGGAGCGTGCGGGGTATGTGGCTTAGCGGGCCACTGCTGTAAAGGGCCACAATCCCACTACTAATATTTCCAACACGTTCATGATAATCCAATGTTTTAAGACCTAAAATAACTATTTTACCACTAGCAAACACGTTAACACACAAAGGATTATTTTCAACATATCGTGAAACAGGGAATCTTTCAGGTTCATATATACATTTATTTTTATTCAATAAATCATATAAATCTGCAGTTACTGTAATAGATTAAATTTGAACATCTTCAATTATAAATGGTAAATCTTCAACTTTTAGAGGTTGCTTAAATCCCATAATTCGACACTTACCTGACTTGAAAAACATAATTGGTTACTTACTACTTTGATCTGCAATTTGTTGCGGTGTTCCTAATGGAAAATTCATGTGAGAAACTGAACATCTTCCATTATAATTTATGTTACTAAGCATCTATGATGTAATTATTTTTGAATATTTTTTATTCGTGTATAAATATTAATTAAAATAAATATAAACAATACAATTAAAGTTAATATTTCAAATGGAATTAACAAATGGTGCAGTGTACCAAATTGATGGTCCAAGCAGAAGTGGGAAAACATTATATGTTTGTAAATTATTGCAATAAAACATGTTTAAATCGAAGTTTAATAAAATATATTGTCATAGAGGAGCCAATGATGAACATAGAATGACACAAGATCAATTTTGTAAAATAAAAATGATAATTATAAAAGGGTATGATAAAAATTGGTCATTTAAATTACTGCAAGGTGATGTAATAATTAACGATGATTTATATCAAGAAGCAAATAAATAAAAGGATTTTAATAATTTATTTACAAAGATAGCTAGACATAAATGTGTTACAGTTATTTTTATAACACAAAATTTTTTCACGAAGGAGGATCTCATAAAACTCGCAATTTGAATGCTCAATATTTGGTTGTTTTCAAAAATCCTAGAGATGCAACTGTTATCGATTTTTTTGCAAGACAGGCTTACAAATCTTATTTCACGCAATTTAAAAACAATTCTGAATAAAAATAAAAAGCCTATAAAATCCAGTCTACGTAGTTTTCCGTTTTTTAATGCTTTTTTAAAGGCTCCAAGTGTGAAAAGAATGAATATCTTACAATCTTTTCCAAATTATGTTATTGACGATTTACTTGTGACGAAGTTGTGAAAGGTAAAATCAATTAAAAAGGTATTAAACAAAAACAAGAAATCATTGTTATCACTTGTAAATTCAAAAATTCGAAATCAGATTCGTAAAATCGCAAATAAACCACTAAAATGTTTTATTACTGCGTTGCTTCTATTAGCATTATCATTAAAGATTTTGAAAACTAAAGTGGTGAATAAAGATAAACAATATTACATCAAGTGGCATGGATATCAAAACCCATCATGGATATCCTCAAAAGATCTAGTAAAATGAATTTCTACATGATTTTGCCGAGTTATAGTTGGCCAACAATTCATCCAGACAATCAAGTAGGTAAATTTGTGGCCAATCTTCAAAACGTGATTTATTTACAGGGTAATTGGAAAGTAGCTTGCAAGATTTTACATTTGTGTATAGTACGTTTCCATTTTATAGTAAAGCAAATATTGAATACAAAGAGATTGTATCAAAATCAGTTAGCAGCTTTTACGTTATTGAACTGGGAAAAAAACGAAATGCCAATAAAACAATTCAACGAGCATAGTTACATGTACATAGCGAAAGAAGTTTTTGCTAAACATTCCAGATATCATTCCAGGCAGTATAAATGATGTTGAATTGTAGATTAATGGATCACAAACTGAATAATTGGATTTGAATGATACATTATTAACTGTTCAAATTAAAGTTGTAAATGTCAACAGAAAAAAAAATTGGTGGATACTACAGATGTTAAACCAAACAATTATATGTTTCATATACTTTTTAAAAACGCAATTCTTGGGTTTAATCATATTATAATTGAAGGAGGTAACAATACTTATGCACAAAAAGAAATAGTTGAAACTATATTAAATTATAACGGTGATACTAAAAATACTTGTCTTAAACCTATAGGATACAATAATTCTGAAGAAAGAAAAAGTTGGATAATGTTGGACAGTTTGATTTTATGGATTAGCCAAAATATTTAATTTTTGGTGTCAATGTTCACATTTGATTGAAATGATCTGATTCTGCATTATCATTATTTTCAAAAACGGGTGAACTAACATGTCAATTAGTAGATGCTAAATTGAAGAGTTCATGTTGAATCATTAGTAATAGCTGGTCATTAACTTGGTCTTAATTCAAAACATGCGATTTATCAAATTAAAACAAAAGAAATTGTTCAGTTTCCTATTGGTAAAGGTACATGATCATTCTATAAGAAACAGATATTTGGAGATAGAAGAATGCCTAATTTTAGTTTTGTAACTTTTCAAAGTGAATCTCAATACACTACGGTTCATATAATGATTCAAGCTCAAAGTTCAGACATTATAATGCCACTTCATTATATTTATCGAAAAACACAGATTATCGAGAAACATATACTCAATATTTCAAAAATTACAATTTTTGTACCATATATATGCAAAGTATTGTGAGAAATATGGGTTATTTGGATAAAAAAAACCCTAAATTCTGGAATATCTCTTGATGATTTTAAATCAAAATATCCATTTTCACATTTTTTTTGGCACCTGATTTTGATTTATATCAAAGTCAATTACTTCTAAATGAAAATTTACGATTGGATATAAAATTGTCTAAAGATATTGGAGAACCAGTACTTGTAATAGTATATGGTGTATTTGAAAATGAAATTCAAGTTACCTCAAATCGAACAGTACTAGTTTGAACAATAGTATAAATATAGTAACTCTATGTAATCAGATTATCATGAAGTAAGTTTTTAATTAATAATTAACTTTTTTTCATTATTTCTATTTAGGTTGATAAAATTGGAAAGCAGTTGTTGGGGAAAGAGTTTGTTCGTGTATATCCTTTAGATAAAATTCCATATCTTGATGACAACAATGCAATAGTTGTTAATACTCAATCAGCTAATCTTGATGGTGAACACTGGATTGCTATATGTGTGAAACCAAATAACATCCATGTTTTCAACCCAATGGGATTCTATTATCCAGCTTCATTAGTTAGTAAATTACAAACAATAGGACAGTCAATTGTTTACAATAACATCGATATCAAAATCTATTTTAAATACTATTTTAAAGTACTATTTTAAATAAAGAATTAAATTTTTATTATTTTAATATTACTTTTATAATTTTAAATTCTAGTTATGATAATTTAAAATTAGGTATATAAATTATTTATTAAAAATCTTTAAAAATAAATAGCTTAGATTGATAATTTTATTGTAAACTTTTTATTTTTATTAATATTTAATTACATAATTTATATAACCTTTAAAAATTTATAAGGTTGAAAGTAGTTTGACCTTTTTATATTAAAGGGTTATAATTTGGTAATTTATTAACCTTTTAAATAACATTTCATTATTTAATAATTTATGCAATAGTTTTCAAAAATAATTAATTTTCACCAATAATTATTTTTATATAAATAGGTCATTTATACACTCAATACTGTAATTAATCCGTGAATCATAGTGATGAATGTCATGAACTAATGAAGAAATATTATCGTCATCAGTTCAATGGCATTGAAATCTTTATATGTTCGTCATGCAAAACTTGCCATGCCCAACCCTATTCTGATTTCTTTTAAAATCATAAGATTCATAGACTAAATTTCTTTCGTTCGATTTTTAATGCTGACGATTTTAAAATTTAGAAAAAAAGCTGATATTGGTTTAAATTTTGGGGCGTCTAAAATATCTAAAAATGAAATAATTGTAATTATTGGTGATGAGGAAAACATCCAAATAGATGGTTCAATTGACATTAATAATAACCCAATTGTAGTATTAGATTTAAGAGGATCTCGTAGGGTATTAAAATTTAATATTGACGAATTTATTGTTAATCAAATAACATTAACAGATAGAATTATAACCCGTCTAAGAATTGAAATTAATAAAATGGGGAACGTTAAAATTCAATTTGCTGTAAATATCCAATTTGAAAAAGATGATATAACCAGGATGAATTTATATCTAATAACGTCGAGGTTTTCTCAGATAATTTTCTTGTTGAAGGAGTTAGAAAGTTAAATAAAAAAATAGAGAGATTTTCTCAGTTGGGTAGTGAATGGACTATTTCTAGAATTAGAGAAATTCATTATATCTTGACTAAAGTAGGTAGTTAAGCGGACACTGGCCCAACACAAAAGTTCCATTAAAAAAATAGTGGGGGTTCACGACTGAATAAAATTACGTAATGATGTAATTAATCTCAATTACGTAATTAAGATAATTTATTTTGTTGGTTTTTTTTAAATTAATTTTAGAATTTTTTGGCGCATTTTTTTTAATAATTTGTTTTTATCCACTAAAATAATCTCTCGATAAAAATGCCTTAAAAAATTTGCTCAAATCGCCTACGGTTAAAATGGTCACACTATTTTCAGGGATATTTTTAACTCGCAATAAAAAACAATGTAATATTTGGTCTCAGTATTTTCTATATGTAAATATAGGCATAAAAAAAATGTCTTGAATCGCCTACGATGGTCACACTATAGTCATGGGGTATTTTTGTATCTCAATAAATAGGCCTAAAATATTTTCTCAATTAAAAAAACCTGCAATGGTCCCACTATAGTCAGAGATATTTTTTATTCACGATAAGTGTAAATTAAAGTACTTAAAGTAAAATTACAGTACATTAGAGTATATTAAAGTAAATTAAGGTTCCTAAAGTAAATTAAGATGCCTAGAGTAAAGTATAGTAAGTTAGGTAAAAATTTTTAAAAGTAAATAAAGGGTCAGCAGTTAGATTACATAAGGAAAAGTTAAAAATTTCAAAGTAAGTTATAGTTGGCAAATTATATAAAGTAAAAATTTTTTTAAAAGTAAATAGAGGGTCAGGTTAGGTTACATAAAGTAAAATTTTGAAATAAGATAAAGTTAAAATTTTTTAAATAAATTTTTTTAGTTTAGTTTTATCGATAAATTTTTATGTTTTTTAAAGATGAAATTTTTAGTGTAATTTTATTGATGAATTTTTATATCACAAATTTTAAATATTATTTACCGCAGTTTTTAAATTTGAAACTAATTAAACCTTCACAATAAATTATTTACATTAATTGCTTGAAATTTTAATAAACAACACAAAATATATTAAGAATATTAACATATATTTTTAGCATAGATTACTAGAATAATAAAAGATTATCTGAATGATCAATTGATCATTAAAATTGATAAAAATCGATAATAATACTAGTATTCAATTTAAAAAACAAAAATATTTTCAAATCTAACACTTTGCCTATGTTTCAAGCTGTAGCATACGAAGTCACGTCGATTATTTTTAAAAATTAGATTAGATATACTAAACCACCTGACTTAAAATTAATCCCAACTTCATTTAAACTACTTATATAATAAGAAATGTTATTGATCTAGGTTGATAACAATAATTGAGAAGAATTGTACAGATTTTAAATAATTTTAAATGAACCCAAATTTGGACATTAAAACTATTAAGAAATTATATTTCAGAATTAAATAATTTTAGTATTCAATTTGAAAATACTACGTCTTTGGTTATTTAAGAGTTAGTTATCAACTTTTGATATTCGATTAAATATTTTTATAGCAAACATCGTTAAATGGCTCTATTTATTTGTCTTTTATCAATATTGAAATTGTGTTTAATCAGACTAAAACTTGCAATAAGGTATTGAATAATAGCTAGTATATTAATTTATCATGTATGTCCACTTAGTATAATATAGAGCCTGTTAAATATTTTAGTTTAAATTTAGGATTCTCGATATGGTTTTCATGAATTTTATATCTAATTGAATGTCAATTGATATTACTAAAGAGTTTATTGAGAATTTGATGTAAACTTTTAAGAGAACTGTATCAATTTTAGAGAGAGTATTCCAACGTATGAATATTTCAGAGTGTTAGATATCATGGAAAGGTTAAATTTATCACTATGGATTGGGATTTTGATCAATTCTAGTATGCTTTACAAGTTGGAATATCGAGTTTAGATGTAGTAAATTAATATGGGAAATATTGAGTGAGAAATTTAATCGATTAATTATGACGTAATAATAATTTGGATATCAGTATGAGTAATTTCATATTATACAGTGTTAAAAGAAATTAATCAAAGGTAAATATTGAGTAGAAATAATCATTTAATGTTATATTTTACATGAAAATGATCACTAATATATCAATTTTAAGGGATAAATTATGGCTAAATATTGAGTATGTACAGATAAATGTAGAGTTTAACGTGAAATGATCAGAATTTACCAAATAAAGGTGAAAAGTTTAATAATTGGTTACGATTGAAGAGTATTAATTAAATATTTGTTGGGATATCAGCGCTCATCAATCAGGGTATTGCTATTGCGTGTAAGAGAAATTCATTAAAGATTCTTAATGCATTTTAATAAATCTAGCTATAGCAGGATTTATGTAAACAAATTTCAATGTGGTAATTCATTAAAGTACAGTCACTATAACTTTAGGGGTTAAATCCAATGTAAAGTATGTGTAGAGAAATCAATAATTTAGCTTTATATGTGGAATTATTGTCAGTAAATTGTAGCTTATTAATGCAATCTTTTCTGGTAACATGATAGTAATTATAGTTTTTAGGTGAATCGAAGATGAATTCAAGGATTGAGTAGATTTATCCTTTTTTGTTGATGATTTGTGGTATTTTGATGTTTATTGCTACTATGATATAAATTCATTAAAATTTTATCGAAGATTTTAAGGTGGTTGGATATCCAGTTGGACATTAAAGTATATATCAATATGCTAACAAATATTGTTTTTCTTATTCCGTTAAATTTATTTTGTGTTGAATAAAAGTATGTGTAGTTCAATTAATTGTTAAACTTTTAATAGGGATAATTAGTATATTTTTATAGAGGCAAATTCTTATTGTACGGTAACCATAAATTACGACATTTGATAGTCAATTTAACCAATATTTGTTGTACATGAAAATTTTCTAGTCAATCTATTTGATTTTGCTTGAATCGTTATAATTAAAACTTGTATATGTAAACATTTGGAAACATTGTTGAAGTATTCTTTATAAGGAAACTTTAGAGTAATGAATTATGGTAATTGTAGCGTTTTACAATGCATATAATTACATCGTATAAGTTTTAAATGAAATAAGTTAATTATCGGCGATTAGAAACAAGTTCAACATTATAATAATTTTAAGAGACTATTTTAAAAAGATTAATGAAATTATGTTCAATTGAATAATATGATTTCATATTAACTAATCAATGCGGTACGAATAATATTTAGAAAATAATTTGAAGTGATAAAGTACTGTTTTAGAACATTAAAATTTGAATTAATTTGAGTCGTTTTCATTGATAATAAATAGAATTAACCAATTAAAATCAAGTATTCTATAATTTCATTTTCAAATTATTATTTTCATGAATACTGTAATTATTTTAATTGATAAATTTATTAGTATTTTTAACAACCGGTTTTAGTTAAATAATAAGTTTATTGAAAAATTCAATATGATTTGTACGTTTTCAAATTATTTTCAAGAAAAATTACAATAAATATATCGATAAATCTCTTCAACTTTTCATCTATTTCTAGTTTAATAATAGTTTTATTTAAAAATAGTTTGTACGTTCTCAAATTATTTTCAAGAAAACTGTAATAATTTTAATATATTGATAAATTTATAAGTATTTTGAACATGAGTTTAGCGATTAAATTTATCGAAAAATAGTGTGGTGTTGTCAATAGCAATAGTAACAGCCAATCAAAATCAAGTATGTGATTTCTACTTTTTCAAAATTAATTTAAAGAAAATTTATAGAAATATGCTTTTTATGTTGTTGCAAGAATAACTTTCTATTGAAAAATAAGTTCAGTCAATAATATTCCGATTAATATTTCTAATTAACAATTGCATTTAATCAATCAATAATTTTACAAGTTTATTTAAATTGACGATTAGCAAATTATATACTTTTAATCTATTTATTAATAGAGATTTTCAATTTAATATTCTTAAATTAAAATATTTATTCATATTTTCAAACCATTTTTAACAGGTACTTAAAAATTGTCAACGATTTTTAAATATATGTATGTTTTTTACCAATTAAGCAACTACTCTTTATTAAAGACATGTATTATGATATACTTGGTATTTAGTAATTATTTACATAAGATTATAACTTTTAATCACACAGGGTTAAAATTATTACCTCTTTCATTATTTAGGGTTAAAATTGTGTCTTCTTTCATTATTTAGAGTTAAAATTATTAAATATTTCATTACTTTGGGTTAGAAATTGTTACTTCTTTAATTACTTAGGGTTAAAGTTATTACCTATTTCTTCACATAGGGTTAAAATTCTTAACCTTTTAAATAACTTTATAATAAATCATTCATAAATTTATCGAAAAGTATTATAATATACCTAGTTTGAATCATAAATTATTGAAATATTTAATAGGTATCACATAAGACCTGATGAATTTTTAATGGTTATTTAATCAATGTTTGGTTACATAAAGCTTTAATGTCCGAAATTATCGGTTAATTAGCAAGTTGCTAATGAAAGTAAATCTAATTTTACACGTTTTAGTATCAACATTTAATTAGTATTTAAATATTTTCAAAGCTCTTATTAAAAACAAAGTTTATTTAGATATCATTACTATCCATTTGACTGATATTGATAATGTTTACCAAATACGTGTTTGTAATAAATTTACGTGTGAAAAATTGTTTGTCTTTTTTATTGTGAAAGTTAAATTATTATTATAAATAGTATTATTATTACCATAATTGTGTGAATTTTGTTAGCATTAATTAATTCAGTATGTGTGAATTTAAAAAAAAATATTGATATAAAACTCATGGATTGATTATTCTTTATCAATTTATATAGTGAGTCCAGTGACTTTCAATTGTAAACCTAGTGACTTATTTTCATAAAAAAACTAAATCTAAAATAGTTGTTACAACGAATTTAGTTGATTGCATCGCTAATAATTTATAGAGTCGGATGAAACTGAATGAATTTGTAAATTAAGTACTCTTTAACCTGCAATGGTTTCGGATAATCTTTTGGACACTTCGAATTATGATCCTAGTCATACTTTGTATTCAAGAAAACTTGACTCCGCAATACGTAAATTCAAAGATGAGAGTAAGGAACGTGGATATAAGGAATGGGTTTTCTTACGACCAAAATGCTCTAGTCTTTTAGGTGAAACTGAAAGTAATAAAGCAAAGGGAATTATTTTGGGAGGAACTGAAATAAATCATCTTTCTTATCTTGATTGTTATAGAAACGATAGAATTTTTTCTGTTCCTCAAACGAGAATAGGGACGAGAAATCATCAGTTGTTTACTTTTAAAAATTGTAAAATTGCTTTAAGTAACAACGATGATAAACGTCAATGGGTAGGTAAAAACAAAGGATTTGCATTTGGACATTATTTAGGTATCAATGCCACTGATGTGGAAGATATTAAAGCTTTTATTTAAATAAATGTTGTCTTAAAAATGTGTTTGTCTATTTATTCTATTGTTTTGTAATTATTATTATTATTATTATTATTATTATTATTATTATTATTATTATTATTATTAGAAATTTGGGTAATAAAATTAGACTTGTAACCGTTGAGTCAGTAATAATCCTATCGTGGGCAAATTATTTTTAATTTTCAAAATTACATTTTTTAATAGAATATAAAGCTGTATATTTTATTTGCTGTAAATTTCAAATTTTATAGAAATTGGTAAAGTAAATCCTGTATAATTTAATTTTTTACATTTAGTTAAGTGGAAATTTTAAACTTTATGAATTATTTTCTTAAAATATTGTAAATCCAGTGTTCAAATTTAAGTTTTGAGTGACTTATTTTTAATTAAATAAACTATCAATATACTATAATTGCTGTAAACTTAAATTATCATGAAAATTATTAAAGTTTTATGATTATTTTGATAGAATTATTACGTAATATACTACTAACAAAATAGCCAGTAAGCTAAATAATTTAGAATTGAATATTTATTTTAAGACGAGTTTGATGTTAATTTATTATGTTTAATGATTATTTCATAATTTCTTATGTAATTATATAATTAACAATTGAAAATTTCATGTAATTATAATTTTGAATATATCACATGCAAGTAACATAAATCAATGAGGTAACCGAAACTCTTACGTTTATATGAAGTAAGCAGTATAATAATATGAATAGTACTAGTGAGTGATTTTGTTAAGTCTACGGATCGGTGTTGATCGGTGCGGATCGGTGATGATCGTTGGTTTGTGTGTGTGTGACTGTAAACGGTTTAAGAACAGTAGGTCCTAGAAGTAGGTGTGTAGAATGAGGTAGGTGTGTGAAAGATACTAGAAGGTAGGTGTGTGGAAGTATCTAGAAGGTAGGTGTGTGGAGCTATCTAGAAGTTATGTGAATGTGTTGGTCCACAACTGCGTGATATAATAAAGGTTAGGTAATCGGTATGTAATAATTGTGTCTTAGGTTAGTGACGGACTAGTGGGCACATGATATAATCATGAGGTCACCTGGCAACAATGAACAAGGGTCAATTCCTAGGTAGCAACTGAGTGGACAGAGGTCAGATATTTTGTAATATTATGTAAGCCAATGATGGTTGTAGCTGACGGGCTCACATCCTACTACTGATATCAATGCCGAAAAAGATTGAGGAAGATATGTGACTTTGACTATAATACTTATTTTCGTTGTGATAACATTGTAGTTTTACTTTAGTTTTTTTGTTTATCTGAATAGAACTTTAGTTTTAGTTGTTGTTTTCTTTGAGATAAAATTAATAGCGTTAGTTGAGTTTTAAACGTGTGTGAACTCTATTAATAAATGATTAAACATTTGTAACGATTTCTAAATCTAGTAAGTAATAAATTAATTAAATGAATAAATTATTAATATAAATATGGAAGAAGTTTGATCCAGTCATCTTTTATTAAATTGGCAAAATTTAATAAAGGATTTAGTAAACGTTTTGATTTTTCAATATCTTCATAAAACACTCCACGGCTCATGATTTGGATACTAGATTTGACAAGCATCGATATTAATTAAGTAAAGCGTAAGTCCTTCTAACGGCCGCATCGTACCCGAATCAAAGGTTATTCAAGGAGTAGTGTTGGTAACGACGCTCACCTGCTTGAGTAACGTTCGGCTGTCATGCACGGTACTAACGGGGGTTTGCTCATGTGTGCATGATAGTAAGGCGTGAATTGTGTGGTGTGCGAGGGAAGTGTGACCCTAGTGATGAAGGAAGAGATGTTTGGGTAGAAACTGTTAATTAATGGTTTAAATGTTCCCCTTACACAACATATTTATAACAAAAATACTGTTGATAATAACTACTTACAAACTAGACGCTGAATAAAATCCTAAATACTGAATACAAAGGTAACTATCCAACGCAAAAATAAAAAATACCAACAAATAAAAAAATTTTAAAAATTAATGAAACTATTAAAAGACCATCAAAATGACTAAACATCACCCATTGGTCGCACACACACACAAATTAACTATATATACAGTAGTCAATTTCATAGTTTTAACATTTATGCGTTTTAGTTTATAATATAAAACAACTTGAATTCTTGTGAATTGAAGTACGGATTTTTTTTATTGCATGTCATTACCAATATATGTTTAATATGTTAACTTTTATTTTAAATTTATATAAGTAATTGATTCTGGATAGTCGTCGCATCTTTTGATGCCTCCAACGAGTCCCCTTAAACTTATATTTATATTGTATGTATCGCAAAAGAGCTTTATGAGGGCAGACTAGCGCTAGTTGTTGCTACTAGTCGCGCCACTCCTAATCCCTCGGGTGTCCGCAACGAGTTCTGGTCAAAGACACAGGCCTCTGCCCGCACGGTGCCGCTGTAAAACCCAAATCTACCTGTAAATATATATTAAGTCTGTAGGCCGAATATTAACAGACCAAACTGAACCACATTATTATTCCTTTAATGTTGAAAAGATGAGAAATAGAATTCTCCCAATTAGCTCGTCTAAATAATTGACCAAACCAATTTAATTAAGGTCGACAATGTGTAAAGATCAATTTAATTAAGAAATGAAGTAAAATCCAAGAATTTTCAAACTGACATAGGTCAAAGCGGGTAGAGGGGATGTATTGTTTACTTTCGAATAATATGTGAATTGAGTGAGACCGATCGAGAATGTATGATGAACGATGCTGTAAACAAATCATCTACGGCAATCCAAACTGATGTTTATCTTACTAAACCCACTAATGGACCTCCACAAATCCTCTCGCCCGAGACCTAAACCACTAGATGGAACGAGGGCCGCTCAATGAGAGCGCTGTTTTTCCCACAAATTAAACTAAGCGGGAGATGTAGACCATTATTATAATTGTGATTGTAATTACTGAGGTTCGTGGTATTGTATGAGAAATTAATTAAGCTAATTTAATCGTTAAAACAAAAACAAAATTTAAAATAAGTAGACTTGCATGGGACTGGTGAATACATATATGTATAAGTAAAATTTTTAATTAGTATTCTTCATTTATGAAAATTTGCCATTATAGCAAATATAGCACCAAAATAATGAAATTTCAAAAGATTTCTCCAGTTATGCGACCATCAGATCCTCGTTTCCCACTGGAAGTGAGCTACAAAGAATTATGTCAGAAATATGAAAAATTGAAAGGGACGTGGAGTTTTCTCGAATCCACCAAGGAACTCTTTAAAAAGATTCATCGGCTCTCTCGCTGCTGAGACGACCTGATCGATGTAAATCGTTCTTAGCGCATACTAATAGCCGAACAAAATGTAGCCCTTTGCCAAATCTTCACAGAGAACGATATACAGGTGAGAGTTCCCAGTCGTGCAACTGCACAAAGAATTGACCTAGTACCAGCTCGCCATCGTCTGAAATTATTAACCCTTTTGACAGGAAATGGTCCTCGCAAATCCCAACGTTGAGAGAAGCTCCTATCATTTCAGGGCCTTCGATACGACACAAACGAATAAGAATAGGAGGCGACGGAGAAGAAAAAAAGAGAGAGAACGCGCTGCTACAAGCAACCTTGGTAGCTCAAAGGACCCCGAGTAGGAATGCAGTGACAGAAGCGTCTAAAAGTCTCAACCCGACGACTCCTCTCGTAGGTCTAACTGCGTCGGATTTAGATTTATGATATGCACTCTGTATGATTCATTACTCTTGTCCAAATCAAAATGCTCCACACACAATGATTTTTATCGAAAACCTAAGTGTACGGTTTCCGTCCTTTCTACAACTAGCTATTGGATCCAAATCCAGCAATATCACTTTGACGACGTCGTCCACCTTTAATATCAAGACATCCCATATCATCATCTCGGAATCTTGGAGTGACCCATTTTAAATTTGATTACCGGCCGGGCAACCGAAGAGGACATTCCACTCTGAGCTCGAATATCGAAACAACGGTACTTCCCCGACGATATCGATGCCAACAAGGATTAATTATTAGCAATTGCGTTCAGAAGTGTTACGGAGGGTTGATTGCTAGCATAAATATTTTCCTGTTCCTTTCGCTTTAAAACCTTTTCAAACATTATGACAAAATGATGGTCAACCCGGCTTGTTCTATGATAATAGTAATCATAATAATAATAGCAATCATGAAAGAAAAGATAATTATAATAAGTTTCATAATGATAACAAGTATGTTAGTAATAGCATTATTTGGAATAGGGATGAAAACCTAGATCGCAATAACGATGATTATAAAATTGAGGCTACTAATAACGATAAGAATAACCATAACTGAAATAGGAAAATATATCAAAAGAAAAAGGGGAACACTGCTTAAATTTTTGAAAGACCCCTAATAACTAATGGCAAATAGATATGGGAATTATAGAAATGGACGAGTAAGTACCAGGATATAGAAAGACAAAGACGTAAGACCTTCGATCGGCAGTCAATAACCCAAAAGTGAAAATCTCATGAGGAGTAGTTCTAGAAATGGAGCTCACCTACTCATGGATTTGCAACCCCTATGCACAATACCAACATGGTAATCCCCGTGGTAATATATGAGGAACGGAATAATAATCGTACAGGAGTTTCGGTGGGATCCACTCAAAAACCCTAAGGCATTAAATTCAAATAAAACCCTATTGGCCAACACTTATTAAATCAAAACTAGTTACTAAATAATTTAAAAATTATTATTAAACTTTATAATTACACAAAAAATTCAAAGAATTAAAACCTCTTCATTGGCGTAATTTACAGGCTCTTATTAAATTTCAAATAGGCTCATATCAGTTACGCTCAGCGCCCTACCGTTGCATGCGCAACAAGACCAGTCGCACTAGGTCTCCCAAATATTAGATAAACAACAAAAATGCTTTTAGCTTTCTTTACAAAAGTCACAGCAACACGATGATTGCGCTTTGGTATAAAAATTAATAATGCCTCTTCTATTTTTGTTGTATGAGAAATGTCGCAATTTCGGTGCCGTGTTGTAGGGAATCTGTGTTATCGGAGTACCGTGTTATACGAGGGTTTACTGTACTACACTTCTTAAATTAGGTGTAGGAGCTCAGATTAAAACGAGAATGCTCAGATCTTCGAATCGAGCTTTATATTTTTAATTTTTCTGATAGTAGATGAAATAAAAATATTTGTCAACTGATGAAGGACCTTCGCATTTTACAAAGTCCAATAATTTAGAAATAATTTTACATTGTAGTTATTTTTACACAACTTCTAAGACTAGAAAAATAAATAACTAAAGTTCAATAAAAATAAAATTCTAATTCACCCTAACCTTAATCCACATTCAGTAACACAGCAATAGAAACCAAATTAGACAAGTACGCAAGTATTATTTTTTATTTTATTTGATTTGTTTAAAAATATCAATTGAACATTAGAAACAAAATTAGATAAATTTTAAAAATTTAGAAAACAAAATTTTGATATTAAAAAATTATAACTATAACTTTAAATCAGTGGTGCCCAACCTTTGCGGCCACTAATTTTTAAAATGGTATCATAGATCAAAACAATTTTTTATTTTCAAATCAAAATAATAAAAAAATAAACAATTAATAAAATCAAATCTAGTAATTAAAATAAACAGTGTATCCAAAGAAAAATTTTTTAAAATTAATAAGAAACTTTCTTTTAATGTTCTGTGCATAATTGCTGTTAGTCTTGTTGAATGTCTTTTTTTAATTTTTATTAGTACTATGAATTTAAACAAATTCAGTTCTAAGTCTAGTTCTAATGAATTTTGTTTTATTTGATGCAATAAATGCATTTAACAATTTTTTTAATTTATAATATAACATTTTGTTTAATTGTTGAATTATAATTAATTATTTCGGTAATTAAATATGTATATATAAAACTAAATATTTTAAATTCATATATATATATGATCGTGTTTTAACCCTTTAATAGTTTAAAAATTAATTACTGAAAATGGAATTAAAAAATAAAAACCAAACAAAAATTAAACATTTTTTCGTGTAAAAAAGCGATCGTTGTAAAACAAGATTTTTTGGCCGTGTCATTGGCAATCTTGTTAAAAATAAGAGCAAGTGTAATCAAATAGAAATGTATTAAAAAATGATTTCGAAAGGAAAAAGGAGTGTAGTGAAAGTTAACCAAGGAACCATGAAAATATTCAGCACGTTTTATATATATTTTCCCGTGCTCTATAAAGACTTGGAGAATCAAATATGCCTTCTCTCTGCCTCCCCTCCTATCATAAAATAATCAGCCACGCTTCTGGTGAATGCATTTCTTATACTAAGCCATATTTATGTTATTTTATTATTTTATTTATTTTTATTACTCCCTCTGAGAGATGTAAAACTCTTGAAGCTCAATTTCTCAAAAATTTTGGAATAAAAAAAACATTACAAAGGGCAACTTGTAAATCCAAAAAAAATAAATATAAAAAATTTAAATTTGTGTGACTCAATGATCAAATTTCTACAATTTCTAAAAACATCATTCAATTGATAAATTGTGAATGCAAAAATAAATCCTCAAAATAAAGTGAGACACGCAACTTTGAATCAAGCTCCCATTTGAAGTCGAATATCAAACAGATCGTGATGGAGAGCATCAAGCAGAAACATTACTTTAATGCCTTGAAATTCACATCAAACAAAATCTGTGAATAAATGCAACTTTTATCAGTAAAGCTCACTTTAACTAATCTTAAGGAGAAGAGAAATCAGATAATTAAGGAGAAATATCAATGTCTTCAACAAAAGGACCTGAGGTAGATATCGTGGAGTCCATTTATTCCGATTTCCCAAGATGCGGAGAAACTGGAGCAGAAGTTGCATATTTGGTTATCATTCTTATTCTGTCAATTACTGGTAACATATTCATGATAGCTATTAGCTTAAAGGATACTAACCTTCGAGGAGGAATATTACCCCTCATCAGTTTAGCGTTTGGAGAAACGGTTTATGTTGTTATAACCTCGATAACTGCATTCTGTGTATTAGGGGACATGAATGTGGTGTACAACATAAGGAGATTCAACATGTGCGCAGTTCTCGGAACAGTAAATTTAATTTTGGTTCAATTTGACTTAGCAACTCACGGAATATTAGGCTTGATCCGATACTTGGCGATTTGCCATCCGATCAAATATAAGAAACATATAACATTAAAAAATAGTATACTATTCACTCTTTTCAACATGGTTTACGCTTCGATCCTCGGTTACGTGCCGTCTGTAATCAAATATGACAAAGATTATATTTTAACGTACACCTTAGACCCATCGGCTTTGAATTGCATGATGAAACTAGGACAAATCGGTTCTAGCTATATATGTATTCTCTATTTCGGACCTCCAATATTGGTTGCCGGAATAAGTTATATGATGTGTTTTCACAAATTGAGGAATCCCAGCTCATCGACAGTGGTCGTGACGAAAAATCAGAAACGTTTGGCGGTCACTTTGGCTACCTCGTTTACAGTTGTATTTATTCAGTCTGGGTTTTATCCAATAAGTATAGTTTTATATGAAGGCAAAGAGCAACTTTGTCACATAACAAGAAGACATTTTACATGGATGATCCTTCACAATTCTCTTATAAATCCCATTGCGTTTCTCTCTATGTATGCGTATAAACGCAGATACTTTCGATCAGCTGTTGCGTCTTCTACTGCACGAGATACGAAAAGCACCTTCCAAACTCAATGATATATAGCTATAAATACATGTAGTATTTACTATGTTATTAATAAATTTTTTATTCTTCATAATTTAGACATTTTTATTTTAATATTTTAACTAATAATAATAATAATAATAATAATAATAATAATAATAATAATAATAATAATAATAATAATAATAATAATAATAATAATAATAATAATAATAATAATAATAATAATAATAATAATAATAATAATAATAATAATAATAATAATAATAATAATAATAATAATAATAATAACAATAAAAATAAAATTAATATATATTATTAATATTATTATATTAATAATTATAATTATAATTTTTATATCATGGTTCTTGACAAAGTAATCATCAGAAATTATATTTGAATAAATATGTGTATTTAAACAAGAGTTACGAAAAATGGTTTTATCTTGTCGAATTGGGGAGGTTTGATAAAAGGAATGAATGCGTCTTGTGACGTATGTTCCAGTAGTTCTTTAGGAATATTTTATTCTTTTATTCTTGTTTGTAGTTGTTATTGTGTTAATTGAAGGTGCTTCAAGCATTCTTTTCATGTCCTTTAACAAATATTGAACGTTCCCAGATACATCCATATATGGTTTATTAGTTCATCCTATTTAGGATTCTCCACCAAAAATTGGTCAAGTTATCACTGGGAACAGTAAATAAATTAGGTTGTTAGTTGTTTGAGTTCCAACATCCTAAAGAATTATCACGAAAGTCTTGCTGTGTGACATATTGTAGATAGTCACTCGTTACATTCTAGCATCATTTTATTTGTTAAAATCTGCCGAGTTTATGGGTTCATAAAATGTTTCAGGTTTTCTCCAATTTCCTGTATTGCGTAAATTTGATGAATTTGAAAGACCTAAATATGTTCCTTTCAGTATGTTTTTGTAAACTTTGCCTTGAACTAGCAAGCAGTTTCGAATATATTTAAAATTATCAAAGAAAAGAGCATCTCGTCTTTCCGACTAAAATATAGGCTATGAAAGCAGAATTTGAATTTTAAAATTAAATAAATTGATGATAGCGCATCATTTATAATAATAATTTAAATAAATAATTATCTAAGCCAATTTCCATTGTTTATTAATAAAATGAAATATTTCGACCTCAAATATGTCCTGGTCAATACAAAACAAAATTTAACAAATATTTCGCTCTCTGATTTTTTTTCTTATTGAATCATTTTTGACAATAAATTTTTTCAGAATATATATTAATTTAAATAGAGATATTACATTAAATATATATTAATTCAAATTAAAAATTTTAATAAAATTTAATTTGCCAATATTAAAATTTGAATAAATAAGATTTTAAAAATTATTTGCTAAATTTTAGATATTTGACATTTTTCCTGGCTGGGGCTAGTTTTAAATGAAATACTGTTAAAAAACAATTCACAAGAAATATTATTTTATAAAATTATATTACACAAAGGTAGCGATCAAATATAGCTTACCTACTATCAGTTACACTAGTCACATTTGTATTGAATTAAAATAGTCAAACAATAAAAAGATCTAGTAAGAAGTAATGAAGTATATACAGTAAAATCGCTTATAACGCATTACTCTTACAATGCGATTTCCTACAACGCGGCCTTTCTGAGAACGTATCTATCACGATGTGGAAGGTTTGACTGTAACTATTATACTGAAAAGACAGATCATTTTGTCAGTAGATTCAAATATTTTATCTGGTATTAATGAGTAAATTACCTTGAAACGTGCATACCACATATATTGTGTTACGTTATCAACATAAAGTATTTACCAATCTAAATACATATTTGTAATTAGTTATATCAAATTTAAATTTTATACTAACTTTTAATTTTAATCGACATATCATTTTAATTTCAATATTATATGTAAATGCAATATTTTTCATACAACAATTCATAATTTCGAAATCTTTTTAATTGCACATTATTTTAGTAAACAAAATATTTCAAAACTACGTTTGTTTAAATATTAGCTATAGTTTATAATTTGATAAACTATAATCTGGAATGCCATATCACAAATGATCTAAATAATAACATAGATATAGTATTTAACCATATTTAACAAGAAATTCAGTAACAATATTTCTCACTCACTATTAATAGCAAAATTGTTATTGTCAAAACGAAATCAGAAAATTACAGAAAATCTAAAAGTATTTTCATGAAATTATCCATCAGTCAGAAAAGAATTCTCCGGATTTAGAAAGGAAACAGTCATTAATAAAACACTTTATTATTTGACATCAAAAAAGAAGTTGAAATAAAAATAGCATTATCTCGAGAAAATTATTTCATTTCAGACGCTAAAGTATGTGAAAAATGTCAAGCAACCCAGTGACTGAAGTCGTTTCAACCACCACAGACTCTATATATTCCGATTTCCCAAGATGCGGAGAAACTGGAGCAGAAGTTGCATATTTGGTTATCATTCTTATTCTGTCAATTACTGGTAACATATTCATGATAGCTATTAGCTTAAAGGATACTAACCTTCGAGGAGGAATATTACCCCTCATCAGTTTAGCGATTGGAGAAACGGTTTATGTTGTTATAACCTCGATAACTGCATTCTGTGTATTAGGGGACATGAATGTGGTGTACAACATAAGGAGATTCAACATGTGCGCAGTTCTCGGAACAGTAAATTTAATTTTGGTTCAATTTGACTTAGCAACTCACGGAATATTAGGCTTGATCCGATACTTGGCGATTTGCCATCCGATCAAATATAAGAAACATATAACATTAAAAAATAGTATACTATTCACTCTTTTCAACATGGTTTACGCTTCGATCCTCGGTTACGTGCCGTCTGTAATCAAATATGACAAAGATTATATTTTAACGTACACCTTAGACCCATCGGCTTTGAATTGCATGATGAAACTAGGAAAAATCGGTTCTAGCTATATATGTATTCTCTATTTCGGACCTCCAATATTGGTTGCCGGAATAAGTTATATGATGTGTTTTCACAAATTGAGGAATCCCAGCTCATCGACAGTGGTCGTGACAAAAAATCAGAAACGTTTGGCGGTCACTTTGGCTACCTCGTTTACAGTTGTATTTATTCAGTCTGGGTTTTATCCAATAAGTATAGTTTTATATGAAGGCAAAGAGCAACTTTGTCACATAACAAGAAGACATTTTACATGGATGATCCTTCACAATTCTCTTATAAATCCCATTGCGTTTCTCTCTATGTATGCGTATAAACGCAGATACTTTCAAACTGGAATAAGTCTTTTGATTACCAAAGAGACAAAGATTTCAACACAAAGTAACATTTAACATTTTGTTTAAATAATTAATAAATTTTTTATTTTCCTCGTTGTGGAAATATTAAAAATTCAACTTTTAGCTTTGAAACATAAAAACGGATGGAAATAAAAATTGTCTTATTTTCATTATTTTTAATTAAAAGAAAATATTTATATTAATTTTATGTCAATGGCACTTCATTATTCTTCAACTTATTATTTTATTTTTCAAGTCTTTTTTGCCCATGTAAATGCGACTAGTAGAAGATTACCATAAAACCAGTAAGATAAAATAAACAGACATTTGTTGATATATATATATATATATATATATTTATATATTGGTGGGTTTCTGGGTGTTGTTATTTTGAACTATATGGTTGTTACCCAGACAACCCCATACAAATATTCTTTCGCTTACCACTCGGCATCCGTTGCTAAGCAACGTTGGAACTGTGTTCGAGTGGGTAGATCGTCCGCATAAAGTGAGCGCTATTGCTAATGCTATAATTGACCGAACGATCCGTGGGTCCAACGAGCTGCCGATAGAAGGCCTGTGCTCGATTTCGATTCTTAGGTCCCACTATTCTCCTATCTCTTTCAAATGTTAACGTATACTCTCATATCATTTATTGTCAGGTCCATTCCCATAGTCCTTCTTATCGTCGTCCGTGTTGATGATTATTCTTTGGCCTGTACACCCATTGATATGTTTAATATTCACACAGTATCTCTCTTACCCTTATCCATATTATAACCACATTGTTCCCTATTACGTATTATTGCTTGCCTTATCATTGATACTATTATATGTATTACCTTTATTAATTGTTACTACTATTACCTTTATTATTATTTTTGTTACTATATAATTACCATTACATTTATTATATTACTACTATTATCATTATTACTATTATTATTATCATTATTATTACTATTATTATTATCCTAATTATGATTATTATGATTATTATTATTATTATTATTATTATTATTATTATTATTATTATTATTATTATTATTATTATTATTATAATTACCATTATCCTTACTATTATCATTATTATTATCAAGTTTTACTAGGGATCCTTCATTATTCCTCCGCTTTATAAAATATTTTTCTTGTATAAAAATTTAGTTGTAATCCATCTGTATTTTTCCGGTTTTCGATAAAGTATTTATGTTGATTCGAAAAATTTTGCAGCGTTCCGCCCTTTTTTACGGTTTTGTCCTTATTCTGTGGTTTTCGATAAAGTATTTTCATCGATTCGGAAAATTTGAGCAGCGTTCCGCCCTTATTTTACGCGTTCCAATTTTACTTTACTATTTTCAATAAGTATTTTAATTACTTCGGAAAATTTGAGCAGCGTTCCGCTCTTATTTTACGGTTTTTATGATAAATTTTTAACTATTTCCAAAATTTTGCGCAGCGTTCTGCCCATATTTTCCGTTTCAATTTAACATAACCTATTTAATTCTTATTTAAAAACATTCTTTTTCATGATTTTGGTCGTTCGGATTAATCTTTTTCCGATGGCTATTCATTTTAACTGTTGCAACGATTTCGCTATTTTCCCCGCTACCCATTCCCTCTCTTTGTCCTTAAGTTCTATGTATGTTCATATTATATTTAATGAGTGCCCACTGGACTACTCGGTGTTAGATATTTTGAGCCGATTGTTGTTAAAATTTATGTCAATTTTTTAGGAAACGGATGATGAAGGAGCAGCCAACGGACTACTCATTTACCCTCCAATTTCCCCTATGTACGGATAATATTGACGTTCCAGCTCTTGCGTTCTTCACACTGGAGCCTTCACGGGCACGAACTATTGGCGATTGTACACGCACTTACACAGTTCGATAGTGTGTTTTATTTTATTAACTTGTAGTATGTTTTGGCTGTGGGCCTAAAAAGAAAATAAATGAATAAATTTTACCATTAAACGATAACGCCAATAAAAAACCTTTCTTACGATATATTTCGATAGCACAGCTATCATCTTCAGGTACTCAAAACCAACTAAAAATATTATGAATTAACATTTAATTTAAACAAATTATTTTTTATTAATTTAATTTTTTAATAAATAAATATTTTTAAAAATATATTTTAAATTAATTTTAAATTTTAAATTTTTTACTTATATTCTAATTTTTTAAAAATTAATGCAATTTAAAATTTTCAATTATTTTAATAATATTAAAAAAACAAACATGATTTAACATACGTAAACTATTTAAAAACATTCAAAACATTCGTAGTCACAGCACTCTGCACATTAATCTTTGGATCCAATGACCTTATCAGCAATGCTTCACATATCACTCGTTCCCAATAACTATTAAAACTTCTCAACAAAATTCTAAACTCAGACATTCCGATATCACTTTTACAGCCTCTATTGTGTTCACTAATATTGGTCAAACCCTTCAATCGACAATGCTCTAGAACTCGAGTACAGAGATGACGGGAAGTCTCTCCAATGTATGTGGCATTACACCCATTACATGTAAATTGATAAACGAGATCAGAACACAATCCAACCGGAGTTTTTGATTTATTAATAAACATATTGCGTACCTTACACGAATTAGAGACGATCTTATACTCTAAATTTCCTATCAGTTTACCCAACTTCCTCTTATAATTTGTAAAGCCTTCAGAGTACGGCAATACTAACACATATTTAGGCTCAATTTTTTTATATCCATTTTTACAATCACCCAGATCAACCCTCAATTCACACCCATCCGACAAATTACATTCAGACTTTCCATAACATGGATCCTTAGGGTTTTTAATCAATTTATCAACAGTTTCTTTTATCATTAACAATAAAAATGATTTAGAATATCCATTCTTTATCAACAACTCAACCAATTTATCAACACTTTTTACCGAATTAGCAAAAGTAGAAGATAAAGCCCATGAACGATAAATCAATCCTTTCACCATATTTCTCTTATACTTAAATTCACAAAAGCTTTCTGGAGAAGTATAAAGACCAGTATCAGTTGGTTTCCTATAAATCTCTGTCTCATACTGTTTATCTTTGCGTTGAATTAACAAATCCAAAAACGCAATTGATGACTTTCTCTCCGTTTCACATGTGAATACAATGTTTTTATGTAAACTGTTCATAAACTGCAAAAACGGTTCTACATGTTTCTGGTTTTCAAATATAAGAAAAATATCATCCACATACCTTTTATAAACAAAAGGTTTTTCAAATTGGAAAGAAGCAATTTTCTTTTCCAAACTAGCCAAAAATATTGATGCCATCGTTGGTGCTAAAGGGGAACCCATAGCGACTCCATCTATTTGTTGATACCATTCATCATTGAAAAGAAAATTGACATTTGAAGTAGCAAATTCAAGAAGTTTTCGAAATGCCCTTCTATCCAAAATGTGATGTTCCGAATCATTTTCATTCCACAACGCACAGCATAAGTCAATTGTCTCAACCAGTGGCACATTCGTAAACAAACTACAAACATCAAACGAAACCATAACATCATTCATACTTCGTTTTTGTAGCTTTGCAATACAAGAAACAAACTCAAAGCTATCCTTACATTCAAACTCTGATCGCATTAATGGTTTTAATAATCCATCTAAAAACTTTGCTATTTTATACTGGGCAGTACCAACCATCGACAAAACTGGTCTCATAGGCACACCATCTTTATGGATTTTTGGTAGCCCATATAGTTTAGCTGGCTGCGATCCTATTGGACGAATAGACTTACCTACCTCTTCATCAATAAACTTCTTCTCAATAAAACCATTTAACATTTTTTGCACAAACTCTTCATCCTTAAGAGGAGGTAATTTTCCATTCTTCCGACCCTTTGGCAATTTCACAAACTGAGGAGAATTTAACAAATCATTCAACTTATTTACATACACATCATGGTCAAGAATGACTATCCCATTTCCTTTGTCAAACTTACAGATATTTATATTTTTTTTAGCTAAGTTTTTTAAAGTCATAAAATCCCTAATATTCTGCTTTTTGTTTTTATCGATATACTCCATCGTACTTGCACTTAACGAGCTCTTCACATAATTACCATTAATGCCTTTCATCGATCGGGCTATATGAAAATATAAACTTTCAATTTTTGCACACAATTTTGTTTCATCCAAGCGATTCTTAATACAGTGATTTGGACCAAATTTTAAAACACGCTCTTCATCATCATTCAACACTATTTTACTCAAATTTATCACAGTATTCTCCACACTAAATTTAGAAATCCCAAATATTTTTCTCAAATTAATCAATTTTTTAATATGAGCATTCTCTTTAAATTTTATTTGCACAATCGAATTTTTGATACACCATTCTACACATACCTGTAAACAAAACTCATTCGTAGCATTATTTAACATTAATCCAATATTTGTTAGTTTTTTATCAATGGAAGTTCTCCTTATTTTCTCTGATTCCAACATTCTTCTTAACGTTCTTCTATGTATTAATTGGACATCTTTACTAGAAAGACAATCACTTAGTTTCAAAAACTCCGGTTGGATTGTGTTCTGATCTCGTTTATCAATTTACATGTAATGGGTGTAATGCCACATACATTGGAGAGACTTCCCGTCATCTCTGTACTCGAGTTCTAGAGCATTGTCGATTGAAGGGTTTGACCAATATTAGTGAACACAATAGAGGCTGTAAAAGTGATATCGGAATGTCTGATTTTAGAATTTTGTTGAGAAGTTTTAATAGTTATTGGGAACGAGTGATATGTGAAGCATTGCTGATAAGGTCATTGGATCCAAAGATTAATGTGCAGAGTGCTGTGACTACGAATGTTTTGAATGTTTTTAAATAGTTTACGTATGTTAAATCATGTTTGTTTTTTTAATATTATTAAAATAATTGAAAATTTTAAATTGCATTAATTTTTAAAAAATTAGAATATAAGTAAAAAATTTAAAATTTAAAATTAATTTAAAATATATTTTTAAAAATATTTATTTATTAAAAAATTAAATTAATAAAAAATAATTTGTTTAAATTAAATGTTAATTCATAATATTTTTAGTTGGTTTTGAGTACCTGAAGATGATAGCTGTGCTATCGAAATATATCGTAAGAAAGGTTTTTTATTGGCGTTATCGTTTAATTAAATCGTTGCCAAATTTATTTAATTATAAATTTTACCATGGTATTTGGAATAAAAGTTTCGACTTACTAAGGCTATAGATAAAAAATATTTATTCAGCATATTACATCGTTCACATACGGCAATTAGTAATGCATAAAACCCTTGTGAGCATATCGTAAATACCATTTGAAATTCATTGTGTCCATTCCATAAAATTTAATTCGAAAATCCCATAAATTTAATTCGAAAAATCATCCATAAATTCAATTTGAAAAATCATCTACAAAATCAATTTGAAAAAATCATCCATAAATTCAATTGGAAAATCATCCATCAATTCCTTTCGAAAATTCATTTAATAATATTACACCAGTTGAGAGTGGTCGTGTTCAGGCAAAACACTTCCCGTGTTAATTGCCTGAATGCACGGCTCTCAACCAGTTATATACACCGACTAATTCTCTGCAATGAAATTCTTTCCGAAAAATAAGACTGAAAATTTGTGAAAACACATCAGTATTTATACCTATAATTTGGCCTTAACCTTGCGTGTTAATTTTACTGCGATTAAACAAAATTCGACCTTGAAATTATTTGTGTTATCTAAATTAAATTTTTATTTATTTCTTAATCTAAATTGGTAATTTATTTTTAACATTTTTAATTAAATTTATTTAGTCAAAAATATTTTATTTTTATTCATTTAATTCATTAATTTTTACTTTTATATAAATGGTCATTTTACGGTCAAATTTTCTTGTTATTATGTTATTTGTTATGTAAATTTCTTGCGGTTCTTGATGAATTTTGTATTTATTTTATTTTACTTTTATGTTTTTGATTTTATATTTATTTATTTTCTCTCAGATTTTAAAGTGTTTAGTTGGTGTTGTATATTGTATTTTAAGTTATCTTGGTGCTGGGTTTTCGTGCTGTATTGCTGATGCATTTAAACAATTCTCAAGACTATTTGTGTGCTGGGCCAACAATATATATATAAATAATATTATTAATAATTATAGGATTAGTATTTAATAATAATTTACGTTTTTTGTTTTTTGATTTGTTTAAATTTATATTTTTAAATTTAATATTTTTCTGCCTTTCTTTTAAAGAAATAGAAAGGAAAAAAAATTAAATTAAAATTTAAACCAATCAAAAAACAAAAAAGTAAATTTAATGAAAAATCAGAGCGTGTTTTTGTACTCTATCATTGAAGATACAATTCCGCAAGAAACTAAAGATGATTATTTAATAATCGCAACTTTTTTCAACAATATAGTTATTACTTCGCGGCAAGTGCTTATTTTGTTATTCAGTTATCTGATATAATCATAAGAATAAAATTAACGATGGTGTTGGGCTAGCACTGGATTTTGTTTAAATGAATTGGAAACAGCACGCAAACCTAACATGCAGATTTAAAATCAGACCCATAAAACATCAAATAAACACCTTAAAATGCGAGAAAAATATAATTAAGAAAAATATCATTGTTGCTACTATATGTATTACCTTTATTAATTGTTACTACTATTACCTTTATTATTATTTTTATACTATATAATTACCATTACAATTATTATATTACTACTATTAACATCATAATTTTTATCATTACTATTGTAGGTACCATGATCATTATTATTATTATTATTATCCTCATTATTATTATCATTATTATTATTATTATTATTATTAATATTATTATTATTATTATTATTATTATTATTATTATTATTATTATTATTATTATTATTATTACAATTATTATAATTATTATCAATATTATTAACAAAATTTTGTATAGGGATTCGTTCTTATTCCTCAGCTTTAAGAAATATTTTTCTTTTATAAAAATTTAGCCGTACTCCATCTGTATTTCCCCGGTTTTCGGTAAAGTATTTTTGTTGATTCGAAAAATTTGAGCAGCGCTCCGCCCTTATTTTACGCGTTCCACTTTTACTTTACTATTTTCAATAAGTATTTTAATTACTTCGGAAAATTTGAGCAGCGTTCCGCTCTTATTTTACGGTTTATAAGAATATTATACTAACAATCGAACGACAATTCGCTTTTGTTTGACTATTTTCTATAAATATTTTAATTACTTCGGAAAATTTGACCAGCGATCCGCTCTTATTTTCCGTTTCAATTGACATAATTTATTTAATTCTTATTTAAAAACATTATTTTTCATGATTTTGGTCGTTCGGATTAATCTTTTACCGATGGCTATTCATTTTAACTGTTGCAACGATTTCGGTATTTTCCCCGCTACCCATTCCCTCTCTTTGTCCTTAAGATCTATGTATGTTCATATTATATTTAATGAGTGCCCACTGGACTACTCGGTGTTAGATATTTTGAGCCGATTGTTGTTAAAAATTTATGTTAATTTTACAGGACACGGATGATGAAGGAGCAGCCAACGGACTACTCATTTAACCTCCAAGTTTCCCTATCTACGGATAATATTGACGTTCCAACTCCTGCGTTCCGCACGCCGGAGCCTTCACGGGCACGAATCATTGGCGATATTCCACGCACTTACATGGTTTGAAAAATATGTTTGATTTTAATAACTTGTGATGTGTCTTTGGCTGTGGGCCGGAAAAATTTCGACAATTTGAAAAATTAATTTATGCATTATAATAATTTATTAAAACCAAAATTAAATTACCAGATACATTTATCAAATTAAAATTCATAAATATATCTTCGTAATAATCCATAAAGCATCGATCAATGAATCCATTATTCACAGATAAATATATTAATCCAAAGTAAAACTGTTGAAATCAAGTGTCAAAGTACGACGGAAAATCAATACTGAAAATTAAGATTAAGATTTGTCAAATCATATCAGTATTTATACCTATAATTTGGCCTTAACCTTGCGTGTTAATTTTATTGCGATTAAACAAAATTCGACCTTGAAATTATTTGTGTTATCTAAATTAAATTTTTATTTATTTCTTAATCTAAATTGGTAATTTATTTTTAACATTTTTAATTAAATTTATTTAGTCAAAAATATTTTATTTTTATTCATTTAATTCATTAATTTTTACTTTTATATAAATGGTCATTTTACGGTCAAATTTTCTTGTTATTATGTTATTTGTTATGTAAATTTCTTGCGGTTCTTGATGAATTTTGTATTTATTTTATTTTACTTTTATGTTTTTGATTTTATATTTATTTATATTCTCTCAGATTTTAAAATGTTTAATTGGTGTTGTATATTATATTTTAAGTTATCTTGGAGCTAGGTTTTCGTGTTGTATTACTGATACATTTAAACAATTTTCAAGGCTATTTGTGTCCTGGCCCAACAAAATATAAAATCAAAAAACAACATAAAAATAAATTAAAATAATAACAAAATACATCAAAATCCGCACGAAAATAACATGAAAATATCATAAGATTTGACCGAAAACAGACAATTTAAGTAAAAACAAAAATTTAACGAAAAAGTTGAAGTAAAATATTAAAAATAATTCAATTAAAAATTTAAGAAAGGAATTGCCAAATTAAATCAAGAAAATAATTAAAATTAGAGTTAGATTATACAAATAATTTCAAGGTAAAATTTTGTTTTATCGCAATAAATTTAACACGCAAGGTTAGGGTCACAGAATAGGTATAAATACCAATTCATTTTTTTCACAAATTTAATCATTTGTGAGGAATCATTTTTTCTCTTAAAAAGCTCTTGCGTTTTTAACAGAAAAAACAGTATTGGATCACAAGTATCTGGAAACAACAGTCGAGAACGATTATTCTTTGGAACTATCGAAAACTATTGAAGTGAGCATGAACGATATTTATGAGTATGCAAGTGAAATGATGTAACTATGTAAAAGGCAATTATATGATATGAAAAGATGAATTTGTTTTACTACTGTCGAAATTTTTCCGGCCCACAGCCACACACCAGCAAGTAATTAAAATCAACAATCCCATCGAGCGGTGTAAGTGCGGTTCATTCGCCAATAGCTCGTGCCCGCGAGAGACCTCGACGTGCATAACGACGGGCTTGAACGTCAAATCATTTTTGCTTATAGGGGCAGTGGGAAGATCGGGAACTAGTCTTTTGGCTGACTCCTTTTTACCCAACTCCCGAAAAATTGACCTAAATTTCGAAAGACATCGGCCAAAATCATCACACCGAGTAGTTCAGTGGACACTCTTAATATCTAATGTAAACACGTAACCAACTTAACGTCAACTTTTGGTTTGAGGGAAGGGGGCTTGCAGAAATCGATGTAACGATCGTGACAGTTATGTTAGTTAAATTAAATATAAAATTCTAAAATATGTATAGGACGGTACCTGTCGGTACGGATAGGTATTAGATAATAGATTCGACAAAAAAATGTAAAGATCCTAGTGAAATAGAGAAAACGAAACCTAGTAAGCTAAGAAATAATGAATAATATCACGAGGAAGTTAAACCAACGTATGAGTGTCAACGAAACCCAACTAGGAATCTAAAAACAACCCCTAAAGTCGCGTTAGTGAAATAAGAGTTGAGTATCTGATCCACCCAGTAGTGAGTAATATCCATTAAATCATACCAAATAAAAGTAAAGGATCAGAACCCATAAAGATAACAGCTAAGTAACCCTACACATTAGAGCACTAGACCAACATATATAGAATAAATCCTTCACTTCCAAGTACATGATAAAACAATTCTGTTAGATAACAAAACAGACATACAGCGGATCCATCCTAAATCATAAGGCAAATTCAAAAATAATTTAATAAATAATAAAACTAAACATACATAGATCATAGGATAAAATAATAATTTATTAAAATAGGCATACACGGAGGTCATTGTAAGACATAAACTAACCCTAAGACAGTTTATTAAAATAAATTATAAAAACATAGAAATCACCAAAAAACATAACCAACCACTTCGTTTAGCAATGAGGAACAACGGGTAATTTTAGCCGCAGGTCCATAAGTTAGCTCGAGAGAACCATTTAATTATCTGAACCCATCGATAGTTTGACATCTGCATAGTAAAGCGAAGTAATATTATTAAACAAGGAAAAATACTCACCAAAAATTCCCTGTAGTTGTATCTCCGTGAACTCACATCATCAAAACGTTCTCGCAGATTACTTAACCTTGCTTGATCCATTTCAAAGAGACATAAAGTAGCAATTACCAATTTACATCCATTCGGAAATCAGAACGAATCCAAAATTTCCATAGAAATAATTAATTATTTCAAGGATAGCGACGAAATCCCATCGACGGTATCATAGTGACGCTCCCCTAGGAGATTTGTGGTGAACTCGACCGAAATAGAGAAATAATATCGAAAGAGAGGCATAAGCTGATGTCACCTCCAGAACTACCTTACGCTAGTAATCAACTCGGTTTCAAATAGAAATCGTAAAATTAAATAACATAATCAAAAAATGATGATGTAACAATATGCAATTAGCTAACCTATATGTTGTGGAATTCTACACCCTGTTCAGCGTGTCCGAAGTTCGGCGTGCATCGATTAAGAAGAGCAGAAGAAGACGGCTGACGATGCACACTCGTACTCCACTCAGAAAATCTGACAAGCAAAGTGGTTAATAAAATGTCTACAAATAGAAAGCATCGGCAGAAAAGAAAATTTGAAAAATGACATTTGGAATAAAACCAATCAGCAATTGCACAAAATTTCTCGTGACTACACCGATCACAAGTGGCATGAATCACCCTAACCATATAAATACCCTGTCTATCTGGTGCGCGCCATCATTATTCTCCAAAATCATGCCAAGTCTAAATCGAATCAAGAAGCGCGATGTGAATTATCACGAATCCAGTTCAACGAAGGAAGAGGAAGCACAATTCACGCCAGAAGATCATGCGTCGGGTGAGGCATTTCACTTCTTGAAATTTAAGTTTTTAATTTATCAAGTTAATTTAATAAATAATATGTATTGAAACTTAATTTCTTTTAATTTGGTTTTCTTTAAATTCTATGGTATCGGGGATACTACCTACCCACGCATGGTATAAGAGAGTGGTCATGCCGAAATAAAAACGATATGACGAGGACGTGGAGCTGCCCAGTCTCGCCATAAAAAGGGAGCCAGGGAGAAATCCGGGTCTCAAAATCCGCCACGAAGCCGAGGTGGCCCTCCAACAGTTCGAACACCTCGAACGGAAGTATCACTGGAAGGCCAGCATGCAGCGCAGACGGTTGGTGAAAATCAACAAAGATATCGCCAGTGGCCGAATCCCAAGCTCCAATGGCTACCTGCCCGAGTACAATGTAAAGTTCAACCTAGAAGATTCAGCCTTCTTGGAGCTCAACGTGCCGGTACATCTGGCCATTCCAAAACGTCTCCTGCAACCCGACATCCTGGAGGCGCTAACTCATAGGACGAGCGAGGAACAAGCCTACTCGCGATGTTTTCTAAAGCGTGAAGCCTCGCAGGGAAACTGTGGGCACAAAATCACGAAGTAAACCTGTGCAACAATATAAACTTGTGAATAAAAATAAATATTTTAGTCGTTAATTTGAATTTTTTTTGATTGCAAAAAACTTTATTGTAGGTTTAGGTTATGATGATGAGGTAATAAGAAAATTTAACTAAGATCACCACCAGTAATTTGATACATAAAACTAAACTCGTTTTCTATGTTCATTCTGATTTGGAAATTTATAACTAAGATAATTTATTAATTATACTCGTAAATTCAGCCATGGACGCAATCAAGGAAATCGGCCAGGAGTTGAAGAAATTGAGAAAAGAGAACGTCAATCTCCACCAACAATGCGTGCAGCTCAGTCGAGAACTGTAACGAACTAAAGTCACATTGGTCGAGCCCTCTCGGGTAAAACGCTTATACCAAAGACTCTCTGCGGCCCAAAAGGGATGGCAAGAAGAAAAGGCCTTGAATCAGGCCCAAAAAGTTCCAAATCCTTGTGTTAGAATTTGCCGTAGCGGCAAACTAAGAGGGGAGTGCTGTCACTTACCCCTTGGTATTCGTACCAGCACAAGTTACTTACAAGGAGCAAAACTGCCCCAGTTGACCAGCGAGTAAACCAAAATCCCACACGAGGCCAGGACGAGCCGAGAGAGAGCGCAGGAAGTTCCAACAGCAAAGAGCTGAATAGAGGTAGCTGTAAATAATTTTGTAGTGAACGTTATGAGAATCACTTTGACTATTTTTGTTTGTAAATAAAAATGTTTTCCTTGATGTCTTAATAAATGTTATGTTCAACTTAGCTATGTTTTTGATTCGATTATTGAGTTAGCGACAATAAATTTTCGTTCGAGAAAATAAACTTCAAGTTGAAAAATGAGAAAAAAGTAAGGGACCCAAAAGCAAGACGAGCATACACCTTCTAACGGTAGCTCGCTGAACCAGCTGTAGACCGAGTCTTAGCAGTTTTGGTAACAAAGCTCACCTTTGACGGTCTCAGAACCACTGGTTACATTACCAACGTTGCTTAGCAACGGGTAACCAGTGGTAGACGCATATCATTGTGTGTAAGGGGTCAAGGCTAAAACACCACTAATCCCACAATGGCAATAACTTTATACACATGTTTCAACTGATACACAATATTTTTATAGGTAGCTAAATTTTAAAGGTATTTCTACATATTTTATGCGATATGTGATGCCGGTCAAGCATCATAAATTTCTTCAAAAAAATTTGTAATTTTAAAATTAAAAATTTTGGTTGCATTTTATTGTCCAATTGTTAGTATTTTGTTATAGAAAATTTGTGAACCATGCTTATGTGCATGCATTTACACCAAGAGTCAAAAATCAGACCTTTGAGTACATTCGATACGACCCTGGATATTTTAAATTAAAAATTTTTTTTTTACTTTCTTATGATTTTTTATGTAAATTTTAGAGATTTTGGAATTATTCAAAAAATATTAGTCATTTATTTATTAATTGATATAACAAAAGTACAGTTTATCAAATCTTTTTCAGTTTATCTATAATATCTTCGTTCTTTAGACATTTTTCGAAAAATCTCTTCATATGACGGTTATAATTTATGATAATAACGTATGATTTTCGAGGATCAATTTCTTGCTTAGACACAAGGTCTAACTTTTAAAACATATCAACTTTTTGCTCAGAAATCTTAAAATAGTTTTGGTTGATAATTGAATATCCTAATTTGTTTCCAAATATCGTTTCATTTTGTGCAATAATGTTTGTCAACATGCTCCGTTTCTTGTTTGGATTTTTTTCATATCAGTCCATCTTTCGTAACTTCTATAATTAATTTATTGGCATTTGATATTCAGTTATGATTTTTATAATTTAATTTAATTTTAAGTATAAACTTACATATTTCGATGGATTTCTTTGTGCTAGATAGTTAATGTCGTGGAAGTATCAGTAGATATTCTGTAATAAATTTTATAATTACAGATTTTATAAATTTTATAATTACAGATAATAAATTTTATAATTTTCATTTGTTTGTTTTCTTTGTATTCAATTGTTGATGCCGTTGAAGTATCGGAAATATTTTCGAAAAAAATCGTTATTTTTCAAATAAAGTATAAACATAGCGACAATTTAATGTCCAAGATCATATTTATTGACTAATTTATTAGTATTCACTAATGTCTGATCCTAATCAAAGAATATACGATATATTACGTGATATATCCAGTGCAATTTCCAATAGTATATTAGTTTCGAGTTAAGGGCTCTCATCAGTACTATGCTGGAGTAGTTCAGATTTCTCTTCGCGCCAGATAAGTGTAAAACAGTGTTAAGTTAATATCGTTATATACTAATCCAGATGCACTGGACATCAAATAAGTTTGGCTTTAATGCAAGAAAAAAGACGAATCTTTATCTTGAAACCATTGTAGATACAATATTATCTCTGCAAACTACAAGTTCAACACAGAAACTGGTTGCAAGCTATTCACTAATGTCTGATTCTAATCAAAGAATATACGATACATTACATAATAAACTTAAGGTTTTCAAGTTGTTTTGGTAGTCTGATAGCTTGTAACCAGTTTCTGTGATGAACCTGTAGTTCGCAGCTCCTACCAATATTCTATTTTAGCTATGAGAAACACATACATACATTTAGTATTGTGTTGGGCCAGAACGTAAACGGCCTTGAGAAATGTTTAAATGGATCAGAAACACACACGCAAACACAACATGCAAATTTAAATAAACATATGAAACACCAAGTAAACCCGAGAAAATAAGAGAAAATAGGAGAATTAAATATAAATTAATAAACATAAAAATAAATTAAATAATAACAAAACGCACCAAGATCCGCACGATATCTACACAAATACAACAAGAAAACACAACAAATTCGACGCAATTGAAAAAATCAATTAAAGTTCATTAAAGTGAAAGTTAAATTGAAAAATTTGAATTAGCAATAATTCAATAAAAATTCTAAATAAAAAATTATAAAAATAAATCAAAAAATAATAAAACTAAATAATAGAATTTGCTAGAAAATAACAAGGTCGAATTTTGTTTTACTGCATCAAATTTCACATACGAGAAAATTAAGTATATATACTGATCCATTTTCACATTTAACTTAACCATTATTGAAAATTGTTTAAAAACCATATTTTCAAATCTTGAAAACCATTTTGAGAATTGTTTTAACTATTTTGAAAATCTTAATCGTGTTTGAAACTATTTTCGAATTTACAGCTATTTTCAATTATTATTTAGGTGAGAAACATTTATATTGGAACCCTCTTTCCACGTCACGTTCTTGCATCTCAGTAGAGCTCTGCTCGGCGTCGACGTGGGGAGAGAGGTATTTTGGTTTTATGATATGTGAATTTACGATATTTTATGGATTGGAATGGTAACATGTTATTTTTGTCTTATAATTAATAAACATTATTATACATAAATTGTTTTATATATATTTCATAAATTAACTGTCGAAATTTTTCCGGCCCACAGCCGATACATAATGCAAGTAAATAAAATCTACACACAAATCAGATTCGTGTAAGCGCGTGGAATATCGCCAATGATCTGTGCCCGTGAAGACCCGGCGTGCGGAACGCAGGGTTGGAACGTCAATATCATCCCTATAGACGAAAGGAGGAATAAGGAAGAAGTCTATTGGCTGCTTCCTCGTTCCTCGTTTCTGTAAAATCGACCTAAAATCTTACTACACACGGCTAAAAATCATCACACCGAGTAGTCCAGTGGGCACTCAGTAAATATAATATAAACACAAGACGCGCCTAAGGTCTATTAAAGGGAAAGGGTACGGGGATAAATTAAATCGAAATCGTTGATATAACTAAAGGGAATTACTATTTAAAGTAAAGTAACCGTGAGTATACTGAATCGAATTCGTCTTTCAAATATAAAACTAATAACATCATTAAACGAATAATTCATTGATTCAATTGCATTAGCGTACTGATTAAAATTAGCGGATTAGTGATAAAAATGGGTAGTTCATCGATTAATTCGTTGGTTAAGAACAACTATCGCTCCTAAAGTTGAGTAAATTATCAATTAAATTAATGCAATTCATGGATTAGAAATTAAAGGAACTATGGCTTAAAATAAAGCGATTTATTGATGGAATGATTCAGGGATTTGAAAGTATAATAACTTAACAATTATAAGTAAAATAATTACGGGTTTGAAAGAGATCATATTAAAATTTAAATTTACTTATTAATTAAATCAATCGGTTGGTTGAATGCAAAGAATCAATGAATTAAATCGACTAACAAGATGTAAATACAAGTCGTAGTAAGCCCTTGAAACTCACCAAAAATCTTTATTAAAATCCACATAAGAATCAGAAAGAAACCACGTTAATATATTAAATTCGAAAGAAAAAATCATATGAATTCTCGCCTGCTAAAATTGACATGAAATATTGAAAATAAAATCCAGATAATCGGTAGGACAATTTGACATCAACATCGAGAAGTCGAACCAATTTTTGATCATACCACTAAATCAGGTAGCTAGCTCTAACCAGAATTTAAATGGTGGTTGAATCCTTTGAAATATGTACCGAAGTTAATGAATTAAAATTACCCGATAAATTACCTAAAGAAAATTTACCCAAATCTATCGGCAATTGATAAGACACGTCCAATGATATGAGGTCCCATAAAACAATAACGTAGTCCGACTCCCTGAAAAACCACCACATAACACGAAAATAGAAAGAATTAATTTACAAAACTTACTCGATAATCTGTTCAACGAAAAATCCAAAAGTTCATTCGACTAAGATAAATTTCGTTAGACATCAGTTGAAAATAAATAATCTTACCAGTCAACGTTTCCGGTAAGATAAACATCCGCTATCGTAGCAACTTATAAATGACATTCATTTCCTGCCATCAGAATTTTCAATTACATAGTCTGAAATAGGTCTATCACCCATAGTAAACTATATATCGATTTTGTTATCAATTATGTCTTTACCCAATACCTCGGACAAGGATTTAGAGTCTCGATTTTCAATTACCACAGAAAACACTTTAGGTAAATTTTAATTTAATCTAGAATAACTTCATAATTACATTCGAGCCACAGAATCACCCTATCCATGCCATACCCGTGAAGAACCAACTCTCCCGATCCAAGACCCAATCAATGAGATATACCTGGTAGTACCTTACAATTATTATTATATCTGGCAAAACCCAACGTCCAATCATCTCAATATTAACCACGACAGATCGATTTTTTAGCAACGTACCCTCGTTCACCCCTTAAGCCAACCATATCTCAAACTTTCTTGAAAAATTGCCAAACCAGAAATTATGCCAATTACCTTAGAAGTTTGCCGAAGATGCAGATCTATCTCGCGAAAATAAAGACTCTGGCCTGACAATCACGACCAATGGCTCTAATAAATACGTCACCCGAAGTCCTAGACCAATTTTCCCATTATCATTCAACTGAATACTTTAATTGATCATTCGATCTGGACTCATCTTGGATTTTTGTAACTGGTTGTGTTTCGAATAATTGAATAGAGCTCATTAAAGGCATTATATTTTTTTTGCGAATGATGAGTGACAAGTTATTGTTCCGTAAACGATTTATTCACCAAACCCCATCTGGTTAAAAACTTAATGTCCAAATGACACCGGGAAAGGGTTAATAAATTTTGTGTGCGTTACTTATTGATTGTATTTCGTCGTACTATTTAAATATATATATATACAACCGAATATCGGGAATCTGCACACATAAATCCATGTACACATAAATACGGCCGGGGACGAATCGAAATCTTCATTCCTACCATCCATAAAGGTTTGCTGAACAGGCTCTTAGTTCAATGGCGTTGAGGCAATGGTTTTCTCTTTTCCAAGTATACCGCCAGACTAGTCGACAAAGCCCGTTTAACTACAATCCCTGTGAGTATTAATACTTTAAATCAAATCGGGTTATCTTTTTTCGATAATAAATACGCACCGCCATAATCCGACTGCCTAGAGAAATGCCGAGGAAGGCACTAATTTTTTGTCTTCATTTAGGACATACTGAAGCTATGATCGAACTCCCAGCTCATATCGTGGAACAATGGAGGCAGGCATGGGATCGTGTATATCGAGAACGATGCCCTGTCATGCCTGAAGATGACCAACAAGTGGACATATCGCCGGAAGAGTTCATGCGGCGATTCCGGAAGCCGTCGGACGAACCCGACCCGTCACAAGATATACTCGCTCAGGCCCAAAAGCTCCTAGAAGACCTTTTACAACATCAGCGCCAAGTCGAGGCCGCTGTGGAGCGAGCCACCGAATATCTCGATAATGTCAAAGATGACCTGGCAAACGGACGTCTGGCCAGCAATTACCCACCTTCCCCGAGGCCAATTCGAAATCTCAAACGGCCAGTATTCGTGATCCCTGGCTATTCACCAGAAGAAGGGATCAAGCGATTCTTCGCAGACGATTGACTCTTGTGTTAATAATGTGAATATTAGTATTATAACCAATTCTTTTCTTTTATTATTATAATTTTATTTCATTTTTTTTTCATAAGTATGTTTGAGTTTAAACCAAATTATCATTGACAGCCATCATAAGGATTTCAACTCTTATTATTCTAGAAATGGACCCCATGCAACTACTCCAAAACGAGTTGACGCAGGCAAGGCAAACTAACAGGAAACTACACGAACAGCTCGTTCAACTGGTCCGGGAAACCCAGCAGATCAAAGCAACATGGGTAGAGCCCTCGAGGGTCAAACGACTATACCAAAAGCTAGCTGCGGCCCAGAAGGGGTGGGCAGAGGAAACGCAGTTAGTACAGAGCCAAAATACCCAAATCAAGGGGTTAGAGGTAGCGTTATCCGCCTGTTAGGAAGGAGCCGCGGTAACCTACCATCTAGTTTTCGCCCCTGCCCAATTGACCTATCAGGAAGTTCACTCCACTCCATCGGTATCCGCAACCACTTCCATCACTCCATCCACAGCCAGTCGACGACCTGGGCGTAAGGAGCGAGCCAAGCGCCGAGCCGCTCGCTCTTCAAATTCATCAGCCAACCTATGATAATTAGCTAAATAAAACGTCATTTAAATATATGGTAGTTTCATGTACATCTTATTATTTTTACAACATCTTGAGGTGTGAAGTAACACTGTAGGAAGGTTAAATAAACAATAACACTTAGTTCATGGCTAAGCTAATGTCAGAGACTCAATAGACAAACAATAGAAACTAAAACGCAAGGGGACCGAATAATGTTAAAGCGAGCACAGGTCTTCTATCGACAGCTCGTGAACCCGAGGATTGTCCGAGCAATTATAGTATTAGCAATAGCACTCACTTTTTGCGGGCAATCCACCACTTGAACACATTACCAACGTTGCCTAGCAACGGGTGCCAAGTGGCAATTAGCATCTTTTTGTATGGCGTTACGGGGGCAACCATACAAGCTAAGCAAGATTCGAAACCCAGTAACCCACCAATTGGTTAGGTTTTTGATTGATTGTATAAGCTGCATTATGCTGTCTAATTAGCTCTTATATTCACGTGAAATTTTTCTATTCACCTATACCAAGTTGCTATATATTGTCTATTTTTGGATATGAAACACACAGTTATTTAAGGTTACTTTTATAATTTTTTCATTTAAGGTACAATTTAATGTCCTTTTGTGTATTTGTTTATTACATCACGTAAAGTATATACTTCAATTGCTAAACGGTTCTTAGAGACTTTAATACGATTTAATGTACCTTAAGCTCACTATATGATAACTTAAACAAATAGAATTGTCACACATGAATAGCCGTACACAAAAATGTTTGTACTTCATCCTTTGTCAGCATCAAAATGTTAACTTCATTCAATCGACCTTTGAGTTATGTCAAACAAAACTATAAAAAAATTGCAAAACATTTATTAAATCGGCCACAATTGAAATTTTACCCTTTAAGTAAATGATCTTTTCAAGCCCAACCTCAAATCTTCAAGCATTTCCGAAATGATTTCGGTTTGACAAAATTTGTTTTTCATCAATTGTTTCGGAACTACTTCATAGAAACATTGCTTTGGAACTAATTCCAAATTTGTTTGACAAGACTTGGAAAATCTCAATTGCCAGAAATGCTTGACGAAACAAAAAAGAACCAAAGGAACTAAAATTATATAAATTAAAACGACAACAAGAGCTTCGATTTGAATTTTTTTAATTTGACTTTCAGCTATACTGGAACAAGACTGAGAAAACGCAATACTCTCCAAGCATCCAAGATGTCGTGGATCAGCGCTTTCTTTGCCATCCTTTAGACAACACGAAATTGGTAAAACTTTATAATCTCCCAATCCTCGGTGGAATCCGCAACATTTGAATTCCGATTGGACGTCATTTATTTCCATGTAAGATTTGTAGCTGAGGTAGTTATTCTGCATGTAGGACATATTCCTCAGAACCGTGTATTCCAGCACTTGATGGGTAACTATTAAGTCCAAATTCAATGTCATGTTCATGAGTGACAACCCCATGAAAAAAAGGAAAATTAAGCATGTGTAAACAATTTCATTACATTTTACAACTTTCGAATAAATTTTGAGGTGCTCCGAATCACTGATTAAGTGCAACTTCTTTTTCCTTGTGACAAAGACTTTGGATACGATCCACATTATACTCAGGGTAGAGAGAAGGATTCCACAAAATCCGGAGACAATTTGTAATTCGAGGATTTTGTTATATTTTAAATCGTAAGTTGCGTATTTTATCCAAAAAAGATTCCCCCGAAAATCCTGACTAAATAGGCAGTCTATAGAGCTGAAAATTTTGTATATCCCAATTGACATTGAAACAATAAAAAACGGAGCAAACAATGAATTCTTTTTCATTATTTTTGGTTTTGAAAATTAAAAATAAAATTTTCAATAAATTAATCATTTAATTTTATATAATCGATTCATTTTTTTTTATTTTTGGGAAAGTAGCACCAACATTGGGAATCGCCATGAGTTTCGGCAGTGACATTTATTCATGAAGCAAAATTATAATTAACAAAAACTTAACCAAAAATATGTCTAAAACTGAATGCTATTTTATGTCGAATCAAAATATGTTCAATTTGCGATAATTAGCATAAATATCATTGGTTCATTCAGATCCATGCGTTTGCGTGTGTGTTAAATCTTGTCTATACATTCATTGAACCATAAACATTCATTTATGGAATTATTATATTTTGAAGTAGTAAATATTCAAAACTATTGCAAGTCATTGCATCATTAATTTATGCTTTTTTTATATGAACAGCTCTTATTTGGTCCATCTGAAACACTCTGATATTTTTTTTCTTTATTATTTTCAACATATTCTATTTTGACATCTAACCATTAACCACATACTTAACATCTCAAACTATTGTCAGTTCTATTTCCAGAGCCATTACTATTCTCCAATAGGACTGAATTTGAATCCCATTGAACATTTTCAACAAAGACTTTCTTTCTTTATTACTGATTTTGTGGTAGTCAGTTTGATTTAAATATTAACAATTGTTGGGGTTGTCGATGAATTTCGAATAGAAATTATTGTCGATCTGACTCCAAGCGTGCTTTTAAACAACAGTAATGAACTCCAAACGATACAACTTTATTGATTAATACACTTTATCTCCACTTTTAAAATGACACAACGAATTATCAATCAATCACAATTAGTGCTTATTGCGACCCTTCGGGAAGAATAGCACTTTTCGGATCAATTGGCTTTACAATCACCTGACTACTGCGGTGGGTTTCTGAGATCGGTAACTCTGATTTAGTTGCTTTACTTTGCTTTGACCTTGCTTAATTTCTGTTTTAAATTTCTCTTTAATTTATTTTTTCCTTTCTTTGTCTTCTGCAATTCTTTGTCTCGTGCAAATTTCTTGTCTCTCGCAATTTTTGTTTTTCGCAAATTTTGTCTTATTTTTTTGTGTGTTTGATTTCAATTGCGCTTTCTTTTTATACTCCATCATCCAATAATCCTTACCGATGACGAATAGAATTTCTGATATATTTTAACACTAAATCCCTTTGGGTCTCCATAATCACTGACAGCTGTCCAGATAAATAATTTTTTGGAGGTGCCCTTTCCCAGATTTCCAAACAACATTTCTTCCCTTATCTTGAAAGACCTTTCGAAATAACGTGCAAATTTTCCTTTTGTTTTTGTTTTCCTAAATTTGCACTTGTTAATTATAAATGACCTTTTATTCAATTGCCTGTTTTTATTGATTTTCTCTTATTCCCTTCTCATTATTCGACGTTTATTTTTCATTCCATTTTTATTAAGCTCCAGAACCACATCTTAATCACTTATAATTGTTTCCCCCAATCATTTTACATGTTTATTAATTATTTTACTCTATTATCTAGGTATCCTCAACACAATTTTTGATCTAACTTCTTAAAATATTAACACCAATGTCAACTTATAATCGATTAAAGTTTTGATAACACAATTACACAAAAGGTTCACCACTCAAAACTCAGGGCTTATTACAACACACAATGAGTAATAGTCCATTTTAATCATAGCGGCTATGACATAGTCAAACTTTTTCAATCAAACTTGTTTGATATACTTGTAACAATCGGTTGATTATTTTAATTTCTGATTTCATTTTTAATCCTTGTGATACTGTTTTCCTACTTTATTAGTTTTTTTCCAAATATCTATAAGTTTTTGTTTTGTAACTCTTATAGATTTCATTCTGATTTTAAGTAAAAATACAAATTTATTGTGTACTTGATGGATAATAAAAATAAAATCGAGACCACTCTCAATAAAATTACATCAGATACACACATAAGAAAAGTTTATCATTGGATACTCGTCACGAACGACGTTAGAAATGTATTCTAATAGGTGGTTAGCAGTAATAGATGAGCCATATCGCCAAGACTACTAATACCCTGGTAAACCTCTCGGTTCAAGACCTACCATAATAGATTTAATGTTAATTTTAATTTAGGGTTCCTTTTTTTAATATTATTTGAATCAATATCGAAAATCAAGAACAAACAAATTGTATATAACTCTTAATAAAAAATGTGTTAATAATGTTGGGTTATTATTATTGAAAGTCGGTTCCCTCTGACTCCTCGTGTCCTTTTTCAATCAAATAAGCAAACCCAACACAGAATAATTTTATTTGCACTTTATTACAATGACAGATCAATCCGTTTTATTTCAATGTTTGTAATCACAATTTCACTAATTGATTTGCACCTTTTAACCACTGTATGGCTCTGATTATCTTAGGGTAGGTTGTCCAAGGGAGAACCACCCTTTCTGATAGATAACTTTGACTTTTACTTGGATTTGGATTCCTCTACTAACCTAGTTACTGCTCGTTCACGTCGATTCACTCTAGTTAATAATATCTGCTCTTCGTGTCTGGTTAATAATGTCTGTCTTTCGTATCGGGTAAAAATGACCGTCTTTCGTATCTGGTTAATAATGACTAGGGCTCAATGAAAATGTAGGAATTTATTTTTTTATCATTTTTAACCATCAAAAAAAGATGAAAGTTTCTAATTTTTTTTGTTTTATGCATAAAATAAAAATTTTAATTAATTTATTGTCTTATTTTTAGATTATCGATCAAGTTTATTAAATAAAAAAACGTTTATTTTATATTTTCCTACCCTGGTTTAATGACAAAAAAAGGAAGTTTTAATAAAAAAGAATCAAAAGTTCTCGAATATATCGAAAAGAGTTTAGGATTTCGATTTGTTCAACCATACCAATTTCGACCGATCAATACTACTTTCGAATTTTTGTAAATTTTTTAATTAATGTTGCATTTTTATCATTTTGTTGTTTTATTGACTTTACTGTGCTTTTTTCGTAATACCCCAACAGTAAAAAATAAACTTCCCAGAAAGGAAGATATTTTTAAAGCTTATCTGTGGATGAGAGCACAACATTTAGAACAGGGAAGTCATGTAAAGATTACTGATGAATTATTAAAAATTGTAGCTGATCACGTAATAACGATATGGGAGAAAGCAACCATTTCAAGAATTCCATTTCTCAGTATTCTTGCTCAATTGAAGAAGACAGTAAAAAAAAGGGCCAAAAATTACAACAATATCCTGAAAACATGAGAACATCTAAGATATTTCTGTCGGAGAAAGCATTTAAGCAGTTTTTTGATGTTTGCCCTTGTAACTGTATGAGCAAAGAGAGTTTTCGTCTCTAAAAAATAAAAAAATGAATCGATTGGCTTTGTTGACTCGTTTAACTTTCCATAATTTCAGTTCCTTTTATGTTTCCATATCTTCCATTGAATTTTGCATAAAATGCTGGTTTTGTTACATTGTTTCGAACAAATTGCCTACAAGGTTTTAACCTATTTTAAAATTCGTCCTATTAATCATTTTTTATATCTTAAAATCAGATATTGTTTTTATTATTATTTTATTATTATTATTATTATTATTATTATTATTATTATTATTAATATTATTATTATTATTATTATTATTATTATTATTATTATTATTATTATTATTATTATTATTATTATTATTATTATTATTATTATTATTGAATAAGATTGTGCCGATAATTTGTAAATATAATAAAACATCGATATCATTTCTGATTCATAGATAATTGATAAAATTTTCTTAATGCCATTGCAAAATGAAAACCAATCAGAGGCGAAAAGGAAAAAAACCAAAAAAGTTCTTTTAATATTATTATTATCTTCATTATTAATTTTATGATGGTGGTACCCCCAGTGTTTTTTTCATCTTAGTTTTTTAATCGGCGGTTGAAGTGATTACTCAGGTAAGATTTATTATTTTTTACTTATAACTATTTAGTAATTTGATATTTATTTTTTTTTTTAATAGGAATTGATTTTTCGTTTTTTAGATTTATTTTATAGTATTTAATATTTTTTTCTTTTTTAATAAACTGTTTTAATAAATAATTCTTAAAAATATAATGATGTGTAAAATCATTGTTATTATTTATTATTATTCTACTTTATAATTCTGTGTTTCCTTTTATAATTTTCAACGATTTTTCTTATTGAATGTTTTTTATCATTGAATTGTGTTTCCGATTTTTAGTAAAATAGCTATTTTTTACATAAGGAATTTTGAACTTCAATGAGGTAATCAAAACAATTTTACAATATTAGGAAAAATAATAAAAATATTAATAATTTTAACTAAAACATTTCTGACACTTATTATGTTAATAACAATATTCTGACAATAAAATAAGCTGAAGCTGTTAGAGGAAATGACGAAATTACAAAATATATGAATAACATTAGATGTAAAGTTTTAAAATTGAATATATATTAAAGTTGTTAAGTTTGCTTGTGAATTGGCGTGGAATTGGTAAGTTAAAGTAATTCGACAGTGACATTTAACCAGAAACACCCGTTGGGTGGTCGTAAATATTCTGGCTTTGATTTCAACTCCTATTTCTATCTCGAAGGGTCGTGTTATGAATGAGAAAATTCTTATTAAATATGAAAATTTAAACAAACAAAACGTTTGAGGTAAGGTTAGGTTTACTCCGATCTGTACGACCAATTCTAAATTGAAACCTTTTGAAACCTGTCGAAATAGAAGCGTTTACCAACAACACCCTTAAAAGATTAAAGAAAGGATTAAACATTTTTATTGAGTTTTCAAAGGTTATCAATATGATCAATTGAATTTAAAAGGCCTAACAAACGTATGCTAAATATATGAAAGTAAGAGGGACTATTTGAACAAGTATCCTAGCCAATGAATGCCGCGTCCTAAAAATCGCAATGTAGCAATTGCCCACAAACAGTGCTTTATTGAACAGAATGAAAAAATAAAAGAACTTATATATAATAAATCAGAAACACTTAAAAATGTTGAAATGGAATTACAAAATGACATAATCAAATGCAACAAACGCCGGGTGTTGAGAGATTTTATCTATAGAGAAACGAATGAGTATCCCGAATGTATAACATCCATTACTAGTGGCGGTTCGAATCCGAATTCATTTCAAGCGAATATTCCAGATTTTGTCAAAGCCAGATATGATAAAGGTCAAGCCGGTTATTTCACCGAAAAAGTAGCAACAGACTATGATCATCGGCAGCATACATATAATACAGGTATTCATTTTAGAAATAAATCATCGAAAAAGGAATCACTTCAATTTGTTCCGAGGAGGTTCCATGAGAAAAGACCATCTCTATTAACAAATTCTATACGAATGGCACATTTCAAAGACGAGACTTCAGAAGGTCAAACGCTATATAACAAAATAAAAAAGAGTGACTTTCAAGCGATTTTAAATCATCTAGCTCTATGTTATACATATCAACTCATTGAAGTTTCAAACCTTGTTCCTGACCGAGATTGGTCAGGAAGTGATTTGCCGTTTGTCGATGAAATTGCGGATTTTATTTTTGTCGGCGGTTACGGAAATATTGACGGAGTCACGGAATGTAACAATATTAATTTGGCGGCGAAAAAATATCAAAATATTGATTTTAACAATGACGAAGCCGTGGAAGCTCTATCACATATGTATAGTATGGGTCACCTACTCGATGGAGTTCAGAATACTAGTAGAAAGGATTCCAAAAGAACGCCACTTCATATAGTTTCAGATGAGGACGAAGATGACGTTTCGGAAAAATCAAACAGTGAATTAAAATCTGAGTAAAATTAAAAGATATTAAATAATGAAATAAATCAATTTTTACACATTTTTAGACTTAAACCAATTTTTTAATTCTTCCAAATGAAATTAATTAATTCATTAATTAATTAATTTTAATTTATATTTTTAAACGTCTTCGAGTATTTTTAAATAAAAATGAATATCACAATTTATTTGTTTAGTCAAAGTGATTTTTCATTAAATTTGCAATGCGAAATATGTATTTATACAATATGAGAATATAATTAATTAAATTAATTAAAGCGATTAATTAACATTAATAACAGTTGTTAGGTGTATGTTGCTGAATTGCTTATTCATACATTACTACATTGAAAAAAATACCCTTGCTATTTAGTTTAAATAAATAATCACAAAAATTTGAATAAATAAATAAAGTGCCTGAAACATAATTTTTACCTAATTTACTAAATTTTAATTATTCTTTCTTTGTGTTTTTGGAATTTTGTTTTTTATCCCTTTGATTCCAATTGCGTTTCCTTTTATACTCCGTCATTCAATAATACTTACTGATGTCAAATAGAATTTATGATATATTTAAACGCTAATTACCTTTGGGCCTCTATAATCACTGACAGCTGTCCAGATAAATCATTTTTTAGAGGAGCCCTTTCCCGGATTCCCAAACAACATTTCTTCCATTATCTTGAAAGAGCTCTCGAAATAACGTGCAAATTTTCCTTTTGTTTTTGTTTTCCTAAATTTGGACTTGTTAATTATAAATGACCTTCTTTTATTTAATTGTCTGTTTTTATTGATTTTCTCTTATTCCCTTCTCATGATTCGACATTTCTTTTTCATTCCCTTTTTATTTAGCTCCAGAACCACATCTTAACCACTTATCCTTGTTTCCCCGAATCATTTACATGTTTATTAATTATTTTACTCTATTATTTAGGTATCCTCAACAAATAGTTAAACAAATAAATAAAATTATATATAATTTTGTTTATCTGAGATACCAAAATCATTGTAGATTGATAAATTTGACGAATATTTTACCGTCAACAATTAATCCTCTTCGTATTTTTTCTACTGACTAGATCAAAGTTCAACCTGATTTTATGGATATTTGAACGGTAATTGTGGAGTTTGAGAAATGGATATACAAAACCATTTATTGAGTGATCTTTTCAGATCCTCAGTGTGGGTAGTTATTTATTATTATTTCCAAAACAACAAAAATCCAAAACTAGTATTGATGGAGTCAATTGATGTTTTCTCAATTGATTTCAAAATTTTAATTAAGATTTCCAAAAAGTTAAGAATTTAAGAAATATCGTTACTTTACTTTTTCTAGAATTGTATTGTACATGGATATTGTAAGACGTGAACGGACAAACTGCCGTGCACCTTACAGGAAAGATTGAACTAGATGCATTTTGTTAGTAAATGCTATAGATGTTTTTCTTTAAGTTCCTCAGAACTAAGAGCTAATTGTTTCATTATGTGGGAATCGTTCTTTTTATGTACAGTTTTTAACAGTTTTATAACATTTTGCTTAAAACTCTTAAAGCTATAGTCTCAACTAAAGCTTTGATTATGTCTCTGAAATTTGGAATAATTATGATTTCGTGGTACAAATATAATTTATTGTGTTAAGTTTCTTATTTTGAATGGAACACGAGAGGTTGGATAGCAAGGTATAGTAAAGCAGTTTTATCAACAATTTATATATTGCATTTATTAAAAAATAGTTGACTATGAATCAGTAAAGATATCGATGTTTCTTATGCAATTTAAAATGAAAAGTAATTAGTGGGGAAAATTAAAGAAAAATTCATTTATTGTTTAGCATCCAACATACTTAAAGTAAATGACATGTCAAATGTCTAGGCGCATAATAAATAATTTCCACCGCGAGTGACTAACGTACCTTTGCCATACATTCCAATTCCTACTTTAAAAATTAAGGCCAGGTGTTAACAGCATTTGATCACTGTAATTTTCATTTTTTTGTCAAACTGTTTTTGGTTAAGACTTGTGACTGAGCAGACAAGAGTCCATAGTTGCATGTTGACAGTTGAGAGTGAAGTAGAAAAGGTGAAATTAAAAATAAATCTAAATAAAAATTATCTGTGAAAATTTTATTATTCTCTGAATAATAATTTTCTATTCATTTTCTTTTTATGTTCAAAAGACTAGATCAATAAATTCAAACAACACACAAATTTTCGGTACAATATTTACTAAGCGTAAAACATTTGTATATATAGAAGAGTGAAGCATTCAATATCAAAATAATAAATAAAGTAATTAATTTAAGTTCTTTAATAAATCATTAGGGAGATTCTATAGTTCAGTGTTTCCAAACCGGTGTGTCGCGAGCTTCCCTCAAGTGTGTCGCGAGAAAAGTTAACATTTTTATTAAACGTTTAAAAAAGTAAATAGTTGTAGAATTACTCTGTTTATCACTAAGAAGGTATTATATTAGTAAACGTTTTTGAAGCAATGGCGGGCTGTAAAATGGCTAATTTAACCTTTAAAAGCTCGAAAAGAATTTTGTATGCTACCCACCAGTAGGCTGACGTAATGTGGTCGTGCTACAGCTACACTAAATGCCCCCTTAGCGGAACCATTCATGTGTTAAGGGTTCAAAAATTAAAACTCTTCCAGATTACGTTGCTAGATGGCAATAGTCACGCCTGTCACGCATACAGACTACTTCGTTTTTCCACGCAACGGCAAAGAAGTGAAACATCTTATACATCTAATACTGTTAAAGTACCTGTATTATTTAAATATTATGGTAAGACAGATAAGAGTAACCGCTCATTATGGGCAACTCATCAACTAAAATAGCAGCATAAATAACTTAAAATTCGAAACTAAAAATTAATTATACAGAGATTGCTTATAAAAAATGTTACTTTTAAAAAGGTTTCTTACATAGAGCAGCCATTATATTTTGTATTGACAATTAGTTTTTTATATGATGAAAGTTTTATCCGTATAATAATGGACAAATTTTTAATTCAGAAGGAAACAGGAAGTAAACATAAAGAAAGTAATAATGATGACGACACCGAAGCAATTTCCGCTAAGAAGTCACAATTACTTACAGAAAGTATGACGAAAAATACATATCATTGGGATTTTCATGGACAGGAGATAAATACTGTCCTATACCAATTTGCGTTGTTTGTAATGATAAACTTTCGAATGCTTCTATGGTTCCTAATAAATTACAACGCCATTTGGATACAAAACATCCTAATTTAAAATCAAAGTCTTCTGATTATTTCAAAACGTTATTAAAATCGTCTCACAAACAAGCCGGGCCATTTACAAATTACACGAAAACTTCAAGTAAAGCACAGAAATGTCGTTTCTTAGTTGCTGAGCTTATAGCACAAAAAAAGAAACCTCATACTATTGGTGAAAATTTAATTTTACCAGCTTGTCAATTAATGGTCAAAACTTTAATAGGAGATGATGCAGAAAAAGCAATTTTACAAATCCCGCTTTCAAATATCACTATTAGCAGACGAATTCAAGATATGTCGGAAGACGTAGAAACTCAAGTAATAGAACACCTCAAACGTGATAACGTATTTGCTCTTCAAATCGATGAATCAACAGATATAAGTGGAAAAGCTCAATTAATTGCTTTTATTAGAATTTTTTTCGACGGACATATGATTATTCAATTTTTTTTTGTAAAGAATTACCTGAAAGAACAACTGGCGAAGATATATTCATGAAAACTGACAAATATTTGAAAGGTTTTAATCTCAGTTGGAAATCTTGCGTTGGAATATGCACTGATGGAGCGAAATCAATGACTGGAAAATTAAAGGATTTGTGACAAGAGCTAAAGAATGCAATCCTTGTATTATTACAACCCACGGCTTTTTACATCGAGAACATTTAATTTCAAAATGTATTGGCGATGAATTGGCAAATGTTCTTCAGCAGGTTGTAAAAATGGTCAATTTTATAAAAAGCAAGCCTCAAAAAGTTCGCATTTTTTCCAAACTATGTGAAGCAATGGAAGCAGAACATTTAGTGTTATTACTCCACACAGAAGTGCGATGGCTATCAAAGGGCAAGGTATTAGCACGATTTTATGAATTACGAGAAGAATTACTTATATATTTTACAACTGAGCAGAATAAATTCAGTGAGTAATTGAGTAATGAAGAATGCTGTTCAAAGGTAGCATTTCTGGCAGGTTTATTTCATCACTTAAATAAACTAAATTTAAGTTTACAAGGCAAAGAAGAAAATCTGTTAGTATCTACTGATAAAATTAATTCTTTCAATGATAAACTGGATATGTGGAAGAGAAGAATAAAAGATAACAATTTAGATATGTTTCCTCTTAGTTCAAAACTTTAAGCGTGACTGTAGGATTTTAAATACAATATTTGAAATATTGACTAACTTAGAAGAAAAACTTCAGCATTATTTTCCTTCTCTAAATATTAGTGAGTACGACTGGATTAGAAATCCTTTCTTAAACATTACCACTAATCAAAATTTATCAGTAGAAGAGGAAGAAGAATATTCAGAAATTAAAAATGATAGAACTTTAAAAATAAAATTTGATGGAACGAATCCAACAGAGTTTTGGATGCAAATTTCAAAAGAATATCCAAATTTATCTGTGAAGGCTATAAAAATTTTATTACCTTTCGACTTCCTATTAATGCGAATTAGCATATTCATCTTTGACGGAAATTAAAAACAAAAAACGTAAGAGACTATTTTGCGTAGAAGACGAATTAAGAGTATAAATTTCTACAATTCGTCCACGAATTGTGATGCTATGCGAAAAACAACAAGCGCAAATATCACATTAACTTAAATTTGATTAATAAAAGTTGTAACTTTTTCTAAGAAATTTTGTTAAAATTATTTTCTTTTAGTTTAAATTATAAAAAATACAAAATTGGTTTTAAATTGTACCAATCTATGTAATAAACATGTTTATTTGGTAATAAAATTTTGTAGAAAAAATTTGTAACTAAAACCTAATTATATACTTCCTCTTAATTTTTGATGTGTCGCAGAAATATGCTCATTCTCGGCAGTGTATTGAATGGCCATGTTTTTAATTTTTGATAAAATGTTTTGAGAATTTATAAGCAGAAATTTGTTTAAATAACAACGGTTTATTTAATATAGTTAAAAGACTACCTGACAATGACTGTTATTCAGTCGAAATATATTGTAGCTGAATATATATTTTTTGGATTGGTGTTCTCTTTAATTTAGTTCTTTTGCCAATTTTGTGTGATTCTGTATTATTGTTATTATTTTTATTATTATTATTATTATTATTATTATTATTATTATTATTATTATTATTATTATTATTGTTATTATTATTGACATTTAAAATTTTATATTTTATTATTTCAAGTTATAATTAAAAAACATTAATTAAAACAAATTAAGTTAAACTAAAAAACACTTAAACTAATTTATGTGTGAAGTGGAATGATCTTAAACCTTGATCCAAGTTCTGTTAAATGTCACATTTTGAAAATTTTTACACAATATTTAACAACTAATGAGTGACTCGAAACAAGGTTTGTTGTTAATGGATGAAGCGAAGCCCCTCATAAGTAATATTTTTTTATTTATTTTTCTTATTTAAACTTATTGCAGTATTTTGCTTATTTTAAATGATATGGATTTATGAGGGATCAGCGGAACTTTCAGAATATTCTTTCGTTCGTCATCTTCATAACTCTTTTATTGTCTAAAAACTATAATAACGAAATTTCAAAGGAAAAAGAATTTATTCTTATTTTTTAACTTAAGTGCCTTGGATAGAGAACTTAAGCATTTTGTCATTTAACAAACGGTAAATTATAAATGATTCGGGTCTCCAACGATGTCCACCAAACTCCTTTATTCTCTTTAAAGATTATACAAATCAAACGTTTATAAATAAAATTAGAAAATAAATTGTCATTTGATAAATATATATTAGAAATATGAAAACATATTAAAAAATATATAATTAATTAAAATTAAATTAATTAATATTAGAATAATTGGAAAGTTTGTAATACTTTGTTTTCATTTAGAGGAAAATAACGAGGAAATTAGCTTGCCCATACAAAATTTGATGAAATTATATGTTAAAGAAATCAAATGCCTTCTCAAAATTTCATTACCAATGGTAAGAGAATAATTATTATTAATAATAAAAATAATAATAAAAAACTAAATTTGAAAATTTTGTTTTATAAAATATTTCAAAAACAGTTGAGGTGGAGAAAATATCAATAAAAAAAGAAGCAAAAAGCGAAAGAGTTGTTAAATTTTGTCTATGAGTGATCAGGACCTATTAAATAAATATATAAATATTGCGGAAATTGGCTTACACAGTTATGTATCTAAATTATATTTATATAAATGATTCCGCTATCGATAAAGAAAAGGTTTTGTCAAATGGAAAATTTACTAATAAATTAAGTAATGAATAATAAAATTAATAAAAATATAAAAACGTAAGTAATAAGTGGGAAAGAATTTTATGTGAGGCTTTGGTGATTAAATAACAATCTGTACACTGTCTCTCAAGATATGCAGATAAATGATCATAATTTACTTTTAATCACTGACATTAATCCCCTAAAATCATTAAATCGTAACTATTACATCATTATTGTTGCTGTATATAACATCTGATAAAGATTATGATGACAGACTGATGATGATAATTTCCTCGAAATATATCTTATTTATTTAGCTTTCTCGTAATTTTTAATAATAAAAAGTTAGCAGTGTCTGACAAAATATTTGATCTAGTAAGAAGTGAAATAGAACGAGTAGAAATAGATAACAAACGAGTGTTATTGAGACAATCCTGATTGTTTGGTCAATGAGATCGATTGAAGTTATTATTTTCATCGCGTTTTCCCTGAAATCTATTATTTCAGATGAAATTACGTCTTTGATTCTGATTATCATATTGTTGAAGTGGAAATTGTTCACAGAGTCCATCACAAATATGACCCAATCAAATGTCCATTCGATTCCTTGGTAAATGAAGCTTTTTTCAACATTTTCGAGCAACCATTAAATCCACTGTACTGAATTTTTGAGTTAAACGACATATTTAATTTCGAACAAGATTCATAAAATTCAATAATATCAAATGATGCAGATGACTTATTGTCCAAACTTTTATTTTTAAAATTAAGATTCTTGCACGTTTAAATATTTCCTCCTTGCATCCTATATGTTTTATCAGACCCCATATCTGGGATTGATGATTTATTATCGTTAGATGCTTCAACATTGTCTTCATCATATGGTAATTTACTTTCTAAAAAACTTTCTGTATTGTTTTCCAGGTACCAAGCATTAGACATTGCCAACAGCGAAGATATTCCACATGAATATTCAGTTAATTGGCACTTTATAGTTTTATATAAACTATTAAGACAATAATTTTCATATAAAGATTTTCGAAAATATTATTCTCTTTCTATTGAATTCAATTCACTGAATTTCGGCATTGGTTTATTTTATCACTATATTTTTAAACTTTAATTTAACAAAAATCCTATTTTCATACACATATTTTTAAACTCACTAGTTTACACATCCTCACTGGTTCTATATGGTTTTGCAAACTTCGAGAGTGTATTAGTGCGAGCGCGATGTACAAATCTCCATTCGAATTCCGTTAAGTCACTTTGGAAAACGAGTTTGTTGATTAATGAACAGAGTTTAATCGCAGATAAAAGTAGATTGCTATTTTTTCTCATTTCTAATCTTTCAAGATACGAATCTTGTAGAGCTGAGTGAAGAATCATTGACAAAGAATTTCGTGATTCTGGTAATAGTATTAGTGTTCCGGTTAAAGAAGTCGTTAGACGGATAGATGGATTTCCTTTGAAAGTTTCAAACAAGATCTTAACATTATGTACTCTATTAAAATAAGATATTGAATACACAATCTTTGAAAACGTGTTTTACAAACTCCATGGTTTTTTGTTACCCTCCATTCCAGTTACTCAAACAAATCCTTGGCGGAGAGTTGGGTTTCTAATTCCAATACGAGGACTGGGTACTGATAAAAATGAGAAAGTATTTATCTTTTTCGAGCATTCACAAGGTGATGTAAATAAACGAAAGAAATAGACAATCGTTTGTGTATGATGTTCGTCAAGGAGATCTGTACATCCAGCGCCGCGATTTTCAGCACTATTATAAAAGTAACTAATCTCAGAATATTTTGGAAAGTTGAAAATCTTTCTCAATTGACTCCTCAATAGACTGGTATTATTATAAGGACTTTGATTAACACTATTCCTATTGGCACTCCAAGATATTGATAAAATTCACTTGGTGCAATTCTTTTAATGAGTTCGTTGTTGACAAGAATCTCACGGATAGTCTCCACCTTATCAGGGCGATACTCAAATCCTATTCCATTAGCAGTATTGACAGCAACATCAATTAATTTTTGTAGGTAATTTGGATTATTTGCGATTAGAGCAATGTCATCTGCATAAGCCAGTCCTTGCACAGGAGAGGTCCCTATCATAAACGAAGTAATGTTTACCATGTTTATTGCCTCAAGTACCGGATTAATCGGTACAGCAAAGAGGATCATTGATATAGGACAACCTTGTCTGGTGTCTGAAGTTTATTACAACAATAAAAAGAGCACGTGTCATTATAGAGCAGTTTCAGTTTGTTTACGAATTTCTCTTCAACCTTTATGTGTCTCAAAAGTGTCCATATATAATCATGTGTAACACTACTGAAAGCGTCTTTGATATCAAGCCAGGCTGTGAATTTTTAGTGTATTTCGAGTGCTCAAGATTCGCAGAAAGAATAGAATTGTGTTCAATACAACCTTCAATATATAATAGATTATTTTCTCTAATCAAGAAACTAAGTCGATTTGCAAGAATTGAAACAAATAATTTGTAAATCACTGGCAACAGAACAACTGGTCACCAGAATGAAATTTTGTGCTGTTGGCAATTTTTATCTGGTTTAGGATCAATATGGTTTTCAATGATTTCCAAACTGTTGGAAAAATATTTAATTGAATGATTTTATTGAAAAGTAAAGTCTGAATCTTATACTCAGGATCTAGAAGCAGAAGATATTTATAACATGCAATATCTAATCCTGGTGAAGTGTTGTCAGCTTTTTGAAGAATAGGCAGAATTTTCATTGGTAATATTGTATTTAATTCAAGTTCATTATTAGAAATATTACTGAAATTACAAGCGGTTTCCCGACTTTAAAATATTACATTGGGATGACTGAAATTGTTTACAATTTCCTCAAATGGTGGTTCAATATTTTCAATATGACTACCTAGTATTCTGTTGACAGTTTGTTTCATATTTATCATAAATTCAATCGAGTTTCTAGTCTTTCTAGCTTTGCCATGATTTCTCCCGAGATATGGTTTTCGTAAACTTTGATTAGCGAGACTAGGGATATTTAAGAGAATATTACTTATGATTTCATCGATTCTAGAGTTTGACAATGTAATTAAAACATAGTTACTTTTCTCTATGCGCTGTTTCAAAATGAGTTTTGTAGAATTAATCGTTTTCCATTTAATGTGTCTCTCATCTTTGATAAAATAGTTTTTATCAACTATTGGAACAAGACAGTTTACTGCATTTCTAATTTCATGGAGGTTTATATTTTCCAAAGATCTGTCTAGTATGTAATTTCTAATGAATGCACATAATAATAGTTTACTAAACAAACCGGATCCTTTTATATCATATCTTTATTTTAGATGATGACAAATTTGATGCTATTTTTGATTTTATCCGAAAGTGTCATAATCTGTGGCCAGTTGGGAAAATACGAATTGGACGGAGCTTCTCTGGCCAACAGTGTAATTTTTACATTTTTCAATATTATGTTAAATTTTGTTGTTCGGAATCTGCATTAGATATTTATTATTTATAACAGATGAAATATTACGATAAATTGTGTTTTATTGTTAAGTTAGCAAAATTCGCCTTGACTGAAAAAATTAATTTTTTTAATTAAGTTCTTAAAATTTTGGTTAAAAGACTTCTGGTCTTATTTTTATTAGTTGTCTAGTCTCTACTTTATCATCAGCAGTGAGATGCGTCCATATTAGAAAGTCCAAGCCACCCAACCGAAAAAAGTCAAATTATTTTGTAAGATGAGGTCACAAAAGTATGCCACTGGTTAGCGCGGAGGCAATGAATGTTATTTAAAATTTTTTAAGATCAAAAAGCTCGATTTAAGGTTGCTTTAATCTGAAAAATAAGTTTTACATTGTATGTTCAAATTGTTTTAATGACATACACGCTAATACTTATTTTTAATAAAAAGCTAAAGATCTCTTTTCTCTTAATACTTTCTTTCAAAATTAAAACAAACATCGTCGAATTGTTTAAATAATAAAATATTAATTTAAATCTTTCATTGGGTGTTCTACCTCACGATAACATACAATAAATTATCATATAAGGAAAAGTGCAAATTAATAACTAATTGTAATTGTGGTGAATTGAGAATAAAGTTGTTCTGTGTTGGGTTATATACATTTATATATAAAGAACATGAGGAGTCAGCGAGAACCAATTTTTAAATGATATTAACCCAACAGTATTATAAAATATATTTATACATTAAATCCAATCATGGACACAACATAATATTTTGTATAATTTCAAAATCAGTATCATTCATGCCATGTTTGTCCATTTATTTCATAACCATCCACTATCTAGTCGTATCTAGTATCTATCGATTATGTCAACATATGCACTGACCACACATGCGTATAAAGATAGTGACAATCTACGCGTAACAAATAGTTACAATTATGGACATGTTAAATAAAGCAAACGGAGAAAATATTCACTTAGACAGATTATAGCACCAACCAGGTTTTGTATTAGATAGAAAAAATAAAGTAAATTACATATTTCGACCTAAAATAGGTCCTGATTATTTCAATACATATAATTAATCGATAATATCTTTATATATACATCATATCACGTGAAGAGAAAGATTCAATCAAAGAGGAAGCATAAAACGAAAGACTTGTTAAATTTTGTATTGGAGTGTCTAGGACCTATTCTATGTCGAAATATTTTATTTTATGAATAAACACTGCGAAAATTGGCTTAGATAATTATTTATTTGAATTAATTTTTCATTAATTATTCCGATTTCATTAAGTAATTTTAATGTTTAATAATAATAATGATAATAATAAAAATTAAAAAAAATATTAATAATAAATAATAATATTATTTACATTGACACATTTAGATAGTAAATGTCGGAGGAGTGGCTATAGCTGTCGGATTTTGTACAGCTTGCGATACATTCTTTTCTCAGGTTATTGTTATTTATAAATTAACATTATAATGTTCTGTTAGATTTATGGTAGCCCTCACAGAAAACATCTTGGAATGATGCTTCAGAGAAGTCTTAATTCATTTTAAAAATATTTTATTTTGAAACAAATCATAAATAAATAGATATTATTTCAAAATTATTCAGAATATATAAATAATAAAATTAAATAAATTTTAAAGTAGGTAAAATAAGTCGGGAGAATAAATGAAATAAAAAAATATTCTAGAAAAAAATCTCAAATCAATAAAAACTAAACAATTAAATACATCAAGGTCGTTTTTAATTAGTAAGTAAAAAAGTAACCGGACAACAGAAAACAAATTCAAAATATGGAAATAAAATTATGTTATTTCGACACATTATCGAAGAAAATAAATGTAGATTAAAAGAATTTGAGGAAGAAAAAAGAAGGCACTTGGATCAAATTCGTGATTACAACAGTAGTCTCAGATAAGGTGGAGGAATTTTCCGTATATAGAAACTGAGATAGAGACTGAAAAAAAATAAAATGTTGAGACAAAATTGAGACAGACGTAAAACAATTTTGAGAAAATCACGAAACTGAAGAAACAGTTAACTCAGAATTTATTAAAAATTATAGGAGTAACAATTGACAAAATCTCTCAGAAGTATCAAGACTATTAGTTGGGATTTTAATAAATCTGTTTCTCATAGTGTTTATCTTTGCGCAAGATTTATAAATCCAAGAACGCAATCAATGACTTTCTCTCCGTTTTACATGCGAATACAATGCTCTTATGTAAACTGTTCATATAATGTAAAAACAATTTTACATTCCTCTGGTTTTCAAATAAAAGAAAAATATCATCCACATACCGTTTATAAACAAAACATTATGAAATATTAAATTATGTAATTGAAAACGATTGAAGAGTTTGAAAAAATAAAATAAGTGACTTTGGCAAAATAATTAAAATAAATTTTAAAAACATTTTTCAGAGTTTATGAATGCAGTTTCAGTCATAAATCTGTTTGATGATATTGAAATTATAATCTCTTAAATGTGTTTAATACTAATATTATTGCAATTTATGGTAATTTTTATTTATTTGTTTTCCCTTAAAACAAAACGGTGAAATAAAATTTCTTATCTAGTTAAATTTAACTAAATTTACCAGGTATTAAAAATTAGATTAAAATATTTATTAATTAAATTTAAAATTATTTTCTACTTTCAACTAATATATTTTAGTTATACTTGTTACTCCTTATTAATTGTGTACAAATTACATATATAATCACTCTGACTGTCTAATCCAGGGGTGAGCAACCTTTTTAACCCACGGGCCAATTTAAATTTTAAAATTTTGTGGCAGGCCGCACTCATTAATAATTTACAAAGCTTTATATATACTAATAAACATTATAATATAAAAATACAAAAAATATGCTTGGTGGGCCACAGAAAAAATTTTCGCAGGCCGCGGGTTACTCATCTCTGGTCTAATCCAACTATTTTCAATAGAGATTGTCTGGTTTGGACATTTTCACACATGACTGAATATTCAAGAACGTATCACAATCGACAGCATAATTTACAACTTTCACAGTTATTACACCATTTACAATCATTACACAGTGATACATTATTTTTAAATTGTAGCATTTAGTCAAAGCGTGTGAATAATGAACTTAATTCTGGAAATAATACACGAGATATATTTACAAATGTTTATCTTCAACTGTATCATCTAATTTAGGTTAAGTGTTGGTAACTTGGACGGAAGAGTGTTGACCGAAAACCGTCTTTTTGTTCGAATACTTGAAGTTTTGACGATGATGTAATCTTGACTTCAAATGACCATGACATTGAAGGGGTATTGGATCTTACAGGACAATATGTAATACTTCCTGGAGAAATAAATATTTTAAGTGATAACATTCAAAAAATTTAGTGGGTTGTGTATTGTGTTACCATCTGAAAGTAACGTAAGCATTAGACGTGAGATTTTATTTGATCTTCACGGTTGATGGTTTAGTCTACCTTGAAACCTTCAGTATACCTAATTTGCAAGTGTTACGTGTTACTGAATGTAAATATTTGGAGTCAGAGTTTTCTGTATTGTCATTTTGAAAACTAGAACAGAACATCCGGCTTCAAATTGAATGTGTAAAATTTCGTGTTCCTAAGTAAAATTTTGAAGACAATTTTGAACATATTGTATTTGTTTTTTCTCAAAATAATGACATTTTTACAAAATATAGATAATCTGATCTGTAGATCTGAGTATTTACATCGGAAAATATTTCAAGTGAATATTTTGTATTAGTTTGTACTATTACGGTGAGTAAAATAAATTGGTGTCCAAGTTACCAGAACTTCCATATTTACAATAAACCTACCAAAAATATGTCACACAAATATATATTTTATCTGCTTATAGCATATTCAATCTGGAAATGGTGTGTATATATCTATTGGAACATTTTTTACTTTATAACATTAAGCATGAAGTCCGAAATTAATAATTTTAAGTTGTGATTTTTAATTTTAGAATTTATCTTATATTCGGAAATAACTCCAATTTTATCATGATTTTATTATTTTGATTATTAGCGATAAAATTTCCAATAGGCATTTTGATAAGCTTGTTGGTCCCGATAGCCTTGATAGCCTTACACATTAACTGGGAACCTCTTTTCGTTCTACTCGGTCAAGAAGAAGAAGTGGCAATGTAAGTGTTAAATAGCAACTTGGACTGACATATTTATTTATTATTACAGTAAAGCCGCAAATTTTTTATCATTATTTTCCCCTGGATTCATTGTTATTTTTTTTATTATAATAAAGATTAATGATTAATTATATTAGTTTATATTCGAGTCTCTTGTCCTAACTCGGTACTTACAAAATCAGTATTACGTCGTATTTCCAATGATATCTGCAATAATCGCAAATGCATTCAATGTAGGATTTCAATACTTATTTGTGATCACTTTAGAATATGGATATGAGTAAGATATTTTTATTATAATTTTTCAAACTAACTTTCAGTAAAATCTTTTATCTTTTTCATTATTGATTCATTTCCACTGCCATTTATCTTCGTTTCTTTTAAACAAAAATCTCTAATGAATTTTTTAACAAACTTTTATAATGCTATATAAGAAAATTTAAAGATTGATCTCCATTATTTACCCGATAGTAGTGTATAATGAGAACTATGCCACGTAGATATTTGGCTTGGAAAAAAAACAGAGTACTCCCTAAAAAAAGTTTTTCGGGGGAGGGGCAAGGATTAAATTTTTTTTAATTATTTGTTTTAATGAAAAATTTTTTTTTAATTATTTGTTGTAATGAATGAAATTTTTTTTAAAAAAATTATTTATTTTAATTAATGAATTTTTATTTATTATAATTTTTTGTTTAAATGTTCAAATTTAAAATAAAAATTGACTTTAATCGCCTATGATTGGTCGTACTATAGTGAGGAGTATTTTCGAATAAAATTGGCTCTAACCCGATTAAAGAACCTTAAAATATTTCATCGAATAAAAAGCCTAAGTATTTTTTCATACTTAAAATCACATAAAAATAAAATTGGCTCCAATCGCCTGTCGACTAAAAAGCCTAAAATATATTTGCTAAAAATATTTGGCATAGTGCTGAATGAAAATTATAAACTCTATCTTAGTATAATGAACTGCCGCCTCCCGTGTCAATTGAATTACTTTTCTGGATGCTTCCGCGATTACTTCCATAAATTACTTCCATTGCTTTTTTATGAATAAGAACAGCCTGTTCCGAACAGGGTAAGAGAGTGTAACCCTACAACTAAAACATTTAATCAGGTCAACGGCTAATAATATAGTTTAGGGCATCTGCGATTTTCCAAGGTCTAACGTATTTTATCAACTGGCTTATCCAATTGGTATTTATTCTACAATCAAAACTCTATGAGCCAAACTGGAAAGGTTTACTCCAATGAGTATGTTAGGAAAAATAATGTGTAAATTTAGGATGGACCATTGACTGTTTGGTGGACTGGGGATTATTTTGTAACCTTGCCACTGCTGGAATATGCTTACTGTTTTTTGAGGTTGCATCATGGGAAATCGGAACTTTCATTACTGGAGTGTTGGGAGCAGTACAGCTCGGAGCTCAGGCTATATTATTCCATTATGAAACCGCTTTATTTCAGGTAGATTACATTTAAAATGCTTTATCAAAAAACTTTTCATGTCAGGCATGTTTTGCGATTGGTGTAGCTGTAAACATAAGGGTTGGTGAAGCTCTGGGAGCCAATAATTGGAGGCGCGGAATTATGACTTATAGATGCGGTTTGGTTATCACATGTAAGATTTTATTACTTTATTTGAATAAACCAACCTTGTTATTCTTAAATATGATAAAAATATCTGCCACCAAGATATGTTGGCCCTTTATTAAATTATAATTTAAATTAAAAATAAATTTTTTATTCCATTTTTATTTTTTTAATATAAATTTCGATTTTTCTAATGTTTAACCCGCAAACGATTTTTTGGACAAAAATGTCCATTTTGTTTTTTAGTGACGTTTTCTTGAAAACTGAAAAACACCCTGCTTTGTGAATCTATGACTTTGTCAATTTTTTATGCTTTATTCAACTAAAACTAGCAGACATTCATAACTACTAAAATAAAAAAGTTATGTCAAGTTATTCTGTTTTGAGAAAAAATGGACATTTTTGTCCAGAATTCATTGTGTATAAGTTTTTAGCTTTTTCAGTTGACAATTCATGTCATATTTTCTGGCATATTCGTTAACTCATTTCAACAAATACTGGCGTTAAAATGAAGCTGATCAGACTTTTTTAAACAATTATTGTGACTGGCTGACACTATGATATGTTTATCACATGATGGCGGATAAAGTTCTTACTATAGAGTTCATTGATTACATATCTCTCCATCTCTGCTTTGGCAGGAATGGTCTTCCATTAACCACTCTCTGATCATAAGTTGCTTTAGCCTACACACAAGAGAAATTTAATGTAGTATCCGTCTCACCAACATTTTCAAAACAGTTCTGCATTTATATTAGTTAGCTTATTCGCTCTCGTCTATTTTGTAAAGTAGGCAGACTATACCATTTTACACTCATGACATTGGTACTCTGTCTGTCTCTCTCTACTCATCCCCCACACACAGACGCACTTAGAATACCTCATTTCAGGTATCAAGTAATAATGCACGTGACACTTACAATTGACAATTGATATTGGAACCAATGAATGTCTCACATAATAATATTCTCTCACGATCTTTCTCACCTGGATTTGTTCATGCGTTTGTCTGCACTTTGTCATACTCTCATTATAAGTGTGTGAGTGTCGTGTTAAAATACAACATTTATACTAGTAGGGTAGAGGGTTTGCTACTACATAAACATATCACAATTGACATGAGTTCTCATCTACTAGCGGCAAAAGCATTTGCTCTACGTGCTATCCTAGGAGAAAGTTCTAGTAGCAGTAGTGATAATGAAGTTGTACATGAAATCAAAAGTAATGACGAAGAACAGCTATCTATGACGATACTGAAAGTGAGGATGCTGACAATCTACAAGTTGAAATCAATCCAGCTGATCTTCATGAACAAGATGATATCAATAGATCCACCGATTCTGATGGAAATGTATGGGTTACACCTAATGAAGGCATGTCAGGTCGAGTAAATGCAGTAAACATTCTCCGCCCATCCCCTGGTATAACCCGTTGGGCTACTCAAAGGATTGAGGAAAATTGCGTGTTAGACTGCTTTAATCTTCTATTCATAAAATGTAAGTCAATTTATTATGTACACTAAATAAAAGTTATAATATTCTTTTGACTTTTAGCAACAATGGAAACAATTTTGATTGAGACAAATCGAGAAGAATCAAAGTTGTATAACAACCAATTTACAGCGCTCTCGTTAAATGAGTTGAATGCCTTTTTTGGCATTCTCATTCTTCGAGGAGTATATCGTGCGGCTGGAGAAAGTATAGATGAATTGTGGTCAGCTGAACATGAACGTTTTATCTTCCGGAATACTATGTCTCTCAATCGATTTAAATTTATCCGACGTATTCTGCGGTTTGATAATCCCGACACAAGAAAAGGAAGGCTGTTACGTGATAAATTGGCGGCTGTTAGATTGCTGATCGATAATTTTGTTGAAAATAGCCAAAAGTGTTATATGCCCGGTGTATCTGTCACTATAGACGAGCAACTTTATCCATACCGTGGACGTTGCAAATTTGTTCAATATATGCCCTCTAAACCATCCAAATACGGCTTGAAAGTTTGGGCTGTTTGTGACTCAAAAACTATTATTGCTGGAATCTACGTTTCTATATGGGAAAAGAAGATGATCGGGATATGCAAGTGTCGTACGGTGAGTATATAACAATGGATGTTGCAGGGACTATATGATAGTGGAAGAAATGTAACATGTGACAACTTTTTCACATCATTGAATTTATCAAAGCGATTGTTCCAAAATGGTATCATCATGGTAGGCACCATTCGTGAATCGAAGCGTGACATACCAAAAAATTTGACGAGGTACCAGGGGCGTGAAGTTTTTTCAACTATTGAATTGATAACAACAAGTACAGCAGATCGTAGAGATAAAGCCTTATTGGTTAGTTATGTTGCTAAAAAGAACAAAGTTGTTAATATCTTATCTACTGCCCATAACAAAATAACTGGATATGTCTGTTCAAAGCATAGACCGGACGTACTTCTCTTTTATAATGCTACAAAAGGTGGAGTTGACGCAATGGACGAAAGAGTTGTAACATATACTACAAAGTTTAAATGTCGAAGATGGCATGTGGCATTCTTTTGTAATATATTAGACATCTCAGCATTCAATGCATTTGCCTTGCACTATCTTGTGGATCCTCAATGGAATGCGAACAAGTCACATAGACGAAGGCTATTCCTGATTGAACTTGGTACCCGTTTAATAAGTGCGTATGTAGAAGACAGAAGATGGACTGCTGCCGCCGACTCTCTATCGTCGACTCCATGTAAGCGTGGTGACTGCTACATGTGTATTGATCGAAAACGGTGCACTGTCACATGTGTTAAATGTAACAGATTTATATGCAAAGAACATTTACACAACATTTGTAAGAATTGCTCATAAATTATAGCTTTATTTCTTGGTATTCTGTCATTTTTGTGTACTTGGACATTTTTGTCCAAAATGAACAAAATCGTTGATTTTTATTTCCATCGTTTGCGGGTTAAACATTCAGAGTTTTGTTTCAATTCTACAATTCGCAAATTTTGTATTAAATTAAAATAATAATTTTAACTTTAAATCTAAAATTTTATAGGAATTTAATAGTGACCTTTATTTACACCAATGGTCAGCAATAAGTTTTACAAGTGGGTAGTTTTTCACCTTTTATTTACACAATGTTTGCTGGTGGGACGCATTGCTTCTATTTTAGAATTCATATTACCTCACAGTACAAATATTTAATAATTTACTGGTTCACTAAAACTAACTCATAGGTTGCCGATTACTGACAGTGGCGTAGGTAGAAAGTTTGTGCCCATAGGCAATCAGTGATGGGCCCAGAGTCCTTAAGTGGTCTACTTTGTTTAACAAAATAACTTGTCATAAAAAATTATTTATTCATAATTTAATTTTTGATGCATGTTTACGGCTACATCATTTTGATCTATTTCCTTTATAAATTCAAAAATATATACGAAACTAAGACTACAATTAGTAAAAATACAATTGTAATTATGTCATCTAGAAATTTTGCATTATTTTATCTGAATAAATTAAAGTAATAAAGTTTATTTAAAATTAATAGGTTTATAGCTTTTGAAACAAGGAGTGGGCCCCTAGGTGGTGTCTACTCTTACTATATGGTAGCTGCGAGGATAATTAAATAGAACAATTAATTATCGTGTAAAAAATATGTAACAAACTTTAATAAAATTATAATAATAAATTTAAATAAGTTTTAAGTTAAATTATGGAATGATGAAATTGCTTGATTGTAAAATAAATATTTAGGAATGTTTGTGATTTAAATATATTAAATATTTATGGAATGTTTGTGTATTAATATTCTCTATTAAATTGTTAATTCATGCTTGCTGAAATATCCTCAAAAGAAATACTAAAAAACATTTATGATTAAAAACAACTTTAGATCGTTGTTTTAATATTGGATTGTTGACAGATTTTTTTGAAATAAAGTTTGGAATTGATTATAATTTAGTTTTTAATGGACATATTTAATTTACGAAATCAAACTGCTAATAGTAGCTACACCTATGATTACTTATCTACACAATACAAACGGATGTTTTAAATTTAAATCAACTTTCTGTTTGCTATATCCTTGTATTTTACCCTTTTGTGGTATTTGAAATTGTTTTAATTTTAATCATCGCACTATAACTGAATAATCTTGAAGAGCTTTGGGATTTTTTTTTAAATGATATAGATTGTTTAGACCTAAATTTTAGCTGACAGAGCACTTTAGTTCACCACATCACCTAAACGGTCTGCTGAATTGAATCGTTCAAACCAACTTTAGTCGGGATAGTCGGTAAAGATGTTAACGGAACAATAATGGTGGGTTTATGGGTGTTGATATTTTGAAACTATATGGTTGTTACCCAGACAACCCCATTCAAATATTCTTCGCTTACCACTCGGCACCCGTTGCTAAGCAACTTTGGAACTGTGTTCGAGTGGGTAGATCGTCCGCAAAAAGTGAGCGCTATTGCTAAAGCTATAATTGACCGAACGATCCATGGGTTCAACGAGCTGCCGATAGAAGGCCTGTGCTCGATTTTGATTTTTAGGTCCCATTATTCTCCTATCTCTTTCAAAGGTTAATCTATACTCTCATATCATTCATTGTTATGTCCATTCCCATTCTTTGGCCTGTACACCCTTTGTTATGTTAAATATTCACACACTAGCTCTCTTACTCTTATCCCTATTATAACTACAATGTTCCCTATTATTATTACTAGCATCATCATTGTTACTATTATATATATTACCTTTCTTAATTGTTACTACTATTACCTTTATTATTATTTTTATTACTATAACTACCATTATATTTATTGTTATTACTACTATGATTATTACTACTATTATTATTATCATCATTACTACAAATACCATGATTATGATTATTATTATCATTACTATTATTATTATTATTATTATTATTATTATTATTATTATTATTATTATTATTATTATTATTATTATTATTATTATTATTATTATTATTATTATTATTATTATTATAATCACCATTACCCTTATCATTATCGTTATTATTATTAAGATTTTGTAGGGATCCGTCCTTATTCCTCAGCGTTAAAATTTTTTATTGGTATACAAAATTAGCTGTAATCCATCTGTATTTTTCGGTTTTTGATAAAGTATTTTTGTAAATTCGAAAATTTTAGCAGCGTTCCGCCCTTATTTTACGGTTCATCCCTATTCTACCGTTTTCGACAAAGTATTTTCATTGACTCGGAAAATTTGAGCAGCGTTCCGCCCTTATTTTACACGTTCCATTTTTACATTACTATTTTTGTTAAGTATTCGAATTAGTTTGGAAAATTTGAGCAGCGTCCCGCCCATATTTTCCGCCTCAACTCAAATTAATTTATTTAATTCTTATTTAAAAACATTATTTTTCATGATTTTGGTTGTTCGGATTAATATTTTTCCAATGGTTATTCATTTTAACTGTTGCAACGATTTCACAATTTTCCACGCTAACCATTCCCTCTTTTTGTCCTTAAGATCTATGTATGTTCATATTATATTTAATGAGTGCCCACTGGACTACTCGGTGTTAGATATTTTGAGCCGATTGTTGTAAAAAATTTATGTTAATTTTACAGGAAACGGATGATGAAGGAGCAGCCAATAAACTACTCATTTACCCTCCAATTTCCCCTATGTACGGATAATATTGACGTTCCAGCTCCTGCGTTCTGCACGCCGGAGCCTTCACGGGCACGAACTATTGGCGATTTTACACGCACTTACACAGTTCGATAGTGTGTTTTATTTTTCTATCTTGCGTTATGTTTTGGCTGTGGGCCACCAAAAATAAAATAATAGAAAAATAAATTACCACATGAATTAGGCAAAAATCTCGACGCATAAACTGTATATTTAGCATTCATATAAACAAATTTTAAATCGGGCATCGATGTACATAAACCAAAATAACATAACTGTAGATTAACAATCTGAAAATATTTCTACAAAACATAACTGTAGATTAATAACCTGAAAATATTGCTACAAAACATAACTGTAGATTAATAACCTGAAAATATTGCTACAAAACATAACTGTAGATTAATAACCTGAAAATATTTCTACAAAACATAACTGTAGATTAATAACCTGAAAATATTGCTGCAAAACATAACTGTAGATTAATAACCTGAAAATATGGCTACAAAACATAACTGAAAATATCGATAACTGTAGATTATTGATCTGAAAATATCTAAAAAAAATCACACAACAAAGTAAGATTTATAAAAAATGTGCATCATAAATTTGGTTGAAATTAATACTACAAAGTAGTAGTTGAAAATTTGGGAAAACACATCAGTATTTATACCTATAATTTGGCCTTAACCTTGCGTGTTAGTTTTATTGCGATTAAACAAAATTCGACTTTGAAATTATTTGTGTTATCTAAATTAAATTTTTATTTATTTCTTAATTTAAATTAGTAATTTATTTTTAACATTTTTTAAATAAATTTATTCAACCAAAAAATATTTTATTTTTATTCATTTAATTCATTAATTTTTACTTTTATATAAATGGTCATTTTACGGTCGAATTTCCTTGTTATTATGTTATTTTTTATGTAAATTTCGTGCGGTTCTTGATGCATTTTGTATTTATTTTATTTTACTTTTATGTTTTTGATTTTATATTTATTTATATTCTCTCAGATTTTAAGGTGTTTAGTTGGTGTTGTATATTGTATTTTAAGTTATCTTGGTGCTGGGTTTTCGTGCTGTATTACTGATGCATTTAAACAATTCTCAAGGCTATTTGTGTGCTGGCCCAACAATAACATGATGTCTTAATTTGTAAGAACACGGACTGTAGATTTAAAATCAACATTTAAAATTTGTTTATAAACAAGTTTTCTTTTTATAAAATAACATATAAGATGAATGATTTCTGCTAGTTTTATGTAAAGTTTCAGTCAAAATTTTGTGTCATGAAATCTTTGCGCACTGGAATATCTCATAGAAAAATCATCAAACTTTTTAGGTTCACCTCTCAGCAGCAATAAAATCTTTATTTTCAACAAAATTTATATTATAAACAATCTTGATTAAACGTTAATGTAGTCAATGTTTAACTAGAAACTTCAAATTATCACATAATTGAAGAAAGGGTAAACTGCAACTACTGTTGGATGATCAACAATCAAAGTGCAAAGCATCGATAGCGTTGTTTAGATTAGTAAATCCATGTAATCGGTATAATTTGACCATCTGGATAATGATTTTCAAGTCAAGTGATGCCACTTTCAGATCAGTAGTGAGAAGGGCGCACTTTGGCTCAAAAAGGACCTTTGAGTTGTGTCATTGTTTTGATAGAGGGTGATTCAAGCTGCAATTTGATGCGCCATACATTACGGTATGATTCATGGTCTTTGTTCTATATAGTGTGAAAGTGGTCATGTCAGGCATATTGATGAGTCAACATTTTTATAACAAAAAACTTTTCAAAACTATTTTTAAAGTTTTTAGTACAGTAAAACCCTGCTTAACGCTGTTTCGCTTAGCACTGTTTCGGTTTAGCGCTCTTTTATTTCAACCCGGGTATTTCTCGAAATTGCTCAGAAATTTATCAAAATTAACAACATGCATTCCAGTCGAAGTGGTTTTCTTGCGACCTAACACTACTATCTTAATCCAACCAATGGACCAAGAGATTATATCCAATTTTAAATTTTATTATTTGAGGCGAACATTTAAGCAGATGTTTGAAAAAACAGACGGAGAAGAGAAGCAATCAATAAGAGAATTTTGGAAAAACTACAATATCATGAATGCTGTAGCAAATATAAACGTTTCTTGAATGAAATAACAGAAAGATCTTTGAAAAGAGTATGGAAGAAAATTTGGCCGAATTTAAGTAAGAGCGAGGACATTGGACAATCTGTCGATATGAATGAAATAGTGGATTTAGCGAAAGAAACCGGTTTAGATGAGGTAAATGTGGAAGACTTCGAAGAAATAGTTCAAGAAACAGCAGCTAGTTTTTATAATGATGAGCTCAAGAAATTAACTGCGCAAGAAGAAAACAAAAATATTGATAGTAGTGATGTCGAAGAATATCAAAAAGAACTTTTGATGGCGTTTGTAAAAAGGAGTTTGACCACTATAACTGAAATTATTGACCAATTTGTTGAAAATAATCCAAATTTTGACAAGAGTTCAAAAGCAAGACGGATCAACAACTTCTAGCAGAGCGCAAAAGGAAAGCGCAAACTATATTAGATGTCTTCTAGACAAAAACGCAGAAAGTTGGAAACACAGAATAGACTGAATGATCTGACTGACTAAACATTTAGTTGTTTTTATAATATATTCGTTTATATTGTTATTTATTTTTGTAATAAATAAATGTTTGGTTTTATTTTTATAAAAAACAATCATAATTTTTAAATTTAATACCTAACGAATTTTCTATCCAACTTCCCTGAACCCCATTATTTACATGTTAAGATAGCCTAGTTTAGCGCTATTTCGCATTACGCTATACTTTGATGGAACGTATCCACCGTGTTAAACGGGGTCATACTATACCTTCCCCAAATTAAAATTTCTTGATTTTTCCAGAAATCGAGTAAAAACCTTTTTTTCAAACTTCTATGTTCTGATATGACTAATTATTTTTATAACAATGAAATATTATAAAATTTTTCTAATTCCATTTAACAAAGAACTTTTTAAAATGGTGAATGAAGAGGGGGTAGGGGTCTTTGTTTTGACTTAGAAAATTTTTTGAAAAAGTTATTTGTTTTAAAAATGACGACTTATCGATATCTTTGACATGACTACTTTGACACTATGTAGAACAAAGACCATCAAGCATATCATAAAGTATGCCGCATCATGTTGTAGCCTGACTAACTCTCTATCAAAACAAGGACTCATCATGATGACTTATTGCTTCAGGAATAAATCATTTCTTCTTGACTCAAAAAGCATCTTTCTCTCTACTTAGTAATGGCAATGTAATGAAATTCTAATGACAAAGAGAAGGCAATTAAAATTTGATTTTCATGTAAAAGTTCATAATTTTTGAAATAAACAGTCTTGTATAAATTACCCGCTGACAATAGATAAATTATTGTATTCTATTTAAAAACGCTATTATTATTAAGATCGCATAACTTCAAAGAAAAAATTTAAAAGGAAAGCTATACTAACTGAGGTCAAAAGAAGAATTTGTCATTTTGTACCCATAACAATCAAAATTTTTTATGTCAAGAACTGTTTGAATTATGAGGAATTTACTTGTGACTAAAATAAAAAGAGTTAAGCAGAATTACTTTGTTACTAATAAGTTAATAAAAAATTTGAAATAAGTTGTGAAGTACTAGTACGCCGAGAACCACACAAAAGACATAAACATGATATTCAATATGATGATCTATATACAAGTCTGAGGTTTCCTAGGTCAGAGGCTATTAAGGTAATCAATTGTATATACTATTTAAATATAGACTATTGTGTTATGTGATAAAATAGATTATTATTATAATTATATATTAATGCTTTATTATTATTATAATTGCAAGGGTAAAATTCAAATGAAAATAAAACGGAGCCAAATTGCTAATAGACACTATTAATTATAATATCAAAAGATATAAAAATTTTCTATAAATATTCTTAATAAATTTTTAAACATTTAAATATTTTTATTAAATCTAAATTCTATTTAAAATTTAACCAGCATTTAGATTAAAATCAAACTTAAATAAGAATCGCATGCAACAGAATTGTTTAAATATTATAAAAAATTGTTTTATTATTGATCTTTTTTGAAAGACAATTATTTTGACTAAATTCTTTTGTGGAAAATTTGAATTTATTTAATTATGACAAACCATGATGAAAATTAATCCGATATTATTGCGAATAACAATTAATATAACAATTGTTATTGTTCTTTTTATTATAATTGTTATTAGTATTATTAACTGCGTTAAACGAGATTATTGTTATTAACTTTTTTTCTAAATATATTTATATTTTAAAATTCAAAGCCCACAGTTCAAAGTCAATCCATTAATGAAAACAAAGTTTTATATTTTTGACAACTGTATGGCGCCATTCTTTAATTCAAAATAATTTATTTATTTTTTATTAATCTTTTTTCAGTTTATAATAAAACGAAAAAACTTTACTAACGATTTTACTCATTTATCCATTAAATGTAATTCTTTTATATTTGTATCTTAATTAAATTAATTTTATTATTTTTTTTTAAATTTTATTTAGAAATTTTTTAAAAATTAATATTCTTTGAAGGAAACTGATATGAGTGGATGACAAATGCTGCCAAAAACATGAATAAAGTAATTTAAAACTGTTTGGGTAAAGCTATTCAAAAAATACAAACTAATTAGTTGAAATCAATTATTTAATCCAATTAAATTCCCGAGAAAAGCAGAGGATATGTCACTCTGTTATACTGAATTGGAATTATTTGAATTTTCCCCCTAAAATCTCAGTCTAAAATAGATCTAAGGAAGTTAACAGTTATTGAAGTCTCCCTTAAAAGGAGCCTAAGAATTGGAAAATCCACCATTGATGTATGAAAATAAAGAAATACATTTTACGCGTGAATAAATTAGAGATGGGGAGAATTTAATGAACCGTCTAGTAAAACTAATACAAATTTGTAAATCTAGTTGGTATATTGTTGAGCTTCAAAACATTTCACTAAATGAAAATTATTGTGTTTGGTGTTCTTTATTTGATACATAGATCACAAAAAGTCACTAATCTCTCAATAAATAAAAAAAACAATAAATATATTTCGACAGGTTTACTTTCACCATTAATTATACCCATCAAATTGAGCAATCTTAACTTTATATGGTTTGATAATTTTGAATTATATTTATAATCATGAGCTTGAAAATAATATGTCCAGACTAAGTCCAATAAGGTTCATGAGTGATTTTCAATAACCTTTTCATAGGTAAACTGTGATGATCACTGGACCATGCAGCCCTTTCCTGTAGGCAATTCCACTGGATTTTTCTGGGTTTTTAACGTTATGCATTATTACTAACAAAACTATTAAGAATTATAAAAAGTAAATAAATAATTCATAATATTTAAAATATAATAACTTTAAAAATTACTATAATTTATTTTTAATAGTAAAATAATAGTTTTTTTTTACTTTTTAGTTATTTACGGACTTTTATCAACAATACTTTTCATTTCTCTCAAGGACTACTTGGTTGTTCTTTTTTCCAATGACAAGTAGGTTACATTATAATGTTTATATTTTTATAATTATAATCTTATATATGGTTTTTACCTGTTAATTAAATTTCTAATTTAATCTTATTTTTAATTTTTGTATTTTAATTATTAATAAATATTTGATATAAATTTTGATCAAATTAAAACAAAAAAACACTATTAAATTAAAAAATGAACATTATTGGATAAACGAAAAACTCTATTTTCGTTTTTGTTTAAATGAAAACAATATTATATCAATTGTATATTTTTGAACTGAATTCACTAAACTACATTACATGTTTTAATTATTATATCCATATTCCTGTATTTTCATTTCAAATTTGATGTGGATTGTGTGATTTTTACTAGTCAAACCAAATGGCCCGTTGTTTAAATGAGTTTATTATGCCTGGTCTACTCTATCTTTTAAATAATAAATTTCATAACATTTATACGTGTATATTATTAAAATATTTGTTTTCAAAAAATTTAAACTATAAATAAAAAGTATGTAATATACAAATTGAATTAAATAAATTATATTGAATTTGGAAAATTACCGAGAGATGTATTTAATGTCAAAAAACAAAATTGTTAAAAAAATTTTCTGTTTAATCTTTTTATGTTATTTTTAAATATTTAATTTATTTTCATTAAGGCTATGGATCAATTTATTTTCCTATGCACCACTTAATTAATTATAAGATTTAGATTTTTTTAGAATGTGACAGAAATAGAATAGATAATAGTGAACAAAGCAAAGAATTGGACTTGGGAGACCTGAATATTAAATAATTATTATTTCAAGAAAAATGTCAACAAAGAAGTTGGATCATTATAATTTATTCCCCGTAAAGATTATTAACCTGTATAAAGAAGAGCATCCTCACAGTAGTAAACTTCCAACCTTATCTAAAGAAAGAATAAGATTTCTAAATAAATTAAATATATTATCATTATAGGCAACGTTCCCTGATGGAACTTCCCTCTAATATATTTTAGGTGCTTGGAAAAAAAATTTTGATCAAAAAATTGATTTTGACAAGTAAAACTTACAGTCGAAACTATATGCAGCGAGAATCAAAATTTATTGAAGGCGGGTGTTGGACTTAAGTTGACAGGAGACTGCACTTACTGCCGAACTCAAGAACACCTTAATTCACCGTTTGCAGAAAAAGAGAACAGTTTAGTCGGACGTAGTAGAGTTTCTGCATAATCCTAAAAATGATTTGGATTTAGATGCCGATGATTATAACATTTTCAATAAAACAACAAAATGAACTATGATTAAAACTATCATAAAGCTGGGGGAATGTTTGTTTTCTCAAACAAATAGAGCCAACAACAAAAAAGTTGACTCTGATATTGAAATTGTTGATGATGTTCAAGAAATGCCTCATGCTGAACCGGTAACTTTACCATAAAAGAAAAACTGCATTTATTGATTCAAGAAAAACAAACTTTGCCAGTTAATGATAAAAAAGCTCCAGATACAACAAAAGACATCAAAGACATAATTAAGACAGAGTTGGAACTATTACGGAAACAAAATCATAGAGGAAAATATTTAGAATCTGTTTATCAGGCATTATTGACAATCCAACCAACTAGTGTAGAATCCCAGACAGCGTCCTCTGCAGCTGGATTATTCTGTACCAAAACAAGATCGAGGCTTAATGACTCCACTTTGGACACGTTACCCTTTTTAAGGACATATTTTTTGAATCTAAAGAAATAATTGTTAAGTATGGTTAATGGTAGTATTATAGTTATTATAATAAAAATTCATATTTCACAATTCGAATATCACAAAGATATTCACAAATTTTTGGCAGTCTTTTTCAAGTGATTTACATCATTATTTAATTAACATGGTAAATATTCACAAAAAATATATTTTTTATATATCATATTGGTTAATATTAAAACTAAGTTTTAGATTTAAGCTTCAAATTTTTTTAAAAAATTAAATTTTAATTTTAAATCTACATTCTAAATTTTGCATTTCATTTACTATGATATAAGTTTCATTGAATGTTCTTAAAATTCAGAGAAATCACCCAGCTGGCAAGTAATACATTCCCTTTCATGATTGGAGCCCTGCTGATAGACTTTATTGGGGTAAGGTTTTATGTTTAATCACATCAAACTATTTTATACATAGAAAGCTAATAATAATTAATTACTATATACATCAAAATAAAAAAAACTAATTAATAATAAAAATTTAAAGAAAACTCCAATAAAACCCTCTTTGTACAATATATTTCATTAGTTTAACTTTCATCTTCAGGCACAAATAACCAACTAAAATTATTATGAATTAATTTAAATAATTTAAACAAATTATGTTTTTATATTAATAAAATATATTTTAGTTAAAAAAAGACTTTGTATTTTCTACAAAATTTGACTATGAATCAGATTACGTTAAGGTATTCACGAATTTTCGGCACAGCCTTTTTCAAGTTATTAAAATTCGATTAAATAAATCTGATTGATAGTCAAATTTTGTAGAAAATACAATGTCTTTTATAAATAAAAATAAAAAGATTTGAAAAACAAAAAAGTCCTTATAAAATATTTTTTAATAAATAAATAAATCTAATAAAATTTAAATACTTTTAACTAATTTCTTTTAAAATTTTTTTTATATAATTATTATAATTATAATAAAATTTTAAAATAATAATGCATTATATTATAAATTAAAGTAAATTATTTTAATAATATTAAAATTTAAAATTTTTTAGAACAATACTGAAACACCAATTTACCATAATTGAACAAGCAAAAGCTATTTAAAAATATTTAAAACATTCGTAGTCATAGCACTTTGCACATTAACCTCTGGATCCAATGACCTTATCTATAATGCCTCTTATATAACACGTTTCCAATAATTATTAAAACGTTTCAACAAAAATTTAGAATCAGACATTCCTATTTTACTTTTACAGCCTCTATTGTGCTCACTAATATTGGTCAAACCCTTCAATCGACAATGCTCTAGAACTCGAGTACAGAGATGATGGAAAGTCTCTCCAATGTATGTGGCATTACACCCATTACATGTAAATTGATAAACGAGATCAGAACACAATCCAACTTGAGTTTTTGATTTATTAATAAACATATTTTACGAGTTAGAAACGATCTTATAATCTAAATTTCCCATCTGCATACTTAACTTCCTCGTATAATTTGTAAAACCTTCCAAGTACGACAATACTAACACAAATTTAGGCTCATTCTTTTTGTAAACATTTATACTATTATTTACATCAACACTCTATTCACATTCATTTGTCAAATTACATTCAGACTTCCTCAAACATAAATCCTTAGGATTTTTAATCAATTTGTCAACAGTCTCTTTTATCATCAATAAAAAATGATTTCGATTACCCATTCTTTATCAACAACTCAACCAATTTATCAACACTTTTTACCGAATTAGCAAAAGTAAAATATAAAGACCATGAAAAATAAATCAATCCCTTCACCATATTTCTCATACTAAAATTCACAAAAGGTTTCTGGTGAAGTATAAAGACCAGTATCAGTTGGTTTTCTATAAATCTCTGTCTCATACTGTTTATCTTTGCGTTAAATTAACAAATCCAACAACGAAATTGATGAATTTCTCTGCGTTTCACATGTGAATACAACATTCTTATGCAAACTGTTCATAAAATGCAAAAGCCGCTTTACATTGTACGTTTATTTCTAAAATCTAATGCCTAGACGGCTTCTTAAATTGTCTGTGACAGGAGCCAACTCTTGCCATGTGGATCTAGAATGTAAATTCTAAATTATTATTTGAGAATCAAAGCTTTTTCTAAAATAGGTTAAAATGTTGAAGTTGGCGCTCGTTTTATAATTTATAATATATTCACTGAAAACTATAAATTAAATCAGTTTATATGTTATTAATCTATTCGCCTTGACAAATATACATTTCGTATCACAAAATTATCTTAATTTGATATTTTTCATTAAAGTTTATATTAGAGTTTTAAAACTAAATTCCACAATCGACAGACTAGCAAAATGTTCATTTATGTAATAATTGTGAAATGATATATCCAGTAGTCAGATATTTGGGCTTGCTGAGGCTCGCGCGATCCATTGGATTTATTTTTAATAATTTGCGATCCCCTTGTTATTTTAGGATTTTTGTTCTATTATAAGCCTTTAATTTTATAAATAGCAATGTATTTTCATGTTCAGTTCATTGTTTATGTTGATTATATAATAATAAGTCATTTTTATTTCAATGTGTGATTATGTTCAGAAATTGTAATGTTATTCTTCATTATTTTTTTGATTGTAATTGATAACTTTGTTTTATTTAGTTATATATCAGATAAATGAATAACAAAATAGGCCCTTGCTGCGAAGTAATAGCTATATTTTTGAAAAAAGTTTTGATTATTAAATAATCCTCTTCAGTTTCTTTTGGAACTACAAAATGAACTGAATTTTGGTCCCAGTGACAGCAATTTTTTATCCTCATCTGATAGACAATTTATGAGGTTGGTTACTAATTCATTCTTTCATTGGCTTGTTTGCTCAGTGCAGTGTCTTCGTTTTCATTCAAAGTTTGTGTTTGTGCGCTAGTATTAATGTCTGCTCTTAACTCATTTTTTCTATCTTTTGTCCCAGAAAGATGTTTAATTCTCCTGTTAAATCGTAAGACATAATGGTCTTCCGCTATGGTAAATGAATGTTTTTGAACTTGGTAGACAAATTCCCTTGACTGGTAAGATTTTTCTTTGATTCTTTTGATCCCGATGGCTTTCTCCGTATAAACTTCGGATTAAATTCGACATGATTACATTTTTGGTATTTCTATTTCCTTTAACATTATGATCCTGGTTAAGTATTTGAGGTAGGTGAATATTGTCAATTGGTTTAGGGTAGATATTTGCTTCCTTACAATGACGGAGGAAGTTAATTTGGCAATTCTCCGATTGACTCTAGCTAAGTTTCGCAATTCTAAGGTTTTAGTCTGGCTCAGACTTTTTGAATGTATAATTATAAGACGATGATTCCATGGTAGTAGCATAAATTAATATATCAGATAAATGAATGACAAAATAACTGAAGAGCATTATTTAATAATCGAAACTTTTTTTAAAAATATAATTATTATTTCGCAGCAAGGGCTTATTTTATTATTCATTTATCTGATATATTAATTTATGCTGCTACCAAGGAAAGAAATGACTGTTTGACAAGAAATACTTTGACAGAATATTGAAGAAAGCACTGAATCTAAATTAACTTGTTACAAATTCAAATAACTTTTATTTATTGATGATAAATTGTCCTACCGGGAAAAATTGTTTCCTTAGCTCTAATCTAAATTAATGGATACCGAAAATTATAAAAGGAGCCGACAACAAAATAAGTTGCCAGTTGATCGAAGAGGAAAATCAACGAGTTTGAGAAACGAGTTGAAAGTAATAAACAGATAAAGAAGTTAATCAGAATCCAGTGACTTATTACGTTATACTCTTAGGGTGTTTACGAAAAAGCAAATAATTGTATATTTTGCTGAATATGTATGAATAAAGATTTCTTTGTTGGGATTTTATCTTATTGATTATTGAACACTAGGATTCGGATCGAGAGATCTATCCATCAACGAGTATTTAATATCCCAACAAGATTCTAGAATGTTATACGGAGACGTATAATTTTCTTAATGATTCCAGACCTAACAAGATTTTCTAGAACATTCTAAAATTTTTTTGAAAAGTCCAAAAAGCTAAATTTTGTATTTTTCATCTTGAAAAGATGAAATCCCTTAATCGTTTGCAAATTTGGTTAAGAGATTTCTAAATTATAAGAAATTAATTTATAAGAAAAAAGTTCAAAATATTTCAAAAGTAGGTTTGAAGATTTTGAAAGATACCCAGGTTCTACTAAGATTTTGTATGGATTTTTTCTACCCATATATGATCTATAGTTGTTATATCAAACAATTTATGTTTCATGAATTTTTTCCTTCAACTTAAATGTTTTATTTCACTTTGAAAAAAGCCTATTTTCAAATTTGTAACTTAATTATCTGACGATCAGAATATAATTAAAACTTGTTTTATATCTCAAAATGTTTGTCATTATAAGTTCTAAATAATTAAAATATAAATAACACAAACAAGCTTTAATCGAATCTATTTTAACATATTGTTAACAGGCAAATTTAGTGAGAATTTATCTTATGTCACCAGCTATTATTTAGTAATTGGATGGGAAAGTTAAACAATATTAATAAATTTTATTCATTTTTCATTTTTTAATATTTATTTTTCGTATGATAAGCAATGTAACAATCTCTTACCTGTCATCAGGCTTGCCAGACCTCCCGATTTCGTCGGGAGTCTCCCAATATGGAACGCATATTCCCGTCTCCCGATATATGAACCTTAACTCCCTATATTGAACAGTTTTAGATTTTGAATAGATTTTACCCATCTTGAAAGGATTTTTTTTAAAAAAACCATAAAATTAAACGAAACTAAGAAAAATAGAGAAATTATATTTCTATCTTACTTATTACTCGCTATTTTTTACCATAGGGATTTGTGATTTCCCCTTTTCCTTATGGATTGGTGTTACATTTAATTTCAAAATGACGTGCAATGAGTTTCAGGCATTCTTCAAAACAGAAAATGCACAAGAAATACTTAAAAAAGAAGCAAATGCTGATAAATATTTATAAATAAAATTAATTGTTACTGTTTTTTTTACGTTAACAAAACTGAAACTTATTTTTTCGTTATTTTTTCTAATATATTTTATTTATAAATGCATATAATAAATATGAATGAATTTATATTTTTTCACAAATTATAATTGATTTTTTTTTGATTTTTATTCCCGACAGGCTTGCCGGACCTCCCGATTTCGTCGGGAATTTCCCGATATGATTTTTCGTAAATCTGTCATCCCTCCCTGTCATGGTACACAGCAGCTTTTACCAATATATCTAGTTTTCTGTTTGAGTAGCATAGTATACACGCCCTAGACGGATTATTTTTTCTAAGACACGGTATCTTAGTGTCTGGAAAGCCTGAAGGGTGAATCATTATAAAAAGCGGTTTTAGAAATTCGAGAAGTGTCAGGTGCAATGCTGCATTCTTTGGAATTCACAGTTATCTATTTTCTAGCTACTTCCAGTAGAAATTTCTTGTATCTTGTTTTATTTTCTGGCAGATAGTTAGAGCAAATTTTATATGCATTGAAATAAGTGCACTTTATCAGAAAAAAATGTCAAAAAAGTACATAATTAGTTTACTCGTAGTCGGTCGGCAATGCGTTAAAAATTAGGCAATAACTAAAATATGAAATTAACATTAAATGAACAATTAACCCTTTTGTTACTAGAAACGTATGCATACATTTTTGTTGATATGGGTTCAGTGAACGAAGAATGTATATTTTTGATTGATGTTTTTACTTTATGCCAGTACGTAACACCAAAAGTTTGATACTTAAAAACGTATCAATAAGTTCTTAAATTTGATTTAAATACGAAGAACGTACGGATACGAAATTCATTTAAAACGCCGTATTTCAAGCAATGTAATCTTAAAAATACTCCGTAACGAAAGGGTTAATACTTTTAAATTTTAAGGTCACAATAACAGATAAAAAATCTTTTATTGGTCATTAAAATGTGAGTAGCTTAAGAAGACAATAGTATGTTATAATGATATTAACTTCATATAATTGTATTAATTCATTTAGACAATTACAATGGGCGCTCTGCGAGGATGTGGCAGACAAAAATTAGGAATATTGCTTGTACTTTTGGGATTCTATGTTCTTGGTCAACCGATAGGAATATCGCTGGCATTCGCTACATCATTAAATATTAGAGGTAAGTGTGAGAGAAATCTAATAATTTATTTATTTTTATTATAAATATGTATATTAATTTTATTATGATATATATTAAATAGTATATATATATATATGATTGCAGTACGTTGAAATCAACCAGAACATGAAAAGCATAATTAAATTCTCCAAGTTTTATTGGACAATTTTGTTTGAATAATATATTGCTTGGAAAACCTTTTGAATCTTCTGAATATTTTAAATGTATAAAAATAGGAATTTGAGTAACCTTAACAGTAAGAATAACTTTTTGAGTACAAATACATTCTTTGGTGTCATATAATTATTTGCTAATAATAGTTTTTATACAATAGATAAAATATTTCCGTTTCAACTATGTCTTAGCGAATACGTGTGCAAAACAAGACAATGTTGATTAAGAATAATCAGAGAATACAAACCAATATCCCGAAAACATCGAAAAATATTCAAGGACTGACTACATAAAACCAAAATTTTAACAGACTATTAAAGAACAATGTTATCAAAATGAACAATAGCGGCTGGGCTTAACCTCTATAAGTGGTAATAAACGTGACGGCTCAATGGGACCTTGTGATGATTACGGACTCCTCAACTAGAACAGATTGCCTCGTAAATTTTACGTTAAATTAGATAAAGAAAAATCACAGAAACTAGACTTAAATTTTACTCAAACAAATGTGATTTCAGAATACAAAAAATTCAATTTTTAGAATTTGATCTGGATAAAGATAGCATCAGAGCACCGAGAGCAAGAATATCACATAAAAACGACATGACAAGTCTACTGAGTTCAGACGCTTCTTCAGCAGTAGTCGGCCCTAGTCTTAATTAAAAATATTCAAGTAATAGCATGATTCCAATTTTAGTCCTTTCTATAAAACTATCTTAAAATTCTAAAATTCCTTTATTTTGAAAAATTATCTAGCAACCAAAATAAATTGCTTGGCCATTCATCATTAACTTCATCATTAACTGGACATAGAATTCTTTAAGACGAACCAATCTCCGATGAAGCATTACACTGTCTTAAAATACCTTCACTGGAACCAGAGCAAACAAAAGAAGGAATTCTTATGAACATAAGCACAGGAATCTTGAGAATAATTTGAACAAACATATTCAAATTTCAAAACTGCATACCACTGATAATTTTAAGGAAAAGTTGAAAGATGACGCCGAAGCCTTAAAAGTTTACTTAAGACCCATGTCGATAAAACAAACGAACATGAACTCATGATCTTATGAAGGTTTTATTGGGTCTTCGAAATTGCTGTACATGAAATAACTAGATTACCTGGTGGTAAACACTCAACGACAGCCAAAACGGAAGAGGAGGACTTCCAAACACTCAAAACAAATATAATAAAAAAACTCCAAAATGAAAGCAAGAACAGAGACGAATAAAGTTTTATTTCAAAATAACCCTCTAAATTTCTGCTCGGCGTTTCATTTGTATTTTTGCTTTTATACAGTTTAGTATATGAAATAATTTGCAAAATTCCAAAAATGAAAATGATTTGTTCAAATATATCAATATCCAAATTTGTGAATTATCGCCCACAAAATTGTTCCCTAAAACTGTAATTATTGATTTAATAGCGAATATAGTTGCTAAACTGATGATGGTCACTTAAGAAGAAAACAACAAGATGAAGCAAGAAATTTAATCAAATAATATTGAAAGTTTAAAAGTGTCTCAAGGTTGTTGAGAGGTTGTCAAGCAGGGAGGATGTTCAATTTCAGTTGTCAAGTCTGCGTGCGCGATACCTGTTTTTTGTTTTGTGTTGAGTGTGCACAGACGCGAGGCAATAGATATATTTGGTTTTTCGAATATTTGGCTATTTTAATAGTAATTTTTTAATCGTAGATTCTGTGGAATTATTTCAAGTTTTTATATATTTAACATTTTAGATTTGTTATGAATTTGAATTTTTTGACATTAACAAAGTGGCTGTGTGATTAAATCGCATTTTGAATTAAATAAAAACGTTTCGTTATTACTTGGTTATTTCTTTTTACATGGAGAAAACAAAAATGGAACAAAAATACAGATGCGTACTTCTCAGCATTACAAAAAGACATAAATTATCGATTTAACAAAAGAAGCTCTAGCGAAGAAATTTTGACTGATTTGAATGAGGCTTGTTCGAAAAAAATGCTTATATGCTGTTTATGAATATGAAACAGAACCAAAGAAAAATCAACACCTAAAGAGATTCTAATTATCTAAATAAGCCATAATAAAGTTGATCGCCGTTTCGGGATTGCAAACAAATATTGTTTTCCTCTATTCACAATCAAAATAAATGATTATAGACACTTAGTTTATGTTTTGTATCTATAAAGTTTTGTGACAATAGAAAAAACATTTTTATTTTAAAGGTCTTATTTTCAAACAAAAAAAAAACATCCTAGTTTACCGTGCCGGATTTTATAGCGAATAATATTGTTTGGTTGTCGAGTTAACTTAAATTGGATGATGGTAAACATATAAATAATATTAACAAACATTAAACGTGTAGTACATTTGTTTAAATTGGATAATAATCTTTTAACCATTTCATTACGGAGTATTTTTAAATTGAATTATTAGAGTTTAGTTTAATTTATAATTTATCTTGTGTGATATTCGGTTATTGTTATAATATACGCAGTAATATACACACTTACAAGCCACATCATTACGTTTTTCGTCTTTAACTCAGTAAAAACATCAATCGAAAATGTACGTTCTTTTATCACGAGACTCGTATAAACAAAAACGTATGCATAGGTTTCTAGTAACGAAAGGGTTAATTTCATTAAATTTCATTTCAATTTAGATGTCATTTTTCAACTTTGTATTATTTTATATAATGTTGGTTTTGTCATCCAGAAAATTGCTATTGTTTATTTAAGGCATTTAATATGATTTAAGTTTAAAATGAGTATTAAAACAAATATTTAATTTTGATTTCTACATTAAGGAATCTGGATCGGATTGATTATTTCACTATTTATTTCCTCCGCCATAGGGTTCATCTTTACGAATTTCATTTTGAACTGGAAGCGCCAAGGTCAAATGGTAAACTTATTGATAATATTTGTTTTTGAAAAAAAAAAATTTGAATACATTTAAACAAATATTTAAGCTAAAAATATAATTTTAGTAATAAATTGTTTTAATTTATGATTATTTCTAGTTAATTTTCAAAGATTAACGGATAAATTCGAGTCAATAACCTTTTATATAAACTTCTTTTAAATGTATGATTTTGTTTAAAATGTGTAAAATATCATTTTTGACTCTATTTATCTCTATTTGTTTTAATATTATATATTGAATAATTCTTTCGCTGATATTGAATCTTTTATCTTCGGGATAAATTTATGCAAGTGATTACATAGCAAAGTTCGTTTGGTCAAAATTTGTTCATGCTTTCCATAATTTCTCGATAATAAAGTAGAAATTGAAGAAAATCAAGGAATGGCTTAAGGTTCACCGTATGACACAGGGTTAAGTTGTTATCATTTTCGCTGTCATTATGAATAATATTTTTGACAGACTTCATAATGTTAAACTTAATATTTAACTTTCAAAAAATAATAATTGTAATACATTATCTTTTAGGCTCAAGAACGAATTAAAAATAATATTACAGAAGACGACAATGATGAAGATGTTTTTAACTCTATTTCAGGTAATACTACTCTTATTATTATTATTATTTGGAAATGACATTAAGAATTTTTTATTATTTCACTATGATATTGATGCTTTATTGATATTCAAATATTTTGTGAATGTCATTGAAACATCAATATCATTACTAATTCATAGTCAAATAAAAAAAACTTCTTAATGTCATTGCAAAATGAAAAGAAAATCAGAGGTGAAAACCAAAAGAATATCGATAAAAAAAATTATAATATTTATATAATTAACATTTTAAAATTAGTTATAAATATTTAAATATTTTTTAAGTGGTTATTTATTAGAAAATTAAATTAATATTAAAAAAAAATATTTTTAATTATAAGATTATTCATAATATTTTTAGTTGGTTTTTTGTACTTGAAGATGACAGTTATGCTGTCTAAATATATCGTACGTAGATTTTTTTATTGGCATTATCTTTTAATTATTATTATTATGATTTTTATTTTTATTATTATTTTTATTATTATTATTATTATTATTATTTTTATTATTATTATTATTATTATTATTATTATTATTATTATTATTATTAATATTATTACAGGGAACCACAACCATCACCATCAAAGAGGATTCAGTACATCTTTAATTCCAAGTAACAAGCGCAACGGCCCCATTGTTACTAAAGTAGCCACTGTAACTGAAGAAAATTACAAAAAGATTATTCTGAAGAGAAGCTTAACCTATTTTGTAACAATCTTGATACTCATCGTTGGAATAATGATTAAATTTCTTTTACCTCGATCTTTATATTTGTCAAAAAATTCGACAAGTTTAGTCCGATAAATTATATTTATTTTTATTTGAACCTCAAATTTTACTTTCTTTTTTTTATTTACGATGTAAGATATTAGAGTTAGTAATTCAAGAATGTAACATGTATTTTCTCAAACGAAACTAATAATAGTCAGCGGAACGATTTTATCTTCTTAAAAAATTAAAGGTGAGCCAATAAAATAGAAAATATTATAGAAACATGTGAGAAAACGAAGAAAGTTTTGTCAAGGCAATTAATTTAGTTGCAGAAAATGTTGGTGTGTTGATTGGACTTTTGGCAATTTGTTTATTTGCTCTATAATCGCGATGTACTTCAAAAATTCGATCCGCTTAACTGAACGTCTTTCCATACAGATTGCATCGGCGAAACTTTTACTGTGTTTCCTAATTAGAAATGATGTTACAGAGTTATTAAAATTATTTGTTTTTCTCGTACGTTTGGTGATAAGTAACAGTAGTTGTTTTCGGATTATTCCGTCATATATGGGACTAATAATATTGTAATCATATTATATTCTATTAAATTTCACAATCTTTATTAAGTTATAATTAGAGCTCGACCGATTAATCGGTAACATTCACAATCGGGCCGATTATAGGAGCAAAATGTCGCAATTGGTACAATCGGAAATCGGTTGCCCATGCAGAGACGATTGTTCAAGATAAATAATTAATTCACAGATAACGGGGAATTTCTCTAACTTACAAAAAACAGAAGTCAAAAGACAACAAACTTTACTGGATAAATATAGATTAGCGACGAAACAAGACGTGCATCACTTAATTATATTATAATACCCAATGGAAACATTATGCGTATTTAGAAGAACCAAGTAAAAAAATCCAATTATGACAAGTCGCATTTAAAAAGTCGAATAGTTAACAAAAATTAAAATTTATACACAATCGGTATCGGAATTACAATAGGTACTTCTCACAATCGGCACTATCAGAAATCGGGACAATCGGAGAATAATGCAATCGGTCAAGCTCTAGTTATAATCACAACATTTTATGGTAACAATACGTTTACTAAGGCCCAATCTAATGGCCAATTGAAATTATATAAATGCGCGCAAATGACTGGTTAACCGCTGGCTGTAAACGATTGGGATGTCCTGAGGGAAGTAAAACAAAACTCAATGAAACACGAAGGCGAAGTGCGGAAACCCTGTATTATGTTGAACATGGTTATAGAAAAAATATAAAGCGAGGTTTACAAACAAATAAAACTTAACAACTGACAGCTCCATCTTAATAGGAATTGTTATAAAATAAATATTTTACAAGCAAAAATAAAATAAAATCACAGCCGCTGAGAAAACTGAAATGGTCACGGTCCAACCATTCCAGCCTGAGAAATACCTAATCTTCTTTGTAAATCAATTGTGCTGAGCTCGAATCTTTTCTCCATAGCTTTCAACAGCTCCTCGGCTTTGTTGTCCGTATCTGACATCGGCTGTAAATTCAGATTATGATATGGAGAGGATATTTTATTTTTGGATTTAGCTTTTGCAGAATTGCCTCGGCTATATGATAAAGATGATGTCGGCCTGACTGCCTTAGGAGGTTTTGAAATGTGGTTTGTTTCGTTATCGGGCATGAGTTTAAAATCTAAATTCAACACAAAAGATAAATAATGAGTTGATTAAAATTCTTATTGAAATAATAATAATGTTGTGTTTTAATTACCAGAGCGGCTACATTTGGTGTGGTATGTAGAGTATAAGGAAAGGTTAAGGACACTCTCAGTGTAAGAGTAATTAGATATAAATGCATTTAGTATTGACAAATTACAATGGAAAAGCTCAAAGATATCCGTATGAACGAAGGACTTATAAGAATAGAGTTGTATTAGATTTGCAGTCGGCTAGGAATGGTCCTTGTTTGATGTATTTGCATTTAATTATCTTCAAAATTAAATAAGGATTGAATAATTGAAGATTCTTCAGAATCAAAATTTTGCTCCTGTCGTAAACCTGTTTTTTGTTAAATGTCTTCCCATTGACATTCATAGCACTGGCAATCCAATGGCTTCTGTTGTAATGTATGAGCCAGATTATTTGTTCATATCCTATAAGAATTTATTTTGTCTCAGTCAGGAGCTCTGAGATGTATATCCATTACGTAGTTTGCGATATAGATGTTTATTTCACTATTTTCCCGCCCACGAATAGGTTCCCCAGATAAACCTTTTTGTCTCTATTGGTATTTCACTTTCAATGGGATGTTCCATTATCATCAATGTTTTTTGTTCGCTTTATATTTCAATTTCGATGCAGTCCATAGACTAAACCAATAAACGAAACCAGTGATTCCAGTTTCAGTGTAGGTTTTGCTGATATTTTAACATATGGGATGAGCTTTCTTAGTGTAGAAGATCTATTTACTAAAACTATTATTGCTTGTATGAAAAGGTTGAAGTACGTTATGGCGGAATTTTGATTTGTTTAAGTGAATCACATTTAATGATTTACGTTTTGGCATTAAATCGTTTGTAGACTACTTACTTTACGTTCGGGGAAGCATAATAATTCGAGTGGTTCACACCTGATTCAGTTCATTAAAAACTTCTATAATAGAAGTTTTAATGAACATCCAACTACAATTATGATTAAGTTTATGAATTAGCCATTTTTAAAATGGCTGACAGGTAAATTTTTTAATAAAGTATAATTTAAGGCTTGAATTGTGATCTCTTATATTTATGAGATCATTATACAAGCTCTTAAATAATACTTTTCATCAACGTGTATTTTAAATTTACTTTTATTAATTCTCTTCGTGTCTTTTTTAGGAATTTATGCCAATTTATGTAAATTAATGGGATTATTTTCGAATAAATGTAAATCCGATTAATTGAAAACTAAAATTTATTATTAAAAAGTTTCTATATTCGAATAAACTATTTATCTGTTCCTGGGAAATTCGTTTTGACTGCCATCTTTTTTACCTTTTGACTAATCCAAATTTTTGATATTTATTGATTTTATAATTATTGTTTTTATGAGGCTTTATAAATATCCGTTAATTTCCCAAATTTATAAAAATCTTCCCCATTTTCAATGGTATTAATGATTTGGATTTTTTTATACTTTATAAAAAAAATTTTCTTAAAATTTCTTACTTCTTATAATATAAGCTTTTATTCAGTTGAATAAATTACATGCAGACACGGGTAAGTATGTATGCATATTATATTATAACATTATTGATTTTTTCATTTTAGCATAGCGGTTATTAATGAACTGAAACAGGTGTATAACCTGTGAGATTTTGAAATTCAGCCGTTTCTGATGCGATTATTTGAATCTTTAAGATTCTATCATTGAGTTAATAAAAATAACTTTAAATTTCTAGGCTGAAATGTATTTAAAAATTTACTTACGGATTGTTGAAACATTAAGGGAAATTATTCTGAATATCGAAGTGTAGTTACAAGAAGAATTTTTTGAATTACAAAATAATGTTGTTTCACATGTCATTTACAGCAAAGATGGCTGTACCCAAATTTGTAATAGAAATAATTTTCCACATCTTACCTCACCGAATGCATGATTCAGAGCAATGAAAGAAACTGTCTTGATAATGCTAAGATGGGTGATTTGAGGGTGTTTCTCATTCGCCCGAAACCTGACATTAAGTCTTTAGAAGCCAAACAGGATGGAATCGCATTGATTCTTAAATATCTTACTCTATTGTATCAGTCATCTGATATAACTCAAACAGCATTATATCTTCTCAGTAAACAGTAAACTATGTTATATGAAAAAGGAGCTTCAAAGTAAATATTATTAAATAATTATTTGTCTTAGATCCAGAAATTAGAAAATAGAAAATTGAGTTAGTTTTTAGAACAGTACGCCGCCTAACAAGAAACGGGATCATATAAAGCAGTCATTGCACAATCAAATCGCTATCAGCTAAGTCTTCGAGAACAATAAGCTAAGCTGGTTTAGCTATGGTAAAATGTAGTTACAATTGAAGCGAAACGTTCTGCTGGTGACTCAATGTGAATAAAACCGAATCTGAATCAAAAATGCACAGATATATGGAAAGTCGGGCTTATTTTTAGTCAGCTATAACAGATTTGAAATACCACGGCATATGTGTGACATTAGAAAGAGTTGCTGATGATTCAGGTGAATCTGGTTGGGACGCAAGAAATGTGTAATATTAAACTAAAATTTTTTTTAAATATAACGAAATGTCATAGAATACCATTTTAAAAACATTTTCTTATTTACACATCTAACAAACAAAATAAAATCTTGCAACGCACAGTGACAGTTTTATAATAAATTTCTAAAAGAATAAAAATATGATTAGATTAAATTTGTAAAAAATAAACAATTTTTTAGTTATTATTTTTGAAAAGAAAATGTTTTCTTTATTTTTTAATAAAATACTTTTGTTAGGAGAAATTAACAATTACTTATTTTACTAATTTCATTATTTATTTAATAACAAAAATATTATTCAAATTTCATTAATATTTTAATGAAGAGTAAAGTTACCAGGCGTCACGGATTATGCGGGACTGTCTAGGATTTGAGTGGTTTGTCGCTCACGTAAAACTGTCCCGGAAAGTGTACAGCATTAGACAGGTAATGCTTTTAACATTTAAACATTTTCACAAATTGTCTGTTTCCTGCAATTCATATTAGATAGCGCTTTCTTATTGAGCAGCAACAAATGTGATATCGATTCATTTGTAGTACAAAAATATTTTTAAAAATTAATTTATAAGTAAAATTTATAGTAAACAATGCATTATATCAACGCAAGAATAATAATCTAAGAAAATTTTGTCCTTTAATGTTTGTTTTTAATGCGTTTTTTATAATTTTCATTGGAACATGACCCGCATTTCAATAAAAGAACTTTCAAGCATCATGTTACTAATAGCGCTTCTACAGTGGCGCCTTAGACTGTGTCAAACAAATACTCATTACAAAAGGAGTTCGAACGAAACCAGTTGTATTAGTGTAACCAATACTAAATCAGTGATATTCAAAGATGGAAGAAAGCAGTTCACTGAGAAAAGCAGTGGCAATACCAGCAAAAGATAATACAACAAAAATGTTCTTCATTACTGCATAGATATTAATAGTAATTTACCGTTGTAAACTGGGACTGGTTTAGCTGCTGGACTGGATTTCAATGACCTCTTGTTAGAAGGATGATGGAAAAAGTCTTCAATTTTGACATCTGCCATTTTATTGTTATTATTTTGTCTGGTTTCTGGCCTAGATTTTATAGGCTTACTAATCAAAGGTTTAGATGCGCCTGTTGGTACGAGAATGGAACTCGTATATTTGTACATGGAATCATTATTTGTATTCATGTGGTCACTCTAGAAACGAAAATTAAATAATAAGCATTATTACATCATATTGGCAAACTGTCCTTACAAAACTAGTATTATAAATATGTAAACATGTAATATTTCAAACTATATTATATGCTTGACACCAGTGAATACAAATTTACATTTGTTTAAATTTCCAAAAGATAATAACTTTTGATTAAAAGTGTTGGAATTTATAATTATTTTTGGTAGAATTTGACTTTGTACTAACTCCACAAGTCACCTTTCTCAAAATAACCAAAACCTAACTAAAATCAAAAGTTTATTTCAAATCACAAAATTGCACAATCAGTAAATACTGGCTATATCTGAGTAAGTTTGCAGGGGTAAACTCCTGTTAAGATATTTGAAATGGTTTATGCCTAGGGAAGAAACCACTCATTTCCTCCAATACAATTTTTATACGAAAATAGTTCTTTTTTCGTAATATGGTTTTAGATCTCTTTTCTAACATGTTACATAGACAATGTAAAGTTTAATAACTCCTTGAAAGTAATCAAGAAGATTTCAAACTAGATGCTCAAATTTGTCAACTTCATCTTTGCTAGAGTCACTGGTTTGTTTAATTTCTTCGCCAAAACATCACACAAATTCATATCAAGAAAATAAGAAAATTTCCACCTTATCTGGATTGCTCCAGTTGAAAAATATCAGTAATGAGCTTGTCGAACTGAAATAATATGCCAGAAGCATAGGCATAGTCAGGGGGTAGGCTGGTAGGCTGATTTCATAACCTAGTTTTTAAATTTTTTAAATTTAAAATAAATTTAAAAATAAAAACAGAAATAATAAAAAGGAGGTTTCTTCAATAAATCGTATTATTGGTTTTATTAATACTGGAGAAATGCACAATATTAATTGTGTTTTAAGCGGGTGACACGCAGTGACTATAAAGTACAGATGCAAGTTTGGTCGTGCACATGTTCCGTACGTTTGTGCGCACCAGAAATAAGTTTAAGCGAGCAAGACACGTTTGGTGGTCAAGCATCTGTCAGTAGTCAGAAGATAATGTTTTATTCTGATTTGATTGTGTTACGCTTTGATGAGAATTGGCTGTATTGTACTGTTAAAGTTTTGTTGATAATTCGTTAATCGTAAGTTTAATAAATATATATTTTTATTTATTTTATAATGAATAAAAATTGATCTTGTTTGTATTTCATAATTCAAATTATGAAAAGAATAAAGAATAGTGACAAACTAAATGATATTAAGAACTTCTTAAAACGTTCGAAAGTTTTTCACCTGCGTCGCTATTGGGTTCGCTCCACGCAATATCTAAAGTTCGACCAATGTCTCCGAGTTGAGTTTGAAGTAAGCCTACCCGTTTTACAAACCCTGGCTACGTTATTGGCCAGAAGGATACTTTAGTATTTTCAAAATTATTTAAATTTTATATATATATATATGTATATAAATTATTTTATAAGCATCTTATTTACAGTGAAAATAAAGCTATTATGTTTAGATTTGAGGATAAAGTTGAATATTTCAAATTTTGATTTAATACAATTTTATCACGCATACATATTTTTTTATTCTGATTTCATGTCATTTCAAACATCAAATAATAACTTTTAATTTCAAAAGATCGTTTATCTTTAAATTACAACAGTGAAGATTTTGAAATTGAGCTCATATAAAAAAGTAGAGATTTGAACAATATTGATTACTTTGATCCAGATTATGAATTTAATTTTAATAATTTTATGGAAACATACTGTGGAGATTGCATTAGCAAATGCGACAAAGATAAAAGTTGGTAAAATATTTTGAAATTCTGGAATTTTTTTTATATAAAATCGTAATTTGAAAATGTTACAATTTAATAAATTAAAATATAATATGTTTATAATTTATTTAAAGTCTTACTAAATTCCACGTATAGGGATTAAAATACATTCGATCAGATTTCCTTGACATTCTATCCGCTGATCTTGCTCGATTATATTTTCCAGCTGAACTGATCTTGAAAAAATGACAAAATTAAATAGAAATTAATTATGATAATTATATCAGTAAAATTATTAATTTTTTGTTTATATTTGATAAATTTTGAAAAAAATAAATAAATATTGATCTATAATAGAAATCTAAATGAAAATAAATGAAATTCTATAATATTATAAATATAAAAAATTAAAGAAATTATTATAATTAATTTATTAAAGACTTAATAATAACCGTCGCTCGCGGAATTCTTTATAAAGCATCATGTAAATAATTTTTATTATTTTCGCTTTTGTCAGATGACAATTAATCAATAAATATATTTAATTGTAATTGATTAATCAGTTCTCTTTTTAAATGTAAATGAAGAAAGATTAATTAAAATTAATTAATGACAATATATTAATTAACTCTAATGTCCAAAAAATTATTTAAATTTATGTGAAAATTTATTAATTAAAAATTAATTACTAAAACTGAATTAATAAATATTAATTAATTATGAAAATTGATTTTCTAAAAACAATTAATGATTATTAATTAATCACAGATTAATAACAATTAGTATAAATTTATTAATTAAAATTATTAATTCATGAAGATAAACCAATTGTTTTCAACCGGGGTGCCGCGAAATATTATGAGGAATAGCGCAGGCATAACTTTTCTTAAATGCTTTTTAGAAGACGAAAGGTGTAATAACAAAAAATACTCAAAAGAGAGATAGTGAAATCAGTTGAAGATGAAATGAGAGTGTCTTTCTAGTATTTCACCTAATATTAAAATAAATCTGCGCATCACATCAGGCTCAAATATCGCATTGAATATGTTTATATAATCTTTTTGTATTGTTATTCATCAATTTTGTTAATGAATATACATATTTAATAAAAGTATAAAATATTTCACAATTTTTTAATCATTTTATTAAAAAAAATATATTTAAACTAATTATAATATACTTATTATAAATTATTTTCAGTTATACACAACAACAAATTATACACGTTTGAAATTATATTAAGAAATAGGGTGCCGCGAGAAAAAATTACCAAATTAGGTTGCTTCCATTATAAAAAGATTGAAAAACCCTGCAATAAACTTTAGTCAAACTCGGTTATCACGAATATTATTTTTTAATTTAAGATTTTTTTTCCAATTATTATTAATAATTATTTTAATTTCAACTCAAATTAATCAAATACGCACAAAACATAATTCAATCAAATTAAAAATTTGTATTAGTTTTTAAGCTTGCCTTGTCTATCGTTTTGAATACGTTTTTGATGTCTTTTACGTGTGATTCTTTATCAGGACTTGTTATTAGTATATCGCCTAGGTGAGCTATAGCATTCTTTTTATTTTTCACCGTTTGATCCATGAAGCGTCGAAATGTTGCTGTAGTTTATCTTAACCCAAAAGGCATTCACTTGTATTTGAACATACCGATTAATGTTTTTATTGCTGTTTTCTTGATGTCTGTTTTCATGTCTGTTTCATATGATTATATTTATAACAATATCATAAATTTTTTTAGTGATATTTTTTCGTTGTTTTCGCTCCATTTTTTAAGTAAATATATTTAATGAATATAAAGTCAATTTATTTATGGGTATAATAAATTGCATAAATGGAGATGTAAAAATGCATAAATTGGGATGTAAAAATGCAAAACCCTGTAAATAATTTTTCTGTCATTCTCAAATAAACTCTAGTTAAAATGGGAACAAACAAAAAATGGATCATCTCAATTTGTGAAAAAGTTAACATTATCCGTGAATTGGAAACAGGAGGCACAAATTTAAATGTTTGTAGGAAACAATCTCTCAAAGTCAAAAGTTTCAACATTTTGGAAAAACAAAGAATTCATTCTATCAGCAATAGATAGCAATGCTCGAAATTGCATTAATAATAATAACCTGTAAAAAAATAATGTTTATTCAATGGTTTAAGGTGTAGAGAGATGCTGGATACCCCATTACCGGTCCGATTTTAAAGGTTCTGGCAGAACGGTTTACCAGACAATTGGGGCATGATGATCTTGCATGCAGTAATGGATGGCTTGATATTGTCTATGCAAAAATTAGCTGCGAAGCTCTCTCGGCAAATACAGATATTGCAAGCGAGTGGATTAAATCTATTCGTCCTGATCAAAAAGATTTCAACAAGGAGGACATCTACAAAGTAGATGAAAAAGGATTGTTTTATAACTTAACACCCGAAATGAGTTTTAAATTCCGAAATAAAAATGTGCTGGTGGCAAAAAGATTAGTCTGACTGTTTTGGTTTGTGCAAGCAAGACTGGAACAGACAAAAACATATCTTTGTAATGGACTAATCGCAAAACCCGAGCTGTTTTAGAAATGTTAAACAGAGAGTTACAAACAAAAAAACAAAGATTTTACTTTTAGTTGACAACTGCCCTGCTCATCCGAAAATTCCCGTCTAAGCAATATCAAATTGGTATTTCTTCCACTAAATTCCAGTCAAGGGATATTTAAGGCTAATCAAAATTCTGAAAGATTTTTTCCAAAGATTTCTTGTTTTACTATTGATTGAAAAAGGGAGACTGGAAAAGATGACCAAATAACTGTTCTGGATGCAATTCGCATGATAAAGGACGGTTGGGGAAATGTGGAACCTCTGACAATTTCAAACTGTTTCAGGAAATCCGGTTTAAATTCAGAGCCAGTCTCAGCAAATGAGGGTTTTGACGAGGACTATTTAGATGGGGAAGGCCTTGCTTTGTCCTAGTGGTTAAAGACTTACATGACTTTGTTTGTGTTGATAATGATTTAGTAACTAGAATCCCGCCAGAGGAAAATATCCATCAATCAATTCTTCATAAAGAAAACAGAGAAGACAAAGCTGAGAGCGTTGAAGAAATAATACTAGCTGTAACGTATTCACAGGCTTAAGTGAGTATGGAAATTCTGACTCAATTTCACGGAGTAGCAACCCACCCGAATCTATTTTACGGCAATCTACCTCATCCGAAGAAGTATAAGAGACTTTCACTTGAAATCTATGAGGCAACAAAGTATTTTAATTTTTGTTAATAAACGATTGGTTAGAAATGCATTTGACTATTTTATTTTTTGGGGTTTTCCTTGGGTTTAGCCGATTTGCCGGCTGTCGCGAACAAAATATCTCGGTCCCATGGAGTTCGTTGTAACCGAGTTTCACTTGTTATTAAAATCAATTAACAATAATTCAATAATTAAAATTTAGTACTAAAATTTTATTAATAAAAATTAATTAATTAAAATTTAATTAAAATTAATTAATTTAATATATTATAATTAATTTGATTTTAAATTTAATCGATATTAGACATGAATGGATAAGAAGTAAGTTAAACAAACTCGATTATTGTCCACGGGTTTCGCGTAATTTTGGATCATCATTTTGTCATGATCACTCATCACTTGGCTTAGAAATTCTAATCTATTGTTGAATCGGTTGTTCGTTTCTTGATATGCAGATTGGTCAGGTCCCTGCATTACACTTACCTTCGTTTTATCCACTGGTTTCTCATCATCACAATAAAGAATCGGCGCAGGAACGCCTTAATAAAATATATTATCAAAATTTTAATCACAGAATTACAACGGCTTACCGACGATATTTGATAATTCATAAGCTGCTGCTCCGTCTCCAGTGAAAGTTCTTCATTTAGAAAAGGTGGTCAATAATATATAATATTAAAATTATTCAGAACTTGTACACCAAATTGATAACCGAATCAAGTTTATTTTCAGTAGATTTTAATTTTTCAGTCACGACTTTCAACTCGTTTTCTAAAACATCTGTCTGATTTAGCATCATATAATACTTACATATGAATGTTCTGATTATTAGCAATTTGAAAATGCTTTGATAAGTATCTATATGAGTGAAGCAATAAAACAAAGTTAATTCAAAAATGATATTAGTATTTAAAGAGAAAAATGTTTAAAAGAATTTGCTTATCAGAATTTAGCTTTAAATTTTTAAAATTTTGTCTTAGCTCAAGTCTAAATAATTATTTGGCATTTTGATAAAATTGTAATAAATAAAAATCCAAGATCTAAATCAAGGGTTTTAAAAATGATTTGTCATGCCGAAAATAAAAATATCAACACTGTGTAGAAAAAAAACTAAATCGTTAATGGAATGTTTAGTAAAATCATGTCAAGATATGCTCTCACTAAATATTCGACTACTTAATACTTAAAAGGGATTTACATCAAACACAAAATTTAGAAAAATAAATAACCATTAAACACCCCTTACAAGTGACATTGGAATTTTGTCCTATAGGAAGCACGTCAGTTAAAAGGTGAACCATATGGCCAAAACTGTTAATATTCTGAAACACCATGAAGTCAAGAGCAAACATATAAAGTGTGGTGCACTATTCGATTACAGTCCTAAATATTTATACATGAGCATTAAAATAATGCCTACTAGAACTTTGAACTACAATTTAAGTAGTATAATTAAAATAAGAAAAATCACATAAACTATATTTAAAATTTATCGATAACAGTTCACATCTTTATATAAAATTCACACGAGATGACTCAGCAAGCGTACAGACTTTAATTTACTCATCTTATACTCTTGCCATACCTACAGTTATCCCCCGAATATAGAACGCCCGCATTAGATCCCAATAGATCACGCATGTCTTTTTTACTTTTCATGAATTGTGACTTAAATGATTGTTTAATTGTCAGATAAGGACATAACTCTTGAGATAAACATTCTTCTGTAGACATTTTGATATGAGTTATGCGTGTGCTGAGTCATCTCGGCGATAAAAAATAGAGTGAGTCATAAAAGACTGATTTGAAGTTGAAAGAAGAAAGAAGAAAATTACAGAAAATTGTGATAGCCAATCAAAAGCTCTAGACACTTAAAGATTAAGGTATTAACCGTAAAGTTAATCTACTTTCTATATATTCAAATTAATCTACATATATTTTCCCTACAGGTGTCAACTTCTTTTGCTAATTTTCATGAATTGAAGTTGAAATTTCAGAAGGCTTACATTTACACATGTAATAATAATCTGGTTCTAATCAATCGCATTAAATTCTTGTTCCTTTCTTATTAGATCAGTACTGAGAATAACAAGAAGCCCCAATATCGATGTGTAAAATAGTGTGGCTTTTTCGGGTAACACATTTAGTAAATTTTGTAAAGATAAATATATATTTACTAGAAACGAAACACTTTCTGTCTTATTCATTTAAATCATAATATCGATTTATCAATGTCTCCTACAAGCTTAAATGTTTTTATCTTTGGAGTCAGATAAAATCTGTGTTAGAATTTTCAAGACATATATATATACTATTGAATTTTTACTTGTTTTGAGTATATGTGATAGTACGTATAGATATTTGTAATAATCATATTGAGAGCACCAAGTATACATATTTTGCACTCAAAAATCAATATTAGCACTTTGTATTGACACAAAACGAACACCTTTTAAATAAGAAGTGCTTCTAATTATCAAAATTTTACCTCAAAATATTTTTGCGTGAATCTTCAAATAAAATATGTTATCTATCACCACATGTTTTTATAGATAACATAATTTATATTTTGCTTGTTTTGAGGCGAGCGAGTTTGAATTAGATGTCAATTGGGTAAAACAAAACAAATAAGAAGCTAAAATGCACTTGTTAGCTTTGCAAAATAGTTGCATGATTTGCCCGAGTCCTCACTTAGTACTTTTCAGCAATGTTTTTAGCACTTCTGATTCTACAGACGCAATATAATCGGCATCATTGGGTAGATAGCTGAGTGTTCAATAGCTCACTATGAGTTAATAATAGATTTCGACAGCAAATGCCGGTAATTTTTAAAAATTTTTCATTATTATTTTATAATAGAAGTGTAACTAATTCTGATACGATGAAATGATAAAAGCTAATAAACCATCATCTATTTGACCTGATCTAGAAATTGTTCCCAAATGGTTAACCAAATTTGATTTCGTTCGAGCGGTCAACAAGTCGAATTTGATATTATTTAACCAATACTCCACGTTCTTATAAACCTTCACAAACAGATTCAAAGATCCATGAAGAATCATTCCTGGTTTAATACCAACGTCTATTGCTATCTTTTCTTCATTTAGGATCCTTGGAAAATTATCTGATTCATTTCAAGTTTATTTCCATTAATTAATCGTGAATTCTCACAACTCATTTATGAATAAGAAAATGTTATTGAAATTACTGTTACAATTTAAATCCAATTTAACTGCAATTTTAAATTCCAATTAACATCAAAACGACCAGGAAGGGTTAACAACTTTATTTAAAATATTGAACACAATTTCAAAGCCAAATATTCAATTTTCGATAATAAAATTGCCATCAAAACATCCAGTTTAAACAAGTCCACAGCCAAAGAAAAAGAAAATATTAATTTTACAATTAAAAGTCCTTTAAACTTTTTCCGCCAATTTCTTTATTTTATTATTTTTTTAATATTACGCTTGGTTATTTCCCCCATCCTGATCCCTTCCTCTGGATATATACGACATCTAATCTCGAAGGATCCCTAATCTCAGGATCTCTTTTTCTCTGGATGAGACTTTCACGACTCTCACATGCCAATCTACTTCATAAATTCCTCCAAAATGCGGTGCACTTTGTGGGTTAAAGACCCAAGCAATCTTTTCTTTCTGTAATCCTTTCTTTATTTCATAAGTGTCGATCATGAATTTCTCGATTTTCTTTGTAGCTCCTACAAAATTTGTTCCATTATCAAAAAGCATCATAGGTGGGACCCCACGTCGTGCGATAAACCGTTTAAAGGCACTTTCACTTCGTATCAACCCATCAAACTTCATTGTTTGCCTTAACTATTTTAGACATCGTTGTGCTCCTACAATTCCATCTCGCTCAATATCTTTCCATTTTTCCACTAACTCGACCTTTTGATCCACTTGAATTAATTTAAATTCAGCATCATCAATCTCCGTTATCCTCAAATCTCCAGTGCATCGTTTGTTCTTTGACAATCTTGAATTTTCAATAAACCTCACCAACCAAGCTCTTGTGCGGGTAAGTTTTATCCATCTCGAATATGTTCTGGGATTCTAGCAACTTGTTTTCCAAAATGGCCTTTCTTGTACACACTCTTTCGCCGTCAGAAAAGTGCTTGCTTGTCTGTAGCTGACCTCAACCTTGTTTATTCGTCGGTTATTCAACGTCGGTCAGGTACTTTCTCTTTTCTTAAGAAATGACGGTCCACGCAAACAAAATTCTGAGTCTCGAAGAAATTCCGCTTTCACTCTTCTCGATATTAAATCCACAGAATTCTCTTTTATTGGTACATATCTCCATTGGTTAACTTTTGTCAACCTCTGAATCTCACCAATTCTGTTGCTCAAATATATTCAATTAATTATTGATTTATAATTATCAATGCATTATTGCAATGAGATAAATGAATAAATGGTGATGAATTATTGCTCAAATATATTCAATTAATTATTGATTTATAATTATCAATGCATTATTGCAATATGAAATGAATGAATAAATGGTGATGAATTATTGCTCAAATATATTCAATTAATTATTGATTTATAATTATCAATGCATTATTGCAATATGAAATGAATGAATAAATGGTGATGAATTATTGCTCAAATATATTCAATTAATTATTGATTTATAATTATCAATGCATTATTGCAATGAGATAAATGAATAAATGGTGATGAATTATTGCTCAAATATATTCAATTAATTATTTATTTATAATTATCAATGCATGATTGCAACTATTGATCCATAAAAACGTTATATTGTCTAGGATTCATAATTATTATTAACATGCTTTGAAATTAGATCAATAACCATTAATTATACATTTTATCGACAACTAATAACACAAGATTATATACAAAAATCAATAAAAATACTTCTTTTCGATAGAATGTTTTTGTTTATAAAGAAATCTTGGTAACATGAACAAAGCGACATTATCAGTCAAGACATCATTCATAGAAAAGTTGCATTTTGGTTCAACCAAAAGAATATGAAAAAAATCTCGAAAAGTTTCTTAGTTTTCCATGGAATTAAGAAAAAGTAAAATTGATCAATAAATCTTTGAAATTCGGTTGTCTGGCGGACTTAGAAAAGGTTTCATCTTATTTATTTATAACAGCTCACTGAAAAATCAAGATATTTTGATTTTAGTTTGATTTCGCCGAAGTATTTTTGGTCAGCGAGTTCAAATATATATATATATATATATATATATATATATATATATATATATATATATATAGAGAGAGAGAGAGAGAGAGAGAGAGAGAATTTTTAATAAAAAAATTCAGGTTATTGAGATTATGTAAAACTAACGATTAATCAATCTATTGTGTGGGATAATTTAAGTTGAAATGTTGAGACTTTACCTGATCTTTAATATTTATTAGATCTTCAGTATAAACAGCAAGACTTTTCCATAATTCTGGAAAGTCATTATTAATTTTCTTCGTTAGAATCTAAAATAAAATATTAAATTTAATTATTAAAATTTATAAAAATCAATGCATGATTGTTATATGAGATGAATGAATAAATTATGATGAATTATTGCTCAAATATATTCAATTTATTATTGATTTATAATTATCAATGCATGATTGCAATATGATTGCATGATTCAACAATTTGTTATGTTGTATAAATAATTTGAGATGTGAATATAATAATTTAAAATTAATTAAAATAAGTAATTTTAAGGAAGTTGAAATTATTGCATTTTGGGAAATTTATATCATAAAGAATTTTAAAAATAATATTTTAATATAATTTTATAGTATGTTGAATTATGGCTCGTTAAAAGAACTATGAAAGCTTCGAAAATATATTTAAATAATCTGACTAAATAATCGATTGTTTAAATAATTATGTTATTGAATAAATTTTTGGAATTTGAATATGAATTATTGACTATGATTTCAGAAGAAAACAATTGCAGAGTAATTGCAACTAACACAGCGACTACTTCATCGGATATTTTAATCGGTAGATTAGTACCAAAGAGACTTACCAGAGGAGATGATATAGAGAATTGTGTCAAGGAATATTATTTATTAAAAGACTTAATTAAGTCATCGGTTAATTGAATTGATTGATTTATGTTTAATTGTGAAGACTTTACCTCATCTTTAGTAAAATCAGCTTCTTTGATCTGACTATCCGCAAATTCTGTATCATCATTCTTAGTTTCTTCCATCATTGTACACTACATTAAAATATTAAATAAAAATTAAATTAGTAAATTAATAATAATCAATGCGTGATTGCAATGTGAGATGAAAAACTAAATAGTGATGAATTATTGCTCAAATATATTCAATTAATCTTTGCTTTATAATTATTAATGCATGATTGGAATATGAGATGAATGAATTATTTCTCAAATATATTCAATTAATCATTGATTTATAATATCAAAGCATTATTGCAATATGAAATGAATGAATAAATGAGGATGAGTTATTGCTCAAATATGAACACATTATTAGTTATGTTGCATAAATAATATATCCATTCCAACATGGCGATCACCGAGCACCAATGGACTTGATGGAAAATCTGCCTGGGAAGTCGGGAATATAAAAATCGTGGAAAAGTTTCCATTGACAAAAATAGTTAAATAAAGGTTTAATTTAATTTAAAAAAATTTAAAATTTCATTTTGTTTTTCTCTGTAATATTTGAATATTTCCGTCATATTTGACATTTTATCATAACAAAATCAATCTGTAAAAACAAATGGAAATTGGGCAAATCAAATTATTTTTAAATAAATTTTAAATAATTTTTATTTCCTCAAATTGAATCCGGATTCCTAGAAACGGCACCTGATGTGATCCCCCAATGGAAACTAATTGCGCCTCCTCTTACTGAATCTTTACAACACGAAATGAATAATTTTTACATTTTGAATTGATTTTTGAGTGAATATTGAATGATTCTATCATTTATTTATTGAATAATTACTTCCATCATTTCCCTCCTCCTCCTCCTGTCCGAGATTCTCGCGCATCTAGGAGCTACAATTTAGGAGCATCATTTGAAATTGTTTGGTTTTTCATTTTATTTTAAATATAATATTTTTAAAACAAAATAAAACTATTCTATTGTTTTATTTTGAATTTGAAATTATTTATAATAAAACTTTAATTGAGAATATTATAAAAATAATTTTTAATCAAATTAAAAATCAATTTATTGGCTTTTTAGAACGCCAGTGACATGATAATGCCATGATAATGCGACTTTTTCAAAAGGAACTCCCATCTTACCAAGTAGATCATAAGACCCCATAGAACCGATTATACAAGTAAAGATATCAACAGTAAAGCTAGGTTTGGCAGCCTGTATTTGTTTTTTTAAAGAATCATATTTTGCCAAATTTTCCTTATTCACAGTTTCAAACGTGACCAAAGAATCGAAAGGACATTTAATATCAACCATAAGAATTGTCTTTTTCTCATTATTAGTTATGATCAAATCGACTCGTTCTTTAGAGTTTGATACCAAGGAGCAAGTGTGGTCCACAACAACAATCAATGAAGGACTTTTCAAATGATGTACTATTTGTTGAAGGCAATCGTTGTGACGATTAAGTGCAAGAGTAAGATGAACCTTGCAATTTTGCAAAACATGTGGCAACGTTTTATCTTGGTTATGGCAACGCCTACACAATCTATTCTCAACTTTTATATAGGGTTTTGCAAAATTAGCCAATGTGTTTGTTCGGGCACGATGAATAAGCACGATGAATAAATATCCAATGATCCTCTAGTAATTCTCCTTTAAATATTGCTCTATTTATATTAAGGGACAGCTAAAAGGTTGATGAATTACTAATGTTACTGTTTTTCCATTTAGTAAAATATGAATCATAAAGAGCAAGATGAAGAACTTTCGAAACCAAACGACGATCAAACTCAGTCAATATTATTGTTCCTTTCAAAGCTGTTGTCAGGCGAAGAATTGGCTTATCATCCAACACTTCAAAGGATATTGTAATATTATGGGTTTTTTCAAAAAACTGAATCGCTGTTCTAGGTCGAAAGAAACGAGGTTTTTTCCCAGAGTGCTTTTGAATAATATCAGCTTTATTAATCCAATTGAAACTGTCTTGGAGTGATGGGTTATTATTCCCAAGCCTAGGTCCAGTGACAAATTTTAAAGAATCTATATTAATACGTTTTGTAAATTCACAATTAGCAGTAAAAAGTCTAAAAAAGTAACTTATAGTTTGCGTGTGATATTCATCCAAAAGATCAGTGCAAGATGCGCCTCCATTTTCAACCGAGTTATAAAAGTAACTGATTTCAGAATTGTTAGGTAAACTCATCATTTTTCTCAAATGACTACGAAGTTTTGTAGTATTGTTACAAACATTTGCAGAAAGAGCACTAATTTTAAAATCTCTCGTTCTAAATGGGAAGGTTAGGCGAGAGTGAAGGAAGGTCTTATAAGCTTTCAACTTTTGCCAACCGCACAAATCGGAATCCGCTAGTTTTTTCGCATCACTGACAACCTTGTTCAAGATTTCATAAGGACTTTGGTTAGTATGCTCACCTATTGGAACTCCAAGATATTGATAAAATTATTTACTCAATAATTTCTTTATTTTTATATTATTAATTGAAATTTCACTAATCGTTTCGACATTTGGCAGTTGAATATATGCACACTTTTTAGGTCTATATTCAAATCCAATTTCACGAGCTACATCAAAAGCAATGTTTAAGATATTTTGCAAATCATGAGTATTATTAGCAATAAGAGCGATATCATCAGCATAAGCAAGAACTTGGATTGAAGATTCACCAACTTTGAAAGGTTTTACTTTAGAAAGAGTAACAGCTTGAAGGACAGGATTTATTGCAATGGCAAACAAAATCATTGAAAGAGGGCATCCTTGTTTGACGCCCTGTTTTATAGGAATATTCGGAGTAACAATTGGACCACATGTATAGTATGAGCTAGTTTCAGTGTATAGAAGTTTCAAAGTGTTTGTGAATTTTTCACCAACTCCAATGTGTCGTAAAATCTTCCACATGTAATCATGGGGTACACTGCCAAAAGCGTCTTTGATGTCAAGAAATGCAATTATGATAGGTGTATCCTTACTATATTTCGAGTGCTCAAGACAAGATGAAAGTACAGAATTATGTTCTACACAACCATCATGCACAGAACCCCCTTTTTGTCCGATATGAAGTAGGTTGTTTCGATTTACCCACGATGTTAAGCGTCTAGATAATATTGACGCAAATATTTTGTAAACAACGGATAATAAAGCAATTGGTCGCCAAGAAGAGATCAGATTATATTTATCACCTTTATCAGGTTTAGGAGTCATTAGAGTTTTAAAAGATTTCCAAACGTCAGGCATAGTATTTTCCGTGATGATTTTGTTGTAAAGAAGAGTCAACAATTTACCTTCTGCGTCATGAATAGCAATATCGTTATATTTAATTCCATCAATTCCAGGAGATGTATTATCAGCTCTTTTCAGTTCAAAAATAACCTCTTTATCTATAATTGGTCGAAGTAAAAGAGTATTTTGAGATTTTAGACCAAAGTTTAAAACATTATCATAACTTTTAATTAGCGGATCTTGATGGCTAAAATTACCAATGTGATCTTTAATTGTTGGCCTCTCGTTTATTTCATCGTTAACTAAAATTTTGTATACCGTCGTTTTCATATTTTGATTAAATGATGATTTGAATTTAGTTTTTGGATGTGGAACTTTACTGATCTTATTTCCTAAATATGGTCAACTGATTTTAGTTACACTTGTTACTTTACGAATACGTATTTCATTAATAATAAAGTTACTCATTTCGTTTACATTTGCGTTTTGTAGGGTCAACAGATTCTCATTTATCAAAAGTATGCGTTGATCTAATTTTAGCTTTACATTTGTTTTATTATCAGATAAATTCTTTATCGAATCTTTTATAATGTCTTGTACAGTCGGTAATAAAGACTTTATGACATTTCCAATATCACGGAGATTAATATTTTCCAAAGACAAATCTAAGGCATAGTGTTTGATAAATGCACATATGAGAATCCTACTAACAAGACCAGAGCCACGAATATCATGAGGACAGTTACCAAGTAGTTTACAAAGTTCCGGAGTTTCTTTGATTTCATTGATTTTAGTCAATAAAGAGTTTGCTGTACAAAGATAAGGAAAATTTGGAAGTAAAGATGAAGGATTAAGTAGATAATATTCATCAGAGGTGTAGTCGATGATCATCAAAATTTGCCGAGCTTTAGGAGGAGCAATAATGGCAAATACAATTTTTGCTTTCATTAAATTTTCAATATTTAAAAATTCATTTAAGTATTGAGTGCAATCATTCAGTATTGCTGTGGTCATTGTATTGTTTAAAAAAATGAAATTTTCGGATAAGTTCAAATTGATGAAAAAGTTTGTTAAAAGTTTTTCTGTAATCTTACAATTTTTTAAATTCAAATTTACTACAACTTCATCGCACATCTTGGATTGCATATTTACAAGCTTTTCAATTACTTTATCTCTATTGACAACATTTCCAGAAATAAATTCTTCTAAAAATAGTATAAAAGTACTAGCGTGATGTATAGGGTCATCAGAGAACATTGCAAAGCGAAAGAGAGTATGAGATTTCTTAAATATAATTGTTTTTTCAAGAATAAATTTATTCAAGTAATCTGTTATATTCTCTCCTATTCCTAACAGCCTTCCGTTGATATTTTGAGAAGATCGAACGTCAAAGATGTAACTGAAGCCAAGACAAACTGAACAAAGAAATAGACACCAATAATTATCGTTGGAGATAATACCAATGATTATTTTAATGCGCTTAAATTGTTTAAAAGCAACATAATCGACGATATAAATATTGTTTTGAGCAATCAAGTTAATTGTTAGCTCTGGAGAAAGAACCAACCTCAAGATTATTTTCAAACCATTTTTTTAAGAGAGTCGAGACACAAGCTTTTCTTGAGTCAGCGTTATAGTTTCTATCGGTTTGAGGGTTGGGTTTTTATTTTTAAGTGCTAATGCTTTTTTAAAGTTAAATTTATTTAGGAAGTGATCTTTAGAAATTCCACCACCCGATAGTTTTGTATTATGAATTAAATGAAAACTTTGAATTTCGTAAATCTCTTTCCTAATATTCAAAATAAAATCAACGTGAAAATAGTACCATTCTTTGCACACAATCATCGCATAAGCGTAAATGTAAGGTCCACAATCAAAATTATTATTTTGATATTGCAGATTTATATAGGGATGATCAATTATTTTATTTTGAAGGTCAAATTTATTATTTAATTCAGAATTAATTATATGAGCTCTTTCATTATTTTCAAACGTTCTGTTATTTTTAAAAACAGGGTCAATAAAGTAAGAGTTACAAGAGACTTTACAGTATATAAATAAAATCCAGTGGCAGTTGTTAATGTTAATTGGACATAAGATAACTTGAGCCTCATATATATTGTTAGGAATTGGAAAAATATCCTTGGAATTATTTGAGCATAAAATACTCACAACAAAACATTTAAGGAAAGCAAACTTTGGATTTCTAATGTGACTTTCAAAATAATAATCTATGTGATCATCAGTAAACCAGAATTCAAAATCAAAATTTTCAACAGTGCAATCTGCATCAGTCTCATCAGACAGTGCAGCAGGTGTTGAGACTGGTGCAGGCACGTACCTTCATTTGGATGTTGTCTTTAACAGCTTTACATCCTTTCGTGTCGTCATCTTTTTAACATCTATATTTTTTATCGTTAAAGTATGTGAAGGTTCCTCATCAATATCAGTAGTTAGATTATTTGTTGTTTCCGTAACTTTATTATCTATATTTACTATAGGCGTTTCAACAATTAAGTTTTTACTTTCATTAATAAAGCAGAGCGAGGTTTGTACAACAGGAGCCGTAGATTCAGTAGAAGTTTGTACATTTATAGTTGTAAATTGTTCTACTGGGTTAACGTCTGCTTTTTGTTGGATAAACAACACAAGTGAGTCTATAATTTGAGAAATGAATCCACTCATTTTACTTGTGCAGATTTTCCGACAAGTTTGATGTATTCGATATGATTGTTTCTTTGAAGAGAGAAATTTCTTCTTGTCTCTAATAGCGAAGTAAATCAAGCGGTTTGCTTTTATCTCATCTACATTGCTAGAGTCAGGATTCCAATTATTGATTTTATTACTTATTTCGCATATTAACTGTATCTGGTTAGACTTTTCAGTAAATGTTTTGTATAACAAATCGAAGAAACTATTCACGGTGTTTATTGTTGGCGGAGAAATGATGTTGTGAATTCTATCTATTTCACCTGACAGTTTCCACTGTCTGAGCCTTAAGAGTCGTTCACGGCAACTAGAGTTGTAATAAGATAAAAATGGAATCATATCAATCATTTCAGAAATAAGTGTTTCATTATGATCAGGATCAAGTGAAGGAGTACTTTTAATGTCAACAATTGAATACATAAGTAAACAATTTCTAATATAGTTAAGAGCGTAATCACCATAAGTTCCATTCGTTTTATAATTTAAATTATTTTTTAAATTTAAGTAGTTGAGATAAAATATTATATCAATTACTTTTTCAGAAGTGTTTATTAAGCAAGTGTTTATTAAGCAAAGTTCTAAATTCCGTGTCATCTTTTGACATCTCGAGAAAATTAAGCAAACCAAGATTGAACATTACATCGAACGAATTTTCAAAATTTGGATTTTTCGAAGTATTTATTTTATTAAGAATTAGAAATTTTCCACCCACAAATGAGATTTCGTCAAGAAAGTTTTTATTTAATTTTAATTCATTTATTAATTTAATTATTTCGTCAGAATTTTTAGACATGTTTCCAACAAAACATAACTCGTGTAATTCTGGAAAGGATATAAGCAACTCATGAAACTGAGATCTTGTTAATTCAGAATTATTTATACTTTTAATTTCAACATCAAATATATGGTTATTAAAAAGATCCAGCATGACAAAATCTCCATCACAATATTTTATTTGTGATTTTGTCAAAAAATCAGGCAACACATTTTGCTGCTTCAATAATTTTAATATGTTATTTATTTGAACCCCTCGATGTTTTTCATTTTTAATTGTAGCTGTTTCTGCAAGTTTCTTTGATAATGTAAACAAAAACTTCCGTATCATTAATGGAGCAGAAACAAATTTAAAACCCTTTTCATAAGTTGTAACAATATTAGCTTTAATGATAGAAATTCCTCTCGTATGTTTATTAGAAATGGGGACAGCTGGTTTATTTATGTTAAATGGGTCAATGTAAACGCAGATATTGTTATTGCGATAAAAAAATATTCAAATCCAGCAATTTCTAATGGATTTATTAATTTAGTTATAAAAGAAAGTTCCTTATTTAAATTTTTAGATTTATCTGTCGATTCTTTAATTTTAATTAACTTAATTAGTAGGTAGTTAGGAGCACTCTGGCACATAAAAAATAGGGGGAGGGGCGGGGTTATTTACAGATTAAATTCGGATTATCTTGATTACATAATGATGTAATCAACTTAATTAATTTTATGTGTGTTGAGGTCTGTAAATTAAAATTAAAAATTTAAATAAAATTTAGGATAATAATTCAAATGGAAAGTAAGCGAAGAAAAAAGGCAAATAAAAGCGGGATCGTGCACAGAATTAATAGTAAAGGAAAGTGCGATGGAAACAGTATTAGAAAATGCAAAAAGCAATTACGAAAGGCGAGAATCCGGAAATCCGAGAAAAATCAATAAATGGAAAAATCATCGAAATCAAATGGGAAAAACGGGACAGTTATAGATTAGCTAATGGTCAACAAGATGACGGTTAGGGATTTTTCAGAAAAGGGTTAGAAAGGGTTGAAAAACATTCAAATGTATGAAAACAGAAAACGTTAATTAATTAATTAATTGGCTAATGGAAAACCCGAGCTAATGGGAAACCCGAGCCAATGGAGAACCCGAGAGATGAAGGAAACCCGAGCTGGGTAAACAAGAAGAAAGGCAAACAAAAGGAAGATTTGGGCCCATTAGCTTGACATAATGATTAATGGGAAAAGAGTAAGGAGAAGATAGCGCGCGTAGGAAGACCGGTAGGGCCATTAATTATCTGGATTCGTTGGACCATTATGGATGACAGCCGAAGCAAACACGTAGGAGAAAATGTCAAACGAAAGATTGGCTCGGCAATAACCATTTGTCATCCTGATTTCGAGGAGTATATAAGCAAAGGGAAAATCAGAGAAAATCGGCATTCTGCCTCAGCTAGGGTTCGAAGAATCAGACTGTAGGAAAAGTGGTAGACGAATTAGGGAAGTAGGGAAAAGAAGAAATAGAATTAAGAATACGGAAAGGCGAAAAGGGATCAAACCAAACAGAAACCGAGGAAAACGAGAGTCAACAGAACTAAAGGATCAAAAGGTGAATATTGTTTGTTTGCAAAGCATCAACGCCGAGCAGAGAATCGTATAAACTTTAATTGGTCATTGTAGCGTGATAATAAATTGTGAACCTGTTGTTTCAATATACGTTGGGTCGTTCATTGTTTTAATTTAAAGAACACCAGGAGTCAGAGAGAACCGACTTGAAATAATCCAAAACCCAACATATATTCTGGTGAGCCCGACGTGATTGCAAGTCGGCGGAAAATTATTGAAAGTTAGTGGAAAAATAATTATTAAAAAAAAATAGTACCGACGTGATTGAAAGTCGGAGGGAAATTATTGGAAGCTAGTGAAAAAGGAATTATAAAAAGAATTAGTACTGACGTGAGTGAAAGTCGGCTTAGAAGTTTGAAAATAGTGTTAACGAGATTATAAAAGGCTATTATTGGGAGATTTAAAAGAAGTTGAAAAGTAATTTTAAATTATTGTTTAACGCTTGAAGTTTAGCTCAAAGTGAACCGATACAACCTCAGAAGTCAGAAACAAGTCCAAATGGCAAATGATAATGCTGTTATGCCTCTCAATAGAGAGATGATTGATTTCGCAAGTTGTCAGAAATTACCCGTCAATCAATATGGGGGAGACCCTGTTGAATTTGCAGATTTCATGGGAGATTATTATATGTACGCCTCAGCATACGGATGGACACAAGCCATTATGGTTCAGAGATTCCCACTCTATCTGAAGGGTGCGGCAAGAGAAGCCTGGCAGCAAGTCGACAAACGAAATGTTGGCAATGATTGGACAAAATTGAAGGATGCAATGGCACTGAAACTGGTTGGTGGAGATATCAAAAGAATCATGCGACAGAAATTTTATAATCGAGTTCAAGGTCCAGATGAATCGGTCAGTGAGTTTGCTTATCATCTGACCACTTTAGCAGATAAAGCCTTCGAAGTCAAACCCGATCAAGTAGATATGGCCAAGCAGGTTAAAGAGCTGTTAGAAGATCAGTTTATAACCGGAGTCCACTCCGAAATCAAAAAGGCCCTATGTTATGTGGATTTTTCCAATTTCGATGAGCTCGTGAAGAAAGCCATGAAGATAGAGCTGAATTTAAAAAGTGCAAAAAGATCAGATGCTTTTGGAGTTAATGTGGAGAGACGTGAGCGGTCAATTACGCCTGTGAGAGCACCATGGGATGAAAAGAAAATAAATCAAATCAGTAGTCCAATTTTAAGACCAAATACTAGATTTCAAGCCGGTAGATCAGCAATGAGTGTACAATCAAATGGACAGGTAAATAATCCTCAATGCGAACATTGCAAAAAGTCTGGACACTACTCAAATCAATGTTGGTTCAAATATGGGAAAAATCCCAGCCCTAACAAGAGATTCACAGAAAACAAAAGGATCAGCAGTGATGTCGAATGCTATCGATGCGGAAAGAAAGGGCATATTAGCAGAAACTGTTTTACCAGATCAAGATCATCGTCAGCGTCACCTTCACCACAAAGGGACAAAGTGAATACAAATGGACAGATACAATGTCATTCGTGCAAGGGATACGGCCACATGGCGCGATCATGCCCAAGGAACTCAGAGAGATTCAGCAGACCTATTTTAAAGAAATCAATCAGATTCCAAGAAGATATGCCAAACACCAGTAACATGACATATGCTCAGAGAGAGGAATTTCAAGACAAAATGGAAAAGGAATTTCGAGAAATGCGACAGAAGCTGAACAAACTAGTGGCTAAATTCGAATCAGATGAAGAAACTGAATCTCATATGATAATTGGAACCGTGTCAGAAGGTGAGGGAAAACCTGCCCCGAAAGTGCGAAAGATCGCATCAGATGAGAATCCGACTGCACTGTTAGCCCGAGTTGAAAAATTGCTTGAGAAAATGGAAACTGACAACTCCCAGTTGAAACGATGGATCGCAGAACTCAGTATGATGTCACTAACCCAAAGCGAACTAAAGAGAGCCATAAATTTATGTGCAAAGTTATTCAAAGGAAACAGAGATGATGAGATACTTAAGCAAATGCAAAAGTTTGGCAAGGCTTTGCGGTCAACAAGGGATTTAGATGATATCATAGTGGAAACGACGGGACTTGATAATGTGAAGTGCCAATTCCGTGTAAAGGCCTACGGACAAATCAAAGACCTAAAGGAGCGAATACTGCGTCAATACAGTGGATGGCAAGTGCAACTAAAATTTGAGAATCGATGTCTGGAAGACGAGGAGTACTTAGTAGATTGCGGTCTGATACCAGGCTGGAAAAATAAAGTAAAAGTTGTTAATGCTGTTAATACTTTGAATTCAGACAGACAAAATTGGGAAAAGATTCTAGCAGATTTACAGGATACCCTGTATGCAGGGAATAGTGATAAAATTAATGCGAGTATCGAATTCATAATGAGCATCGAAATGGATCGAGACATGAAAGAAGGGTTGTTTGAATGCATCGTACCGTATACGAATAAACCGACGAGTTATCAGGCAAAGTTAAAAGAGGTAATTCGAAAACTAGGACATGATTATGAGGCGGCAGACGATAGTGCGAAGTCTTTGATAATAGCGTTAAATATTGCGGATCAAAGGATTGAATATTATCAGGAACATTGGAGTGTAAAAGCAAAGAAAATACGACAAAAAGCAGCGGAGATATTAGGTAATGACGGAATTATCGTGTTGACGTTCAAAGGACGAGAATTGGATGATGACGAATATTTGTTAAACTACGGATGTAACCCAAATTGTATTAATAATGTGTACGCAACAAAACAAAGTGGTGAAATGGAAGAAGATGCAGTAATAGTACCGTTTTGGCCTCTGTATGAGGAAGTGGATAATGATAATGTAGAGATTAAAACTGAAGTTGTAGATGACCCAGGAGAAATTGATCAAGAAATTAATGAATTGCAGAGATTAGAAACAATGGAAAATGAGGAAATGAGATCAGAAAATGAAGTTACAAGGGATGTTGAGGAAAGGAGCACCGATAATAGGATACTACCGAGCATAGATGAGATGAAAAGTGAAGAGAACTTTGTTGAGACGAAAAATGACATTGCGATATGTGGGATAAAACAGAATGATGCGGAAATTGAATCTTTGAGTTTAGATGAATCAAGCGAAACTGAGCGAATATTAAAAAGTTTAGTAACGGAATTGTATTTGTTAGATGAAACTGAAACAGAAGATGATATTTCGGAGGGGGAGAAAAGAGTTGTAAAAAGATTGGCAACGGAATTAAAGAGGAGATTACCGTCGATAATTAAAAGAAATTATGAAGAAAAGGAATTTTGTGAGGAAGCAGTAATTGAGGACTTAACACGAACTGAGTTAGATCGAGATGTAATATTGACAGTGCTAGCCTATATAATATTGGAGATTGGTACTTATGGTTATTTGGAAAGTGACAATTCAAAATCATTGATAAAGAAAGCTACTGAAATGACGAATAAATATTTGATGAAGTGGATCGCAAACAATGGCGGATGGGAAGAGTTAATACAAAAGGCTGAGAGCCCAAAAACAGAGACAGTGAGGAAAAAGGGAAAACTTGCATTTCCATGGTTGATGATTTCTATTATTATGTTATTGGGAATAATAAATACGACGAATTCATTGGTGGCATATGACTGCTCCCAAACCGAAATGGGAAGAGTATACTCGTTGGTAAACGTAGCAGAGTGTTCGGATGCATATCCAGTAAAATTTAAAGTGACAAATCCAGTAAAATATCATGTATATCAAGAATCGGGGTTTCGAAGATCAAAGGTGAGAGAGTGTACAGTGAAACGAACTACTTTTGTATTTTATTGTGGAAAATGGAGCCACTCATCGATGGTGAAAATGCAATCGATACCTAGACCGATAGAAATAATTCCGGAGAATTGTTTGGCAGCCTTTCAAACAGGACAGTTGAAAATTAATGCAGATATCAAACTACAAGCAAAGCTTAACCACAAAATCCGTGAGACTGTAACCGTGCGAGGGATAATAAAGTCGAATGGTGATTGCCAAGGAGAGCCATACAAAGTAGACGATGCTATAATTGACAAAGCCGTGGTTATAGAAGAGTACATGTCAGAATTAAGAGAATTTGATGGATCATTTGATGATGATACTGGTAAACTACAAACACATCCATTCTGCAACATGAAACAATCTAGCTGTCAGACAGGAGAATCAATTTTGGTGTACGATGTCGATACCAAAAAGTGCAATTTAGTGCAATTGAAGTCAATGAGTTTTACAGAAATAACGGGAGAACAGATCAGGGAAAAGCCCGAGAAAATAAGAATGGATCCAGCAACGAGTACAACAACAAGAATCACACCTCTACGGATGAAAGATACTCCAACAGTGTTAATGTCAACCTCAGAGGAAGACGGGATGCGATTCCTGAGAAAAGAAACTAAAACAAAGTGTGGACAAAATGTCTATGAGACAAATTATAAAGGTATATATGTATCTCAGAAAATGATTATAGAGGCCCAAACAAACATACATGCCGGAGATATCAAGTTGACAAATTACTTTAATAACAAAATAGATTATTTATTTCACTTTGGTCAAAATACTGTTGAAAATGTGTACCGAGAAGTTATTATAAATGATTGCAATCTCAACAAAGAAATACTCCGAAATCGGATGGCAATGGCTATAACCAATCCTAATTTGGTAGCACCAATGTTAATTGCAGAAAATGGGGTGTTTGCCAGAATTTTCGGTGAAGCACTATATAGCTATAAATGTAAAGCGGTACCAGTTAAACTGACAAAGTATGACCAGTGCACCAACGAGTTACCAGTGAATTTAAATGGAAAGTTGCGATTTATGGAGCCTGTAACACGAATCTTACTGGAAGAGGACGTGAAACCGAAAGTATTACAGTGTAATAGATTGTTGGCACCACTATACAGACTAACACCAGAATCTTGGATTGCATTACCAGATCATCGAGAAGTAAAGACACCGGAAAACTTAGAATTGACAGAATTACAATATCTGGTAAATTTTACGTCATTAGAGAAATTATCGCAAAGTGGAATTTACTCGAACGAAGACATTGAGGAAGCCCGCAGAAACTTGTTATTTCCATCAAAGAAAAAAAGAGTAATAATGGAGATGGTAGATACAATTCTCCCAAGCGGAAGTGGGAAGGTAAATTACGAGTATTTGTTAACTCCAGATCATTACAAGAAAGCGACGTATAATACAATGAAAAAGATCTGGGGAAAGTTTATGTTCATTGGACAAGCGTGTGCCGGATTGATTGGAATTTATGTAATATGTGTTGTAATCAAAGTAATAATATCGCAGGTCCTATCAACACACAGATTATACGCGATCACAGGTTGGTCGTGGAAATTAGTAATTGGTTGCATACCATTATTGGCTAGATTCTTCATTACTCATCATCAATATCAGGAGTTGGAGATACTCAAAGCGCGAATATTAAAGAAAAGGTGAGCTACGCTAGTACAACCCCTTCAAGGAACGAGAATAATGACAATGACAACGAGGGTGATAGTGCACCGTTATATGTTGACAATCAAGAACTAAGTGGAATGAATAAAGAAGCGTTGAGAACCTATCAAATCTTAAAAGAGCCACTGTTAAATGCGAGTAGCGTAGACACGTTTACAAAATTGTGTATACCAAAATCGTTTATGCAACCAGCACCAGTATATCCAGTTGATCGATTACGAGAGATGAAACCAGTAGAAAATATCGCATTACAATGTGAAGGAATGGTAGGAGAGAGAATCGAGCCTTCTAGCGCAGAGATCGAGAGAAAGAATATGTTAGGCTTACCATGCAACTACTCAATGATGACATTAACAAAAAGAGGAAAGCAACCCCGAATATTTATACAAATGAACAAACATAAAGTAGAAGCTTTGGTTGATTCGGGATCTAGTCACACAATAATATCGGAAAATGTATTAAACGTGAAGGAGAAAATGCAAATAAAGCCTACCGACGAAATAGTGAGGTCATTATCAAAAAATGAATTAAACATAATTGGACAACTTAACGTCATATTCCATATTGGAGACCGAATAATAGCGCACAATGCGCTCATAATGAAGGGAAGCCCAGTACGATGTCTGATCGGTATGGATATATTAGAGCAGCTGGACGGAGTCTCACTTGATTTAAAGACAGGTAATTTGATAGCAGGAGAAACAGGAAAAATAATTCACAGGGCAGGTGAAGTGTTTGTGAATCAGACATTGACAATACCACCACAATCGGAGATGGTATATTGTGCAAATACCATGAGTGTGGATAATGGTGATTTTATATTCGAACCAAATCAAACGCTAGTCGAAAAATATGATTTACCGATATGTGACGAAGTTGTCAAAGTGGAAAATCAGATAGTACCAGTCCATATAACGAATAGCAGTAAGAAACCGGTTCAGCTACACCCAAAAACAAAATTGGGAAAATTATCGAAAATGTCTGTTGAAACAAATTGTAAAATACCAAGAAACGTCAAGGTGTACAAGGAGCCTGAAGTGGTAAGCAATGATTTAAATGAGATGCAGAAAAAGGAATTCACAAAACTGCTGAGAAAATACCGAGATATATTTGCCAAACACGAATATGATTTAGGTCTAACCAATGTAATTGAGCATGAAATACCGTTATTAGACGAAACTCCAATAAAAATAAAGCCATACAGAATCCCCTACGTTCATCAAGATGAAAGTGATAGACAGATTACAGCAATGAAGGAATTTGGAATAATTCGAGATAGTGCGTCACCATTCTCCTCATCAATAGTGATAGTTAAGAAAAAAGATGGAGACTTACGATTTTGCGTAGATTATCGGAAGCTAAATCAAGTTACGAGGAAAGACACTTATCCAATTCCAGTACCCCAAGAAATGTTCGATCAAATGGGAGAGGCACGATATTTCACAGTTATTGATTTAAACAAAGGGTACAATCAATTTAGGGTAAAAGAGGAAGATAGAGGAAAGACGGCGTTCTCGGATGGCAAAGGACTGTATGAGTTCAATGTGTTACCATTTGGATTAACAGGAGCCCCAGCTACATTCCAACGAGGAATGAATTATGTGTTACGAGGTATTTGACATGCATTGGTATATATCGACGATATAATAATATTTTCAAATGATTTCGAAGAACACTTGAAAGATGTAGAAACTGTATTTAAACGGCTCAAAAGTGCAAAATTAAAAATCAAACCATCGAAATGTGAATGGGGCAAAGCAGAAGTGATTTATGTAGGGCATATAATATCACGGCGAGGGTTACAAACTAATCCAGATAACATCAAAAAAGTGGAAGAGTACCCAGTACCAAAAGATGCCGATGAGGTTAGACAATTTTTAGGTTTGGCGAGCTATTACAGAAAATTTATAAAAGATTTCTCTCACATCGCACAACCATTGAATACGTTACTAAAGAAAAACAATAAATTTATTTGGGGACAAATGCAACAAAACGCTTTCAATACATTAAAAGAGAAATTAGTAACAACTCCTATATTAAGATGTCCAGATTTTACAAAACAATTTATCTTGATGACGGATGCAAGCAACGTTGCATTGGGTGCGGTGTTAGGACAAAAATTTGAAGGTGAAAAGGACCACGTAATAGCCTATGCAAGCCGATCACTGAGGCCTCACGAGAAAAACTACTCAACGATTGAAAAGGAAACGTTAGCGTTAGTGTATGGAATTACTACTTTTAGACAATATTTATTGGGCAGAAAATTTACTGTTTATACAGATCATAATCCATTACAGTGGTTAATGAAACACAGAGATTCAGCCAGTAAATTAATACGATGGTCGATTGCCCTCCAAGAATACGACTTTGAGATTAAATATCGGACAGGTAAAGCTAACGCGAACGCAGATGCAATGTCAAGAATCCCAGAAAATAATAGTGAGGGGACACCTGAAAAAGTGGAAGGTACTATATTCGCTGCAATCAAAGCTGTTAATAATATGTCTGAACTTCAAAATGATCAGGAAAACGATAGTGAATTAAAACAATTTATGGAACAAGCGGTCAAAATAAGAAAAGAACAAGACTGGAAACGACTTACAGATGCAAACAGCAAATATGTAATTCATAATGGAATACTTAAATTTTGGAAAAATGGGGAAGCATTAATTATTATACCAGCCAAGCACAGAGACGCATTACTGATGCAGTATCATGATGGAGCGTTGGGAGGTCATTTGTCAACGCGCAAGACGCTATCGAGATTAAAATTGAAATACTTTTGGCCAACAATGGAACAAGACGTGAAAAATTGGTGTAACAGTTGCAAAGTATGCATCACCCGCAGAAATACTGGTAAAAAGATTAAAGTACCATTAAAACCGATGCCAGTACCCGCAGCACCAATGGAGATGACGGCAATGGATATTCTGGACCATTACCGGAAACAACAAAGGGAAACAAATACATTGTTGTTTTTTGTGACTATTTTACCAAATGGCCAGAAGCATACGCTATTCCAAACCAAAAAGCAGACACGATTGCTAGAATATTTGTGGAAAACATAATATTTCGCTATGGTACTCCAAAGAAATTGTTAACTGATCAAGGAAAGAACTTTCAAAGCGAAATGTTCAAATCAATCACAGACCTATTTGGAATTTGGAAATTGAATACGTCACCATATCATCCACAAACTGATGGATTAGTGGAACGATTTAATGGGACACTGATAAATATGATCTCGTCATATGTGAATCGAAACAGAAAGATTGGGACGACTTCATAAAGCCGTGTCTATTTGCCTACAGAAATGCAGTAAATCAAAGTACAGGAGAGACCCCTTTTTACTTGATGTATTTAAGGAAAAATAATATGCCGATTGATCTCAAATTCCAACCACCAATTTCTCAATATATGGAGATACCCGATTATAAAGCATTGATGCAAGAAAAAATGCAGTCAGTATGGACTAAAGCCGGTTTGACAATAAAGCATAACCAAGAGAAATATAAAGAAACCTACGATAAAAAAGCACATGCGCATGGCATAAAGATTGGAGATCTAGTGTATCTGAACAGGCCGGAACCTCTCAAAGGTTTATCGCCTAAATTGCAAAGACCATTTAAAGGACCCTACAAAGTGTGCGACACCACCGAAACCAATTTGAAGTTATTACCATTCAGGAGTAAAAAGCCTAACCCGATGATTGTGCATGCAAATCGATGTAAACTAGTGCCAGAGGAAGATGAATCTAGATACCCCTTAAGGTCCAAGCAGAATAAAGTAACGGGTCAAACAAAATTGAAACAGAAATTCACGAAAAATCCAACACCAGTCAGCTACCTCAATAAGATATTATATGTAGCAATAATGCTGATGTTAGTAACAGTTGCGAGCGGCAAAAAGATTGACTTACCATATGCGGTAAGCAAAATCCGAGGAATGGAGAAAATACATATATATTCCACTCTAACAAATATAGTATGGAGCTGTAAATGCGAGATCGCAGACCAAATAGAAATTATTGATTTACTAGACAATACGGCACCAGTGGTAGAACTGAATTATGATAAAGATATATTTGCGGTACGAAAGTTAAAGCCAAATTTCAAATACCAATGGCTGTTGAGACAGAACATGTCAAAGTGGTACACGCAAATTCCGATAGAAGTGCACACAAAAGAGATGCGAAACTTGATCGAAATAGAACCAGAGATAAATGGAATCAATATATATTGGAAGCCAGTGGACTTGGTGAAAGTGCGAATCACATTTCAAGGGTTAAATGTCGACACCCTTAACTCGCGAAAATCAGTTATCCGCTACGAGAAATTGAAAATGAATCAAAATTATTCAGTTAATGCAAACTACTACGAGAACATATGCCTCGAAAATGGAACGGTAGTGAGAAACCAATGGTCACGATTTAAGAGTGAGACCCAGTCTATCTATCTCAGAGACCAGTCAAATCGTATAACCCTGAGTGTTGGAAATGGACCGGTAACGATATATAGAAAATCAGGAAATGATGAAAGAGTTGTTATTATCTACAAACAAAAAACCCTGACTATATTAGATGCCGGTAATCATTTTTTTACACTTTACACTTCTGATTTAGAGACGGCATGGGAATTAACAGTTAAATATCAGCGATGGATAACCGAACCAGGCGGATGGCAAACAGTTTTCGTGGAAGTCAAGACAATCAATGAATCGAAACGAAAATCAGATACAACCACATCACCTTTCCAATCACCGACCCAAGAGACGACAAAACCTAACTCAAATAAACTAATGAGGATAAATTCGGATTTGACAGTCAACTATTGTGAATATCTCATTTACATTTTAATAACAGGTTTTCTCATCTTATCAATAACATTCATAATCATCACCATTTTGATATGTGTAAAGGAGAGACAACTAACTATCCTTCAACCACCATCATATTCATATTATGAGACAAGACTATAAATTGTGATCTGCATGAATAGAGTATAAAAATATATTACATTTATATTAACAATGTGCATGTTTTATAAGTACCATAGGATGAACGGTGTAATTTGTTTGAGATTCGAAGCGAGGTGTTGATGCTTTGCGAATAAAGAGTGATACAAAAAAATATTACTATCATTTAATTTCAGAGAATGCAAGAAGCCTCGGAGATGTCATGCAAAGAGTGTAAAACAAGTACGCAAGAACTAAAGCAAAAGTTTCGTAGCATGCAGGGCAGAATAACAGATTTGGGGGAAGAAAACTTCCGTCTGAAAAGGCGGTTGGACCGTTTGGAAATCTTATTGTTTCAACACGAGGCCGATTTCGCGATGTTTCGAATGAGAGTAGAAGAAATAGAGGAATCGGAAGACGATGTGAAACAAAAATAAAATAAAAACAATTGCGCAAATAAGAATTGGACCGTGGATCCATTTCAGAGTGACGTTTTGGCTACGGGAATATCAACAAATGCAAATGGGAAATTAGTAGGTCTTTTGGAAAATGAATTTTGAAAGTCGATTATTGCAATTTATTTGATTTACTATAAATTACCTGAAGATATTGGGGAAATATTTGTTTGGGGAATATTTTTTTGAAGTAATAATTCGGATAAATAGTAATAATAATAATAAGGGTAATATTAATAATAATAATACATAATCACAGCAAAACATAGATTTCGAGGACGAAAAAATTTTTTAAGGGGGGAGATATGTTGAGGTCTGTAAATTAAAATTAAAAATTTAAATAAAATTTAGGATAATAATTCAAATGGAAAGTAAGCGAAGAAAAAAGGCAAATAAAAGCGGGATCGTGCACAGAATTAATAGTAAAGGAAAGTGCGATGGAAACAGTATTAGAAAATGCAAAAAGCAATTACGAAAGGCGAGAATCCGGAAATCCGAGAAAAATCAATAAATGGAAAAATCATCGAAATCAAATGGGAAAAACGGGACAGTTATAGATTAGCTAATGGTCAACAAGATGACGGTTAGGGATTTTTCAGAAAAGGGTTAGAAAGGGTTGAAAAACATTCAAATGTATGAAAACAGAAAACGTTAATTAATTAATTAATTGGCTAATGGAAAACCCGAGCTAATGGGAAACCCGAGCCAATGGAGAACCCGAGAGATGAAGGAAACCCGAGCTGGGTAAACAAGAAGAAAGGCAAACAAAAGGAAGATTTGGGCCCATTAGCTTGACATAATGATTAATGGGAAAAGAGTAAGGAGAAGATAGCGCGCGTAGGAAGACCGGTAGGGCCATTAATTATCTGGATTCGTTGGACCATTATGGATGACAGCCGAAGCAAACACGTAGGAGAAAATGTCAAACGAAAGATTGGCTCGGCAATAACCATTTGTCATCCTGATTTCGAGGAGTATATAAGCAAAGGGAAAATCAGAGAAAATCGGCATTCTGCCTCAGCTAGGGTTCGAAGAATCAGACTGTAGGAAAAGTGGTAGACGAATTAGGGAAGTAGGGAAAAGAAGAAATAGAATTAAGAATACGGAAAGGCGAAAAGGGATCAAACCAAACAGAAACCGAGGAAAACGAGAGTCAACAGAACTAAAGGATCAAAAGGTGAATATTGTTTGTTTGCAAAGCATCAACGCCGAGCAGAGAATCGTATAAACTTTAATTGGTCATTGTAGCGTGATAATAAATTGTGAACCTGTTGTTTCAATATACGTTGGGTCGTTCATTGTTTTAATTTAAAGAACACCAGGAGTCAGAGAGAACCGACTTGAAATAATCCAAAACCCAACATGTGTATTAATTTTTTTTTTCAAAATTTTTGTGTGTATTTTTTTTCGAAATTTTTTTCGAGTTTTTGGCGCGATTTTTTTTTAAATTCAAATTTATTTTCGAATTTATTTTCAATATTTAAAATAAAATTTTTTAAGTATTTATAATTAAATTTTTTAAGTATTTCTAATTAAAATTTTTTCAGTTTAATTTTATCAATGTAGTTTTTATATAAGATTTTTAAAATATGATTTTTATATATAAATTATATATGATTTTAAGTAGAATTTTCAGTATAATTTTATCGATGAATTTTTATATACGAATTTTTAAGATGAAATTTTTTCAGTATAATTTTTAATTTAGAATATAATTTTTCAAAGTAATAAATTTTTAACATAATTTTATAATGAAATTTTTTATACAAGGTTTGTTTTCAGTATAATTTTATCGATGAATTTTTATATATGATTTTAAAAATATGATTTTTATATATATAAGTTTAAATTATATATGATTTCTAAGTAGAATTTTCAGCATAATTTAATCAATGAATTTTTTTTATACACGTTGATAACGATCAAAGAAATTTAGCTTTAACATAATAATAATAATAATAATAATAATAATAATAATAATAATAATAATAATAATAATAATAATAATAATAATAATAATAATAATAATAATAATAATAGTAATAATAATAATAATAATAACAATAATAATTCCACCAATTAAAATCTTTATAAAAAAAACTATAAAAACTATAAACACATAAAATAAACCCACAAAGTATGTAATAAAAATAAATCAACAAATAAAAACAAACAAATTTATACTATAATGTTTATTTAATAAAAATCTTCATCTTCTTCATCATCGTCAGAGAACTGCACATTATCTATATCTATTAGTTCTTCCTCAAAGTTAGGTTGCTGAATTTCATCTGTTGTAATTTCGTCACCTGATTCAATTTCTCCAATAATTTCATCATCAGCGACTATTTCTTCATCAACGTCAATTTCTCCGGATATATTTATATGCCCGTATGCTAAACTTTTATTTTTACCCACCCAAACCCTTTTATCATCTCTATTTGTAAGTGCTATTTTAATATTTTTAAAACTATAAAGTTGATTATTATTTGTTCCTATTCTAAATTGTGGTACCGAAAAGACTGAGTTTTTCTCATAACACTCTTTATAAGTTTTATGAGTTAGATCGGTATCCTTTAATGATATACCCTTAGCTTTTAGACAAGAAGATTTACCTAACAAACTGTAACATTTTGGTCGAAGGAAAACCCATTCGTCCTAACCTTCTCCCTTACTTTCATCCTTAAATTTTCCAATGACCGAATCAAGTTTTTTAGAATAAAGTGGATGAGTAGAAGGATAATTAGATGTATCCAAAAGATTATCCTTCACCATTTCAGACAAAAGAACATCTAGTTTACAATTTTTAATCTCCAAGAAGAAAGAGTCTGTATCTCCAGCAACTATATTGATCTCACAATTAAATTGTTGTCGATATTTTTCCAAGTCCTTATACTGAAGCTCATACATTCTAAGTTTCGACAAGTCAAGCACTGATTGTCCTATATAACTTGGTCGATCTAAACATATCGAATCTGGATTTAACATCGCAGCTATAAGATCATTGTCAATTTTTATTGATTTTTTAAAGGTTGGTTTTGAAGTATAAGTCACAAGTTTTTTATCAGTTGTGCAAAGACGCAAATTCATTCTCTTTTTCAGATTTTCTACGGTTTTTCCATATAAACTGTTATTTAACAATTATAATAATTTTTATCTAGTGTATATGTACTTTTAGCTCGAAGTTCAGTGTTTATATCGATATACTTTTTAAAAATATTAGACTGTTTGTATCTTACTCCTCGATTAACATGTGTCACTTTAACACCGAGAGACATGTATAATTTTAATAATCGCCAATGAATTACATAGTTATATTTAGGATAATGAGTCAGCAACAATTTTTCAACCTTTGAACCATCAGGTTTCATTTTCTCAGCTGCAATTGGAAAATCATCTAACTTAACATGAAGTTCCGAAGGAATCTCAAGATCAACTTCAAGAGTATACCCATATGACAAAGATTCAAGATTCAAAGTCAAACAATCAGATAATATTGTATCAAATCCATCAAATATCCAATTAAATTCACCACAAGGTAATGGTTGACTTAAAGCCCAACCATATAAATTATTAATATCAATATATAGTAAGTCTGTGTTTTCGTCGGTTTTAACATAGTGTTTATTAACAAAAGTAAGACCACCTCTAATACCTCCCCCATAAAAGCTAAACATTTCATTTTCAGTGATTAATTCTATAGGTTCATCTAAGGACATTAAAGCAGAAGACCACGACATTCCAGGAATTCCAAAATAATTTAAAGGTTCTAATCTATTATGTGCTATAGATTTCGCTCGAAATTGTTGAAAAAAGTCTGCTAAAAGAAAACAATCTAGTTTCAGGTAAACTTTCATATAATCAAGTAAAGTCCTACAATTAGTTTCATCCCAAATAAGCAGAGCTTTTTCATATTCAGCCTCAGTGACACCTTTCCAAATCGGGGGTAATTCATAAGTATCATGAAGAACATCTAAACTAGTTGCAAAATTATATGGAAAGATCCTCTTTTTATCAACTATAGTCCCTGTAAAAGCTGATCGAGTCAAAGGTAAAGTTGTCAGAGTTTTAACCGCTTTTGCTAAAGAATCATTTACAAATTGATACGAATCAATAAATCTCACACTAATTTTTCCCAAGTGAGCAATTAAAGAAATAAATTTTTCAGATGTTATTGGAATACATCCTAAAGCCCAATTTTTAAATATACTCAATCCATATTTTAATATATGATGCATATCATATCCCTTCAAGTTATGGAAAATAATTTGTAAAACTTTATTTATTTTTCTATTAATATTACAGTTATTGCAAGCAGCACCCAAGTATTCCCCAGTAAAATGATCATGATCTCTCACTGGATCCACAATATCTTTCAAACAAAGATAGCATTTTATACATGTATCAAATTGAAACTGTTGTAAGTTTGTTAAATCTTTAATTGTTTGATTTCCTATTTTATAATAATATGGTAATACAATATATTTTGCTATTTTTTCAACTGTTTTTAAAAATTGTTCCACACAATCTTCACCTATAAATTCTTTGTATATTGTACTCCCATCAAAATTATTTATTAACAAAAGTCCTGCCAAAATGGGTAAATGTATTTGATGGTGAACGTCATCCTTTGGCAAAACAGATTCAAAATCTGCATATATAACATATGGCGGGGTTACAGTTTTGGACCAATCAGTGAATTTAATAAACTTATTTTCCGGGAAAGTATATAAAGTTGTCCCTAACTGATTTCTGATACATAACATCTCATGTTTGTCCAATGCTTTTTTATATCTAAATCCATTCAAACATCTATGACACCATAATGATCGAATTCTTTCTGTTGTTTTATATTTACAATTCAATAACCAATTGAGTGATGTAATTCCAACATAATTATATTGTTCTCCTTTATTTAATAACAATAAATTAATAATTGTTCCTTCTGTGATTTTGGACCTATGAATTATGTTTAAAAATGGATGTTTTAAAACAAAGTCATCATGTTCGGGTTTAGCTGTTTCATCATAACTAAATATATTAATTATTAATCCTTCGTTATTTGACTCAAATTTTCGAATACCATTTAATTTCATGGGCATTTCATTTAGGTCATAATTTAATTCATTTAGATACTTTGTGTAACTATAAATATTATTTCTATGTTGCCTAACAATCTCATCTTTTTTAAGTATAGATAATATGCTATAGATAAAACATAAATTATCACTATTTTTTACATTTAGTATACACTTTTTGTTAGCCAATTTTTTTGGTGTTTTTATATAACTTCTACCACTTAACCTACTGATGTTACTTATTTTTGTTACTATAAAGTAAATTTCAGTTATTTTTCTAATAACCCAACTACTTCCTAACTCTGTTATTGAAGATATCTTTTCATTTATCTTTTGTATACTGTCGTTAAAGAATGATTGGGTAAGTGGTCTTGCACTGTTGCTTATATTATTTAATTTTATTTCTCCATCTTTCTCAAATTCAATTTCTATTCCAAATTGAATTTTTACATAACTAAGTTCATGTATTATCTCTCTTAATTTGTTTATTATATCTATAGGAAAAACAATTTCTTTAATGTTCAAGTTGGTCGTATCTATACTAATTATTTTATGTGTACCTCGTAAATCACTTTGGATTATAGGCAAATTTCCTCCTATTTGTATAATGTTATTTTGCCCCATTTGTACCTCTTCCATCTCTCCATCCCATGAATCCATCGATCCGATATCTTCAATCTCTTCAACTGCTCTAACCCATGAATCCATCGATCCATTATCTTCGTCCGCTTCATTATCTTTGTCCGCTTCGTCCGCTTCATTATCTTTGTCCGCTTCGTCCGCTTCATTATCTTTATCTGCTTCGTCCGCTTCATTATCTTTGTCCGCTTCAACAATTTCGGCTGATTCCATTGTTTCATTCACCATTTCAATATCATCATTTACAGATTCAAAAATACTATTTATAAAATCAGTTGTATGTTCTCTAATGGGTTCACTTATAGGGGTAATTTGGATGCTGCTTAATTTAATTGCTCCTGGTTTTTTAAATAATTTAATTTTTTTAACATTAAACTGTCGCAAATGATTTTTATGATGGTCATAAAAGTCTAAATAGGGAATGGGTTGGGAAGTTATGCATACGAGACATATAAAATAAATTGTATTATGGTATTTTTTACCATAATACTCTTCCATTTTTTTGTGACATTTTATTTTATTATGCACAGTTAATTGACAATAATTTGGATATAATTTACCTAGTAATAAAATAAAAATTAATTAAATTATTAAAATAAATATACAAGCATGCAACCAATAAAAATCGCTTATTTACTATAAATAAAAATATTTTTGATGAAAAAGCAAGAATGTCGAAAGTATATGAAATACTCCTAGAAGAAAACAGTACAGCTGTTATTGGGATGATATTTAAGCCTCCTGTTCAATACCTTCAATGCAGTATAAACTATTTAAATTTCCCTATTACATATACGTTCAAAGTAAAGTTTATTTTAATTTAATTTGGTTAATTATTTTTTAGGAATCAGTTATTTAAAAGCTTATGATTACAATATTATGATTGGAAATATTGAAGAGGAAGATCGAAAACATATTTCAGATATACTCCATTTGTTGAATAACGAAATGGTTTTTAATGAAAAATTTTCATTTATTAATTGTGAAAGTCAATTGAAGGATCAAGTACAAGATAATAAAAAATATAAAATTCGGATAATTATTAAAGGAGTCAAGATTAACAATTCTATTATCAAACCTATTTGGAAAATTCTAAATGTTTTTGAATAAATTTTTTTTACCTTTTGTAAAGTTGAGTTTTGTTGATTTTTATAATTTGTAACTAATAGTAAACACGTTATTTAAAAAAAAGTTTACATCGAGTATCTATTATTTTAATAAAAAATTTTTGAGCGTGGATAATTATTGACAAATTATATTCAAAAACTTGTTCTCTTATATAATATAGTGGTCAGTTTTTAAATAAAAAAAAATCAAGGGGTCTGCCCTTATTTTTGATTAATAATAATAAAGGGGCATCAGTCCTTCATTATCGCTAAAATATATTTGGATGAATTGTGGGTAATTTGTGTAACCTAATAATAAATTAATATGAATTTAAAATAAATTCTAATCTTACTTAAATTTTGATAACTTGGATCATTTTGGATGAATTGTGGGTAATTTGTGTAACCTAATAATAAATTAATATGAATTTAAAATAAATTCTAATCTTACTTAAATTTTGATAACTTGGATCATTTTGGATGAATTGTGGGTAATTTGTGTAACCTGAACATAAAATTTTATAAAATTATAAAAAAACAAAATAAAATCTTACTTAAATTTTGATAATTATTTCCTCCATTTGCAATTTGAGGATAATTTTGTTGATAATATCCATTATTTTGTGGAATTAATAAATTATCTAAAATATATAAGGTAAATTTGTAATAAAATATAAAATTTAAATTACTTGATACATATTCGTTACTATAACTATTAAAGTTGTTCATTTTCTAAAATTGTATAATGTTAATAAAAAATTAAAAGGAAAAATTAAACTTACAAATTAATCGAGTTTGTAAATTATGATAAATTTTAAAAATGTTTTTCTATTTATTCAAACGTGTGTATTTATTTTTGACCAATCAAAATCAACACATCTGCACTTGTATTAATCAACACACATTACCATTCTACACAAAATCATATTAGGTAATAAACACTATGATACAAAAATTTATTTAGAGAACATTGATTTTAACCAAGCTAAACAATGTTGGCCACAAGTTTTGGTCAATGGATTCTGATAACGAATTCGATTATATTCAATTGACATCAACATTGATTCTAGTTTTGATATCAATAAAGGGGGATAATAGAATCCCATTGGATCAAATACATGTATTTTATCCGGTTTCACGTAAATAGCAAGCCAATGTTCTCCACTGAGATTAGCTGATTGAGTATTTACAATCAAAGCTTTGTTGATATTGATATAGGGAATTTTGTCCAATGGAAAAACACCAATAAAATTTTTCCCAATTAGTTTTTTAGTAATAGTTTGTATCTGAATAGAACAAAATTAATTAAATTAACAAATTAATTAAAATACTTACTTCATTTTTAACCATAACTAATAACACATTGGTTTATAGTATGTTCAACAATGTTTGTCAAACAAGTACTGTGCGTCTTGATGTGATTTGAATTTCTTTTTCAAATACTCCGTATACAAGTACTGATACAGATTCGGTTAATGGATTTTCAAATTTTATATCCAATCGTAAATTTCCACTTTGAGGTAACTGACTTTGATTAAGATCAAAATCAGGTGCCAATACAAATGTAAAAAAGGGATATTTATTTTTAAAGTCTGACAAGGTAATACCACAATTCATATTTTTATTAAGATAACCCATATTCCTAACAATACTTTGCATATAACTAGAACTATAATTATCATTGGCAAAATCTTGACTATATTTTTCACTATAATCATTTCCTTTACTTAATGTTAAAGACTTGACATTAAAGTGTTCAAATATTGAAAATGTTTCCAAATACGATCCTCCATATCTTATATTCCCTTGGAAAGCAACAAGAATAAAATTTGGTAGTCGCCTATCACCAAATATTTGCTCTTTATAAAATGAAGATGATCCCATTGGCAATAAAAATTGAACAACTTCCTTAATTTTCATTGGATAAATTGCATTTCTATTAGCAAGCCTAATTTGATGACCAGCTAAAACTGACGTTTCAACACGAACTCTTCTAACCATCAACTTTGCATCTAATAATATTATTTGTGGAATTATTTTTGTACATGTTAAACTTCTTTCAGTATTGGATCTTGTTAATTTAATTTGAACACTAACACCAGGTAATAAATATTTTGGTTGATCAAAGAAATCTAATTGAAGTGGGGAACAAACACTGATTGGTTTTGATTTTGAAATCCAAATTTTTCTTTTAGTGTCATTTTCATCGTAACCCATACCACATAAACAAGTATGTTTTGTATCGTGATTGTAATTAATAATAGTTTCAATCATTGCCTTGTGTGCGAATACATCATTACTTCCTTCAATTTTAGTAGAATTAAAAATTACTTCAACATCTTTAAAAAGAGTTTGGAAAAAGAAATTGTTTGCAGTAACATCTGATTCATTAGATAAATTTTCCCCATTGCTATTTACAACTTTCATTTGGATGTAGAGTAATGTATCGTTCAAATCCAAGTATTCGGTTTGAGAGCTATTAATATAAAATTGAATGGAGGTGTTTCCTGGATCTGTAATTGAATTCACTGGATAAATATCTTCAAAAGAACCATTTTCAATTACCGCTTGAGGAGATGGTCTATCAAAGATGCATAATTCTGATTTTCCACTAATCATTACTGAAATATAGTTCCGTATCCTTTCATTCTTTTGTTTATATGTTTCTTGATAATTTTTCGACGTTTAATTGTTCCACCTTTTTGTTCTTTATTAAATACATCAGAAACTTTGTTAATAACAGAAGGTAAGTGTTCCATTACAGAGGGCATAGAATCTTTAATTTCTGATATTGCATTTGATTTTAGAGCAGGTAAGAGTTGTACATTATTATTTATTACGTCATTAGCAGTTTTCATACCAAAATTTCCGATACGCTTAAGAATAGGTAGTGCAAATCGTCCAATTGTTTTTAACCAACCAGATCCATACTGTTTACCTACAAAATAAGGTAAATCCCCACCATTTTGATGAGTGCTATAAAAGTTTACAATGTCTGGATTACTCATTTATTTTACGGAAATGTAATGTCAAGTAAGTTTTGTCTTGTTTACCAAATATATATTTTCCACTGTCATCACGAATATTGATTTCTATATTGTTTATATACGAGGATGATACTGGTAAATACATTGGAATTTTCTCAATAAATTGAACAAGGTCGTCTTTTTTATGTTTTTCTATTCAAACGCATTTAAGAAGGGGAACACTTAATTCACCCACAAGAATTGGTTCAATAATATTTGTATAAATCATCATTTGTATATTTCTTTGCATTATAGTTGGTAAACTAGATCCAACAATTATCTTTTCATTATAAGATTCCTCAATTAATCCCAAACTAAGAGCCAACAGTTTACTAAATTTAACACTTTTAACATCTTCTTCCAATTCAATTTTAACAAGTTGATCTTGTTTAATTTCACAAGACTTGAAAGGATGGGGATAAGATGTCATTAAATGATCAGTGACTTGTGAAAGTTCAGTAATGAATAAATTTTCTTTAAATGTCTCAGTATACTCTACATCATAATAATAAGTTATAGTTAATCGTATAGTATCTAATTTTGATTTCTTATTTGGTATACGTATCTGATTCAATTCGTCATTAAAATCTACTTCTTTTTTATTAAATCCCAAGCAATTAGCTTCTTCAGTACTATCAAATGTTACTTTGAATGGAAAATATTTACAATTAATGTTCAAAATTTTATTGTCAATATATATCAGATAAAATGTAGAGTTGTGACTAATTGTACAGTTTCCTTCAATATAATAAAAATATTCATAACTATTATGTAATGTACTCTTGGTATATTTGATACAAGAGTTGTTATAAAATGGAAAATTATTGTACACAAAAGTGAATTCAGTTAAAGCTACTTTCCATTCCCCATCCAAGTAAATCTGATTTGGAAATTCTACATTAAACTTTCCAGCTTCATTATTTGGAAATGTAAGTGGACAACTATTACTGGGTAAATTCACGTAAAAATCTCTTTTATTCATTAACTTTTCTAAAATGTAACGATAAATGTGTTTTGGTATCTTTGCTAAATTTTATTAATTTCCCACTATCATCTCGAATATTTATTTCAATGATGTTTATAGTTGAATACGATACTGGAAGGTACATTGGATTCTTCATTTCTAATTGTACAATTTCTCCTTGATCATATTTTTTAATCCAAACTGATTTTAATAGTGGAACTCTAACATCACCAACATTTATTGGTTCGATAATATTTGAATAAATGAACATTTGTTGATGATGATGTAATAATTTCTGAATTTTAGTGCCTAGTATAGTGCCTGTAAAGTTTGAATATTTTAATCCCAAAGATTTAGACAAATTTGTGTCAAAAGATATATTTGTAATGTCATCTGCAAGTGTTATTTTGACCAATTCATTATCTTGAATTATTAATTCTTTAAAAGGAGAAGGATTAAATGACAACAAATGACCTTGTAATTCCGATAAAGTGTTTATGAATAAATTATCTTCAAAATATTTTTCAAATTTTGATTTTTCTTCGTAACTTATTATTATCCCAAATTGTTCCATAACACCATCATCAGTAAATTTTGGTAATTTTATTCGACAATGATCCTCTTCACAAATGATTGATGTAGATTTTAGTCCAAAACTAAACGCATGTTGAATATCTGGGAATGTTACTTTAAATGGAACATGAGGACAGACAATAACCAAATTCTCATATTTTTCAATAAATATGTCAACATCTGGAGTATGTTTTGGATTTATTAATTCATAAGTATGATTTTGATTATTTATTTTCAAATACTTTATTTCACTACTACTCTTTACCGATTCATAACGTATACAAGAATTACTATAATACGGAAAAGGATTATACACAAAAGTGAAATCAATCAATGCAACTTCCCATTCACCATCCAAGTAGACAGAATTTACTTGTACATTAAAATTACTAGCTTCGTTATTAGGATAAATAAGTGGACAACTATTACTAGGTAAAATCATATAAAACTGGTTTTCTTTCATAATATTTATTTAATCAATTGAGATGAGGATATCCAAGTTGGAGTTTCGTATCCATGCCACTTAACATAGTATTGTTTATATTTACCAACATTTTTGGTTTTTAAAATCTTTTGAATTTTAAATATTGTTGGGATTGGAATTACTTGGAGTTCTTGTTCGTAGAATTTTCCACTAATTTCTTTATTCTCATGATCTGCTATTAAATACATTACAGGATTCTGTTTTGTATCTATTTTCTTTATTACATATACTTCATCGCTCCAATTGTTGTTAAAATTCTTGATGAACGGAGAAGTACTGATTTTACTAATTCTTAGTTGATCACCAACCTTGTATTTTGGCTTATCGATTTTTTCTTTCTTTAAAGTTTGGTTTCTGTTGTTGTCTGTAATGTCAACAGGTCTGAGACCATTTAATCCTTTATGTGGCGAATGATTGTAACTAAAAATAATTTTCGGTAAAACATGTATCCAAGTTTTATTACCTTGATGCACAAAGTATCTTTTCAATCTTTCTCTCAAAGTTCGATTAAATCTTTCAACATAACAAGCTTTGAATTGCGAGAATATAGAGTAATGATTGACTTTGATAACTTTTTTTACTTTGCTATTATAAAATTCTTTACCTAAAATACATTAAAATAAATAATTAATTAAATTTATTACCCAAATCAGTCTGTAGATTGTGAGGTTGTCCATCTTTAAATAATTTTTTAATTGCAATGGCCATTTCATTAGCAGATTTAGTTTTTGTTGGAATAGCACGGGCATATCTACTGAAAACATCAATACATGTTAAAATATATTTGTACCCCTTGTTGATTCTCGAATAAGGTATCATTTCCATCAAATCCATTAGCCACAAATCACTGATTCCTCTTGTTTTTTGTGGTCTGGTTGGGAACCTTTTCAACATTGGTTTATTTAAACTATATGGTAGTTGGTCCGATAACCATTTTTGAGTCTCTTTTTTAGAATTTTTAGAATTGGGTTTGTCCAGATTGTTTTGAGTAGATTTTTGGTTAATTGATCCTTCATTATTACAACAAGATGTTAAAATATGTACAACTTTATCTGGTTTAGAGTATTGTAAACCCATTAAGATCTTAGGGATGAAATTGCACTAATTGCGGATAAAACTATAGGAATTAATGTACCCAAGAACCCACCCTTTTGTTTATACATTATTCTTTTCATTAAACGTCTATTTTTAGTGTTTACCAATGATAAAAGGGATCTCTTATGTCTTTGTAATACCACTCTTTTAGCTTTACTAATATTAACATTACCCTGAACTATATTTACAATAACTTCAAGCAAATCGTCAATAACAAATGAAGGGAAAGCTTGTAAAATTGCTATTCTTTTATTATTTTGTGCCTTTACCAATGCATTGATATATGGTAGACTACGTTCAAATTTCATGTTTACTAATTACAATTAATTATTATTGTTTATAATTTGATCCACTTCTTTTTTAAAATCTTTTTCTTTTTTAGATTCTTCTTTACTTTGGATTTGGTTTTACGAATAACTTTTTTGGGTTGAATTTTATTTTTGACAAGTACTTTTTTAAATGACATGATTGATAATCATTTATTTGTTTTCAATTTTGTTTATAAATCGTAACCCCTTTTTCATTAAAAATATCTGTTCGGATACGTAAATCGTCACTACATTGTTGTGTAAAGTCAAAGAATAAATATCCATGGGGAACGCTTGTAGCATCTTGGAATGATTCAATTAAAAATTTTCTAATTGTTTGGATAAGCTTGCCTGGCTAAGAAATCGATAATTGTTTGATCGCGAGGATTTTTGAAAATAACTAGGTATTGAACATTTAAATTACAAGTTCGATGACTTCCTCCTTGATGAAATAAATTTTGAGTTATGAAAATAACAGTAACTCCACAATGTCTACTGATTTTTGTGAACAAATTATTGAAATCTTTTTCCTTATTTGCTTCTTGATACAAATCATCTATAAGTATTACATCGCCTCGACGTAACCTAGACGACCAGTTTTTATCAAATCCCTTAACTATTTTCATTTTCAATTTACAAAACTGATTTTGTGTCAATCCATGTTCTTCGTCTGCACCCCTATGCCAATATATTTTATTGAATTTTGATTTGAACATGTTTGACTGGAATAAATTACATACAAATAAAGGTTTTCCGCTCCTACTAGGCCCTACAATTTGATATACTGCATCATTTCTTAATTCCATTTAACTTAATTTAATTTAATTTGTTTATAATTTAATATACTGATTCATTTATTTTGATATCAGAAAATGATTAATAATATTAATTATAGAGGAAGATGTGAAGTAACAGGAATGAAGTTCCCAACCGGAAAACCTCAACATGTAGTGGATAGAAGTGGAAAATATCCAATCTTATTCTTCAAGAGCGGAAAATGCAGAGTAATGGATTGTAAAAGACCATTACAGGAAGGAGATCTCAAATATCAGATTCAAGATTTACAAATTCAATCATTATCTTTGAATATTGACATGTGTTGTCGAATCAACTTGAATGATTTGTCTACAAAAACAGAAAACATTTACGAACCAGAATTGTTTCCTGCATTAAGACTTGTCAAGTATAATCCACTTTGTGTGAATGTATTTGCAAGCGGAAAAGTCGTTGTCATGGGAATAAAAACACTGGAATACAATAGTCTAGTACAAAAAATATTTAATTTTATAAAATCAAAAATTAATAATCTAAATACCGACGAAGAAATACTAGATTATTTATTAAGCAGTGACTGTGTTTAAATAGATTCAATTCTGACGATTGTAAAAATTAATAATGATCGACGAGCAAGAAGCATACGTATTCGAAACAATTCTGATGAAGATGGAAGAACTGTTTCCGAATATGAAAAACAAACTTTCCTATTGTGCTCCTGAATACTTGGCTACACGGATCTACCAAATGACAGGAATCAACATCGAAGAAATTGTACGGATGCACTATGAATCAGTTCAAGGATCTGGTTTGAAATGTTTAGAAGACTGTATTGTTTGTGCAGATCCCTCAATGTTGACTTGTCCATTTAGATGCAGATGCTGCAGAGACTACAAGAAGAAGGAAGTTGTACATATTTTGTTGGCTGATCTAAGAAGAGCTTACTATAAGCAGATTTGTGATGATGTAAATAAATTTTGATCTTTTAGGAATTTATTTTTGTTTATAGTTTTTATAGTTTTTTTTATAAAGATTTTAATTGGTGGAATTATTATTATTATTTTTATTATTATTATTATTATTATTATTATTATTATTATTACTATTATTAATATAATGTTAAAGCTAAATTTCTTTGATCGTTATCAACGTGTATAAAAAAATTCATTGATTAAATTATGCTGAAAATTCTACTTAGAAATCATATATAATTTAAACTTATATATATATAAAAATCATATTTTTAAAATCATATATAAAATTCATCGATAAAATTATATTGAAAACAAACCTTGTATAAAAAATTTCATTATAAAATTATGCTAATAATTTATTACTTTGAAAAATTATATTTTAAATTAAAAATTATACTGAAAAAATTTCATCTTAAAAATTCGTATATAAAAATTCATCGATAAAATTATGCTGAAAATTCTACTTAGAAATCATATATAATTTAAACTTATATATATATAAAAATCATATTTTAAAAATCTTATATAAAAACTACATTGATAAAATTAAACTGAAAAAATTTTAATTAGAAATACTTAAAAAATTTAATTATAAATACTTAAAAAATTTTATTTTAAATATTGAAAATAAATTCGAAAATAAATTTGAATTTAAAAAAAAATCGCGCCAAAAACTCGAAAAAAATTTCGAAAAAAAATACACACAAAAATTTTGAAAAAAAAAATTAATACACATAAAATTAATTAAGTTGATTACATCATTATGTAATCAAGATAATCCGAATTTAATCTGTAAATAACCCCGCCCCTCCCCCTATTTTTTATGTGCCAGAGTGCTCCTAACTACCTACTAATTAAGTTAATTAAAATTAAAGAATCGACAGATAAATCTAAAAATTTAAATAAGGAACTTTCTTTTATAACTAAATTAATAAATCCATTAGAAATTGCTGGATTTGAATATTTTTTTATCGCAATAACAATATCTGCGTTTACATTGACCCATTTAACATAAATAAACCAGCTGTCCCCATTTCTAATAAACATACGAGAGGAATTTCTATCATTAAAGCTAATATTGTTACAACTTATGAAAAGGGTTTTAAATTTGTTTCTGCTCCATTAATGATACGGAAGTTTTTGTTTACATTATCAAAGAAACTTGCAGAAACAGCTACAATTAAAAATGAAAAACATCGAGGGGTTCAAATAAATAACATATTAAAATTATTGAAGCAGCAAAATGTGTTGCCTGATTTTTTGACAAAATCACAAATAAAATATTGTGATGGAGATTTTGTCATGCTGGATCTTTTTAATAACCATATATTTGATGTTGAAATTAAAAGTATAAATAATTCTGAATTAACAAGATCTCAGTTTCATGAGTTGCTTATATCCTTTCCAGAATTACACGAGTTATGTTTTGTTGGAAACATGTCTAAAATTTCTGACGAAATAATTAAATTAATAAATGAATAAATTAAATAAAAAGTTCCTGACAAAATCTCATTTGTGGGTGGAAAACTTTTAATTCTTAATAAAATAAATACTTCGAAAAATCCAAATTTTGAAAATTCGTCCGATATCATGCTCAATCTTGGTTTGCTTAATTTTCTTGAGATGTCAAAATATGACACGGAACTTAGAACTTTGATTAATAAACCGAAAACTTCTGAAAAAGTAATTGATATAATATTTTATCTCAACTACTTAAATTTGAAAAATAATTTAAATTATAAAACGAATAGAACGTATGGTGATTACGCTCTAAACTATATTAGAAATTGTTTAGTTATGTATTCAATTGTTGACATTGAAAGTACTTGTTGTGAGTATTTTATACTAAAATAATTTCAAGGATATTTTTCCAATTATTAGCAATATATATATGAGACTCAAGTTATCTTATGTCCAATTAACATTAACAACTGCCACTGGATTTTATTTGTATACTGTAAAGTCTCTTGTAACTCTTACTTTATTGACCCTGTTTTTAAAAATAACAGAACGTTTGAAAATAATGAAAAAGCTCATATAATTAATTCTGAATTAAATAATAAATTTGACCTTCAAAATAAAATAATTGATCATCCCTATATAAATCTGCAATATCAAAATAATAATTTTGATTGTGGACCTTACATTTGCACTTATGCGATGATTGTGTGTAAAGAATGGTACTATTTCCCCGTTGATTTCATTTTGAATATTAGGAAAGAGATTTACGAAATTCAAAGTTTTCATTTAATTCATATTACAAAACTATTGGGGGTGGAATTTCTAAAGATCACTTCCTAAATAAATTTAACTTTAAAAAAGCATTAGCACTTAAAAATAAAAACCCAACCCTCAAAGCGATAGAAACTATAACGCTGACTCAAGAAAAAGCTTGTGTCTCGACTCTTTTAAAACAATGGTTTGAAAATAATCTTGAGGTGATGGTTCTTTCTCCAGAGCTAACAATTAACTTGATTGCACAAAATAATATTTATATCGTCCATCATGTTGGTTTTAAACAATTTAAGCGCATTAAAATAATCATTGGTATTATCTCCAACGATAATTATTGGTGTCTATTTCTTTGTTCAGTTTGTCTTGGCTTCAGTTACATCTTTGACGTTCGATCTTCTCAAAATATCAACGGAAGGCTGTTAAGAATTTATTCTTGAAAAAACAATTATATTTAAGAAATCTCATACTCTCTTTCGCTTTGCAATGTTCTCTGATGACCCTATACATCACGCTAGTACTTTTATACTATTTTTAGAAGAATTTATTTCTGGAAATGTTGTCAATAGAGATAAAGTAATTGAAAAGCTTGTAAATATGCAATCCAAGATGTGTGATGAAGTTGTAGTAAATTTGAATTTAAAAAATTGTAAGATTACAGAAAAACTTTTAACAAACATTTTCATCAATTTGAACTTATCCGAAAATTTCATTTTTTTAAACAATACAATGACCACAGCAATACTGAATGATTGCACTCAATACTTAAATGAATTTTTAAATATTGAAAATTTAATGAAAGCAAAAATTGTATTTGCCATTATTGCTCCTCCTAAAGCTCGGCAAATTTTGATGATCATCGACTACACTCTGATGAATATTATCTACTTAATCCTTCATCTTTACTTCCAAATTTTCCTTATCTTTGTACAGCAAACTCTTTATTGACTAAAATCAATGAAATCAAAGAAACTCCGGAACTTTGTAAACTACTTGGTAACTGTCCTCATGATATTCGTGGCTCTGGTCTTGTTAGTAGGATTCTCATATTTTTTTATGTGTATTAAATATTTTTAGTAAGATTTCTAATTAAAATTTATTTTTGGCGCTATTATTAATTTTTAAGATAAACTACATAATATTCAGTATAATTAATTTTCGAAATTTAAAATATAATTTTTTAAGTATTTCTAATGAAAATTTTTTAGTATAATTTTTTTTATATAAAAATTTTAATATATATTTTAAAATATGATTTTGTAAAATTATGTAAGAAATTTATTTTTCTAATTATGAAATTTTAAACATTTTTTAGCATGATTTTAGTAATAATAATAATAACACCAATTAAAATCTTTATAAAAAAACTATAAACACATAAAATAAACACGTAAAAATATCAAAATTTAATTAATTTACATCATCACAAATCTGCTTATAATAAGCTCTTCTTAGATCAGCCAACAAAATATGTACAACTTCGTTCTTCTTGTAGTCTCTGCAGCATCTTCATCTAAATGGACAAGTCAACATTGAGGGATCTGCACAAACAATACAGTCTTCTAAACATTTCAAACCAGATCCTTGAACTGATTCGTAGTGCATCCGTACAATTTCTTTGATGTTGATTCCTGTCATTTGGTAGATCCGTGTAGCCAAATATTCAGGAGCACAATATGAAAGTTTGTTTTTCATATTCGGAAACAGTTCTTCCATCTTCATCAGAATTGTTTCGAATACGTATGCTTCTTGCTCGTCGATCATTATTAATTTTTACAATCGTCAGAATTCAATCTTTTTAAACACAATCAGTGGTTAATAAATAATATAGTATTTCTTCGTCGGTATTTAGATTATTAATTTTTGATTTTATAAAATTAAATATTTTTTGTACTAGACTATTGTATTCCAGTGTTTTTATTCCCATGACAACGACTTTTCCTCTTGCAAATACATTCACACAAAGTGGATTATACTTGACAAGTCTTAATGCAGGAAACAGTTCCGGTCCGTAAATGTTTTCTGTTTTGGTAGACAAATCATACAAGTTGATTCGACAACTCATGTCAATATTCAAAGATAATGATTGTATTTGTAAATCTTGAATCTAATATTTGAGATCCCTTTCCTGTAATAGTCTTTTGCAACCCATTATTCCGCATTTTCCACTCTTGAAGAATAAGATTGGATATTTTCCACTTCTATTCACTACATGTTGAGGGGTTCCGGTTGGGAACTTCATTCCGACTACTTGTATACATATTAGGTAACCGATAACTAGTTACTGAACAAATAAATATTTGGTTACTTACCAACAAAACATTAAATAAAAGTAAATCAATAACAAGAAATACAAGTAAATATACAAATTTATTAATAAAATTTTCTTCACTCTCTTTCACATTATTAATGCCTCAAAATCTGTAAATCACTTGGTTGTTTAGTTAATGAATAGTTAGCAAGAAAAATTATCTTTTTTGAATAAAATTTTGTATTTGATTATTGTATTTTATTGAAAGCATTGAAATTGTTTTATAAAAGTCAAACATTTTCAACTATTTTTAAAAATTTATCCAATTTTGAACAATTATTCTTCTATTAAATGTTATTTTTCATAAAAATATTCATTTAGATAGTATTTACACTTTAAATAGCAATATTCAACCGACTCAACCCCTTAAAAATATCAATAAACTTGTTCTTCATTCATAATGTCATCTTAAAATACATGGTTGTTGACTATAAACCCAAAATGTTACCAATAAATATTAATGATAGTTTACTGACCAACAAATTTTGAAATAAATCACATAAAAGGTTCAACAAAAGAAATACAAGTTGAAATTTTATTAACTTCTTCAGTCTTTTATCGATCATTGATGTCTCCAAATTGGTAAATTTTTTGGTTGCTTAGTTACCTTGTTGTTATCAAGCGATAATTAATCAAATTCATTGAAACCAAATCCATTGTTATATTTACTTGGTATCAACTTCTGAATACTGATAACCCATACACAGTGAATAATTCATTGATTAATAACTGAACAACAATCACTAGGTACTGTATACAAATAACTGAGTACTGTACAACTCTCTATATACATACTAGGCATTGGATAATTTACTTATGCATTAAAATGCTATATTTAAATAATATTTACTCTTTGAACACTGATATTCAACCAACTTAACCCACTTAAAAAATAAAATTTTCTCTCAATAATTTCCCCTTAAAATACTTGGTTATCCACACAGTCACAATATGTTATCAATAACTAGTTACTGAACAAATTAATATCAAAAATTGTTTACTCACCAAGAAATCTTTAAATAAAAGCACATAAAATTTTGAATAATCAAAAGAAATACAATTTCAATTACAAATTTTATTAACTTCTCCACTCTTTTATCGATCATTGATGTCTCCAAATTGTTTGGTTGCTTAGTTACCTGATTGCTATCAAGAAACTATTAATCACTGAAGCCCAATCAAGTGTTGTATTTTGTCTGAATAAAAATGTATTGCTTTGTTTACAGTCTGGTGTGTGATTTATTGTAATTATTTTGTAAAACTTAGTTAAAAGACTTTGAAATTTTTCTACTATTTTTGTAATATTTTAAATTGCGTCCAACAATGAACAATTACTAAAAGTTATTTTCAAAGATAAATGTCAAACTTTTCATTTAATTTTCACATGTCCCTAAATAAATTAATTGCTAACTCATCAAATAATTACTTAAATTTATTTTTATAGATTTTCTGATTTTTTCACCCCCAACTCTTATTGTTTACTGAATTATAAATTAATTAGTAGCTACAAGTAGTAGTTAATATAATTGCTAATGAAAAGAAACTTGATTAGAAAAATATTCTTAAATTAATTTCTCAAAACATATATTACTTTCATTATACATGGAATAAATTTTCATATATTTATTGAAAATAATTCAATTCTTAAAATTATTAACTCAAAGATGCTAAAGGTTTGAATAAAACTGATATAAAAAAAATAATATCTACCACATTACTAGAAATTAAATGATTATCGACCAACCACTAAATAAGTTGAATTTCTAACAAAGCTTAAAAAACTACACGGAACATGTACTTATAGATACCGATAAAATCTACTAAAATTCCAAATATGTATGTTTAATTATTGTAAAATATTTGTTTTTGTAAAAACAAGACTTATACTAAATTATGATTATCATGTGATTAGAATTTGATTAAATTTGTGAGAAATATTTTAAGTTGTTAAATTTTAAATAAAACTGCTTAATTTGTAAATAATGTTAGTACTTTGAAGAAATTTTAAAATAAGACCTTCAGCAAATTGGTAAGAAAATAGTAGTTATTGAGTAATACTTATTAAAATTACTAAAGTTTTATAATTTTTGACAAGTCTTGATATATCTTTAATAAAATTTGTTAATACTTTGAATAAAATATTTTAAAAAATGTTTCAACACAGTAGCAAATTGTAAAGAAAATAGTACTTATCAATTAATTAAATTAACTAAGTTGAAATATAATTGAAAAAATTTGTTAGATTTTTAAAAATTTTAAGATTGCTAGGTAATTGTTCTAGATACTTGTTGAATGAAAATTTATTGTACAATTTCTCTTCATTCGTAGAAATAATCATATATATTTAAATTATTCAGACAATTGTCAATAACAACATAAGTAATGAGTATCATACATTTTTTAAATACTAGTCATTTTTAAATAAATTACAAATAACAAAATCAAATAAATACTTGAATACAAATAATTACATGAATCAAACATTTTCTTAGAACCGAACACGTATAGTATATTTTATTCAGATTCCAATAATATCATTAAAATTAACCAAATTCTTACTGATATATTTTGATAACCCTTACTCTCAACCAATCATTTCTCTTTAAATGACAATAATCCCAGCTATATTCATTATTTTTGATAAAAATCAACGACTTATTTCGTTATTGAACCGAATAAATTTCTAGAAATTCCCTTAAAATAAAATTCATCTCTCGATCAATCATTTCCCTTTAAAATATAATAAAATTTACTCTAAACTAATCATTTCTCTTTAAATGACAATATTTCCACTCTCAGCTATATTCATTATTTTCATAAAAACACCGATTTATATCGATATTACCTTAAAATTATCATAAATTCTCCCTTAACAAATCATTTCTCTTTAAATGACAATTATCTCAGCTATATTCATTATTTTCATAACAATCGCCGACACATCGATATTTAACCGAATAAATATCTTGAAATCCATCTCGTGACCAATTATATCCCCTTAAACGATCATAAATTCTCTTCTTAAACAATCATTTCTCTTTAAATGACAATATTTTCACTCTCTCAAAATTTTTACACACTTATTGATAGCTATCTGAACAAAGCCCCCTAAAAATATTATAAATTCCTCCTCTATATTCTCAATTTAAAAAACATTTATTTTTTGAACACAGATATTCAACCAACTCAACCCCTGAATGATTGCACTCAATACTTAAATGAATTTTTAAATATTGAAAATTTAATGAAAGCAAAAATTGTACTTGCCATTATTGCTCCTCCTAAAGCTCGGCAAATTTTGATGATCATCGACTAAAACTCTGATGAATATTATCTACTTAATCCTTCATCTTTACTTCCAAACTTTCCTTATCTTTGTACAGCAAACTCTTTATTGACCAAAATCAATGAAATCAAAGAAACTCCGGAACTTTGTAAACTAACAATTAAAGATCACATTGGTAATTTTAGCCATCAAGATCCGCTAATTAAAAGTTATGATAATGTTTTAAACTTTGGTCTAAAATCTCAAAATACTCTTTTACTTCGACCAATTATAGATAAAGAGGTTATTTTTGAGCTGAATAGAGCTGATAATATATCTCCTGGAATTAATGGAATTAAATATAACGATATTGCTATTCATGACGCAGAAGGTAAATTGTTGACTCTTCTTTACAACAAAATCATCACGGAAAATACTATGCCGGAAGTTTGGAAATCTTTAAAAACTCTAATGATTCCTAAACCTGATAAAGGTGATAAATATAATCTGATCTCTTCTTGGCGACCAATTGCTTTATTATCCGTTGTTTATAAAATATTTGCGTCAATATTAGCTAGACGCTTAACATCGTGGGTAAATCGAAACAATCTACTTCATATCGGACAAAAAGGAGGTTCTGTGCATGATGGTTGTGTAGAACACAATTCTGTACTTTCATCTTGTCTTGAGCACTCGAAATATAGTAAAGATACACCTATCATAATTGCATTTCTTGACATCAAAGACGCTTTTGGCAGTGTACCCCATGATTACATGTGGAAGATTTTACGATACATTGGAGTTGGTGAAAAATTTACATACACTTTGAAACTTCTATACACTGAAACTAGTTCATACTATACATTTGGTCCATTTGATACTCCGAATATTCTTATAAAGTAGGGCGTCAAACAAGGATGCCCTCTTTCAATGATTTTGTTTGCAATTGCAATAAATCCTGTCCTTCAAGCTGTTACTCTTTCTAAAGTAAAACCTTTCAAAGTTGGTGAATCTTCAATCCAAGTTCTTGCTTATGCTGATGATATCGCTCTTATTGCTAATAATACTCATGATTTGCAAAATATCTTAAACATTGCTTTTGATGTAGCTCGTGAAATTGGATTTGAATATAGACCTAAAAAGTGTGCATATATTCAACTGCCAAATGTCGAAACGATTAGTGAAATTTAAATTAATAATATAAAAATAAAGAAATTATTGAGTAAAGAATTTTATCAATATCTTGGAGTTCCAATAAGTAAGCAACCTAACCAAAGTCCTTATGAAATCTTGAACAAGGTTGTCAGTGATGCGGCAAAGCTTTCGGATTCCAATTTGTGCGGTTGGCAAAAGTCGAAAGCTTATAAGACGTTTCTTCACTCTCGCCTAACTTTCCCATTTAGAACAAGAGAAATTAAAGTTAGTGCTCTTTCTGCAAACGTTTGTAATAATACTACAAAACTTTGTAGTCATTTTTGAAAAATGATGAGTTTACTTAACCATTCTGAAGTCAGTTACTTTTATAACTCGGTTGAAAATGGAGGCGCATCTTGCACTGATCTTTTGGATGAATATCACACGCAAACTATAAGCCACTTTTTTAGACTTTTTACTGCTAATTGTGAATTTACAAAACGTATTAATATAGATTCTTTAAAATTTGTCACTGGACCTAGGCTTGGGAATAATAACCCATCACTCCAAGACAGTTTCTATTGGATTAATAAAGCTGATATTATTCAAAAGCACTCTGGGAAAAAACCCATTTCTTTCGACCTAGAACAGCGATTCGGTTTTTTGAAAAAACCCATAATATTACAATATCCTTTGAAATGTTTGATGATAAGCCAATTCTTCGCCTGATAAGAGCTTTGAAAGAACAATAATATTGACTGAGTTTGATCGTCGTTTGGTTTCGAAAGTTCTTCATCTTGCTCTTTATGATTCATATTTTACTAAATGGAAAAACAGTAACATTAGTAATTCATCAACATTTTATCTGTCTCCTAATATTTATAGAGCAATATTTAAAGGAGAATTACGAGAGGATCATTGGAAATTTATTCATCATGCCCGAACAAACACATTGGCTAATTTTACAAAACCTTATATATAAGGTGCGAATATATTATGCAGGCGTTGCCATAACCAAGATGAAACGTTGCCACATGTTTTGCAAAATTGCAAGGTTCATCTTACTCTTGCACTTAATCGTCACAACGATTGCCTTCAACAAATAGTACATCATTTGAAAAGTCCTTCATTGATTGTTGTTGTGGACCACACTTGCTCCTTGTTATCAAACTCTAAAGAACGAGTCGATTTGATCATAACTAATAATGAGAAAAAGACAATTCTTATGGTTAATATTAAATGTCCTTTTGATTCTTTGGTCACGTTTGAAACTGTGAATAAGGAAAATGTGGCAAAATATGATTCTTTAAAATATCAAATACAGGCTGCCAAACTTAGCTTTACTGTTGAAATCTTTACTTGTATAATCGGTTCTATGGGATCTGTTCCTCCAGCATCTTATGATCTACTTGGTAAGATGGGAGTTCCTTTTAAAAAAGTCGCTGGTCTGGTAAAAGCATGCGCAATGAGTAACATCGCAAATTCTTCAAGAAAATGGCATTATCATGTCACTGGCGTTCTAAAATGCTAATTATTTGATTTTTAATTTCATTAAAAATTATTTTTCTAATGTTCAATAAAAGTTTTATTATGAATAATTTCAAATTCAAAATAAAACAATAGAAAACTTTTATTTTGTTTTAAAAATATTATGTTTAAAATAAAATGAAAAACCAAACAATTTCAAATGATGCTCTTTCGAGCCAATTAGATCCGCTGGAGAAACATTTCGATTTTCAGAAATCGAGTAGTAAAAGATTGATGGATCTTTTCAAATGCCAAATTGTCTCCTCTCAAGCAATTATGACTTTATTCGTTCTTTGTTGATTTGGCCCTCTCCTCATATTGCAGTTTTTTGCGATGTGCCCCCTCCGATTGCAATTATAACAGGTTCTGCTGTCTGGTTGTCCACATATTCTCTCAGTATGTCCTCTTTTGCCACATTTCTGACAGTTATGATTCCGAAAACAGTCTTCTGTTCGGTGTCCCATTCGTTGGCATGTAGTACATATCTCGTTTGCGTTTGGGTTGTTCCTGAAACTATTATTATAACTCACCTGGTTATTTCCTCTAGCTTCGGGATTCCTTGCTGGCGGTGGTTTGAACATCTGTTGAGCTCTTGGGATGAATTGATTCATGGCCGGATTTGTATTGTTGTTTTGATTGTTGGTAATGACTGTTGGAGTTGTTGGTTATGTGGCCATTGCTGCTACTTGATATCCCAATCCAAGATGGGCTTCACATCGGTTTGCGATGGCTACCGCATTATCCAGCGTTTCCGGTGCCAGGCATCCGAGGTTGGCTCGTATGTATTCCCTTTTAATTCCTCTTATGAAGACATTTACCATTTTATCTTCGGGCATATCTTTATCTCCGAAGGCTTCTTTACATAACTTCTTTAACACGCAGGCGTATACTGCATTAGATTCATCTCGTCTCTGTTTTCGATGTAGGAAGTCTAATATCTTCCTATTCCCTTTTTTCTCTATTCCAAATATTTTCACTAAGAATTCTTTAATCTCTGCCCATGATGTTAATTTCTCTGGGTCTCTCGCTTCTTCCACAAATACGTCTTGTGCACTCTCTTTCAAATATAAGGGTAGTCGCTCTTTTACCTTTTGATCTGACCAATGGCAAATGGTCTTATACACTTCAAATTCCTTTATGAATGTATCCAATTTATTGAGATTGCCATCAAAAGGCTCTCCTCTAAACCTTTCCCTGAATTCTCCTACTGTTGCATTAATATTTAATATTTGGTTTGGGTCTGGGCTTTGTTTTGTGTTCAAGCTTGTGGGAGTTGTCATGTTTGAATTGTTGTCTTAACTCTCTTCTTCACTTTCTGGTTCTATTGTCCGCAACTGATTCTCTGTATTAATTATTTCGCTTTCTTGGTTGCTATTGAATTCGAATTCGTTTATTCCTCTCTCTGATTCTGTTCCTGTTATTGCTATAGTTGAGGCTCCTGTATGGATACTTCGGTTGCTTATTGCTTTTCTCTTTTCGTCGTCTTCTAATAAGCTCTTTTCTCTTTTCTATTTGCTCCTTGTATTATCTGATATATTCGCAATGGTTACGGTTATCCGCTTTCTTGACTGTTTTTATCGTTATCGCTCTTGATATATTGGTTATCTTCTTTTGCTTTGATTGCTTTGAATCTTTGGGATTACTTTGCAATTGCTCTGCTTTGACGTTTGATCTGAAATCCTTTTCTGCTTTGGATTGCTTTACAATTGCGCTGCCTTGACGTTTGATTTAAAAATAAATGACACTTCCAATATTTATACTCTATACAAATTTCTCCTCCGTTTACTATACTATATACGTTATTATCCTTTGTTCGCTTTTTCCGTGGTGGTCTTTTTCATCCGACTCACCCCCCATCATTTTATGTCTATTTTGAATTATCTATATCTCGTAATAATTATCTATCGACCTCGTATCAATTATCTATATAGTCTTATTAATCATCTATATGGTCGTATCAATTATCTATATTATAACAATAAAATAAAATCATCATACTCATAATCTCATTCAATCTGTTAATTATTTTTCCTATGTCTCCCTGATTTAAATATCATTTACTTAATCCTCAGTCGTTGGCGCTCTATGCCCTTTATCATTTCCGTTGGCTCTCCGGCCTTTGGCATCTTATCTCAACTGGCTCTCTGTGGCCTTCAATATCTATTCATAATCGTTTCTCATCTGGCACTCTATGGCCTTACTATCAAATATAATTTTATCTGGCACTCTATGGCCTTACTATCAAATATCATTTTATCTGGCACCCTATGGCATTACTATCAAATATCATTTTATCTGGCACCCTATGGCATTACTATCAAATATCATTTTATCTGGCACTCTATGGCCTTACTATCAAATCGGAGTTGAGTTTTCCGTCAGTGTCTTTTGGGTGACTTGTTTGGTGAACAAGTTTAAGGCCCCACACTGACGCTCAAAACCATGGTCGTCTGTTGGTAGCGCATTTGTCCGGTTACGCTTACCTCACTGCCACTCGGATATTCGGTACTCGGTGTGGGATCCGGGTTATTGTACCGAACTCCTGCTGGGAAAACTAAAAAACATTCCCTCAGTACTCGGTGTGGGATCCGGGTTGTGTACCTGGGAGAATATAAAAGAATGGAAATGCCTAGACGTTCAACCAAGTTCCAAAAACGGTTTACTTGATTTCCCGAATAGTGAAAAGAAAAGGAAGCGATCTATGGGTGCGGTAATTCATCGTCTACTATCCGCCGCTCCCGTCAGAGGTCTGGCTCTACTTGGTGGGATGGATTCTGACCTTAGTAGGCCTTTTGAGTATGAACCATTTACCGGTTAGTTCACATCTCACCTACCGCTTGGGCCTCGATACTCAGTGTGGGATCCGGGTTGTTGTATCAAGTCCCTGCCCAGCATAAAAACATTCGTTCGATACTCGGTGTGGTGTCCGGGTTTTTTTATCGAGCGGTCCAGCGCTACCAGTCTCTTGGCTGATAACATCCAGAACTCGGCAGTCCGTAGCTGTTCTCTGGTGTCTCACCACCAGCTAGGGAAAAGTATCTCTAGGTACCTTTACAAAACTTTAATTCTTTTACATCTAAATCCTGCGCATTTTCTCTCACCTCTTGGTCCATCTCTTCACTTCCCCACCTTAAAATTTGTGGTAATCGCATTAGCAAACCTCCCAAAAAAGGTGATCAATTTCTTGCCGGCTGCTTGCTGACATTTGCGACCTGGCCTACCATTTCCTTTCACAGTAGGGTTGATCAAGGTTTCCTTCGGATGAGCGTACTATCATTTGATAGCTCAGGTTATTGTTTTTCCTCGTCCTAACTCAGTATAATATAGATAAAACGACAAAAATCATACACTAGGAAACTCGGTTGTCGAGACTTTTCCGTCCAATGCTTTGTGTCTCTGTGCATGTGTTTTAATTTTTCCCTGATTCGGCTTTCATATGTTTGGTTTTCTTTATTTATTACTTTCATTTAATATTTAATTACTCACGAACAATGCATATTTAATTTCGATATTTAATAATGAACACTGCATATTTATTTCATAGTATAACAACAATTTCAATTCATGGATAGTATATGGTTATTCTCTCTTTTATTTTCCTTTGGCATAGCATACAGTGCGACTCTTGTGCGCATCCCTGGCAATAACTCAGGTGTCCGCAAGGTATCACCATTACTCGTGCTTCCTCTGTTCGGCACGCATAACATTCTCGATAAGCTTTGATCTGCTTGTTCATCATTACCGCTATCTCTTCCTCAATGGTTTCGACCTTTTTCATCATCGTATTCCAGTCTTTGCCGAATTCGGCTATTTCCAATCTCATGGACAAGATTTCATATATTCTCTCAGTTGTTACAGCTTTGTTTTCATCAATCAGTTTTATTAATATGCAAAGCTCGGCGGAGTAAAGGTTTGAAATCGTTGCTATGTCTTCTCTAACTCGTTTCATTAGTTTTTGTTTATTAATTAACTCCTCTAGGTTAGCGTTTTCGATGTCCAAAATGCCCTTCAGTTTCGCTGTTATTTTGGCTGGTTCCATCTATTTATAAAACACTAATTAAATAGTTATAATTACTCATTCAAATTTAACTTATTATCTTTTATTTACTCCCTTGGTTTTACTGGTTTCCCCCCATTTGCGTCTCGTTTATTCTCGTTTATTCTCGTTGTTTATCTTTAATCCCTCTACCTACCCCATTTTTGATTATCCCGAGGTTTACCCTTTAATTATGTGTCGTTTACTTGTGAGTTGTATGTGTTGTTGCTCTGATTATCTGATTTTTCCCGACTTGCTTTATTTCTAGTTGGCACCTTAACTGGGTATTGTATTATCAGATACTGGTAAGTGTTCTGCTCAATCATGTTACTTCTCAAATGGAATGTGAGGTGTTGATTTACCTGTTTGTCGTCATGTGAATCAATAAGGTGTCATGAGTCAACGTCCTATGAATTATGGTCACGATGATTTTATATGAATGTTACTATGCGAATTTACGAAGTGCTATGAATTACTGACGTGAATTGTGATTAAGATGATTGTATGAATGGGGTTTATGAAATGTTCATAATGGTTTCATGGACTCTTGTAGTTGGGTCAGTCGTCTTCTATTATTTATTGTTTCGTAATCAGTCGATCGTTTTCCATCTATCTTGTTCCTTTTTGTGCGTTTGTACAAGAAAGTCATTTCTATCCTGTTCAGTAATTAAACATCTGCTTCAGTTTTCTTTGGTTGTTTGGCATGTTTTTATTCAGATCACGGCTGAGGGTGCACTGAAAAATTCTCTGTTAACTTTGCTGTGTTGATTATCCTAGATAACGAAGTTTCTATCCCGGCTGAGCCCCCAAATTTGTATGGTGGGTTGGTGGGTGTTGGTATTTGAAAACTATATAGTTGTTACCCGGACAACCCCATACAAATAATTTTTCGCTTGCCACTCGGCACCCGTTGCTAAGCAACGTTGGAACTGTGTTCGAATGGGTAGATCGTCCGCAAAAAGTGAGCGCTATTACTAGTGATGTAATTGACCAAACGATCCGCGGGTCCAACGAGCTACCAATAGAAGGCCTGTGCTCGATTTAGATTTTATTTGGGTCCCTAATCAATTCTTCAAAATCTTTATAATTTCGATTTCCCAGATTTGTATTTCGAAAGTTAATAATGCTAACTATCAATGATGTTATTTATGAAAAAGAATCAAAGAAAATTTCCGCGTTCATAGATTACACTCCATTTGCTTCCTTGAGTTGTCGACGTTTTGCGCGTTCGGCTCTTCCTGGCCGGTGCCGGTTGGGCTTGTCCTTGGATATAGTTGGATTTATCGTATCACGGTAAGCCACTTGTGCAGTGGCAAAGACCAACGGATACGTTACCGCTGCCCCTTCTTGGCTCGCCGACAGGGCTGTTTCTAACCCTTTAATTTTGGTCTTCAGATTTTGCGTTAACTGTCTCTCGCCGGCCCATCCTTTTGCGAGGCTTCCATTCTTTGGTATACGATCTTAGCTCTCTTCAGTTCGATCCAGGTGCCTTTGATCTGCTTGATCTCCCGGGTGAGTTGGATTAGCTGTTGATGTAAATCCCTGTTGGCCGACCGGGCTTTATCTAACTCCCGTTGTAGTATGGAGGATTGTGGAGAGTTCATTTCTGAAATGAGACGGATGGTTATAATATTCATTTAAAACAAGACAAGTAATAGTTTGCCGAGAAGGAACTTTGAGCCATTATTTATAAGACAAAAATTAGAGAACAGGACAGTTAAGTCGTAACAAAATAAATAAAAATAAATAATCCTAATAAGTAACTAAAACATGAAGTCGAACATATTTATTGGGATCATCTCATAAAATGTCATACACAAAATGTTCTCAGCGCGCTATGTTTTCTTGGTATACCGCTTTCTCGCGTAAGAGTGTTCGCGATGGAGTTCGGTAATCTGGTCTTCATTTCTCATCCTTTTTGGCAAGATGTATCGCATCTCGGGCATTCGTCTCTGGAGTCTCGGATCGTCTAACTCATACGAGACGTTGTATTGCGGGGCATACCCGTCAGTACTGGGTATCCAGCCCGCCGCAATATCCTCGTTCACCCTCCGGATATATTTCCATGCTTGCTCCACCTGGCGGTTGGTTTCGGCTTAGTGCTGCCAGCAGGCGCTCCGCCTGTCCTCGTATTTCCCTCGCCGGATTCCTTCCGGGCTCCCTTTTTTTGGCGACGTATGGGAGGTCTACTTCATCGACGTCACCTTGTGTGCCACCTCGGACTTCGCAGACTAGGGATATAGAGAAGCCCGCATCCCACATCGCCTGCCTACAACGGGCAGCCGAGTGGGCCGGGAACCGAGCTATGACTCTGGATGCATCTATCCATGAGTCTTCTGAAAATAGGTACAACATTATTCATATATCATTATCTATCGGAACTATTCGTTTGCCTACGGGGATTTATAAGCGAATGCGTCCTATTAGCGTCGATTATATGTTGGGGTCAACTCGTGGGTCTGTTGTTAGTAGGGTCGTCAAAATATTCGATCCGTTGGCATTCGTTCAGAGTCCTTTATCCTCTCACGTCATTGATAGTTCGCCTGTCAGAAAATCGGTATCTCATTAAAAGTTGGAGTGAGAGTTTACAATTAATAATATTGCTTGGAGTGGTTCCTTTACTGAAATTAAAATGTTCTCTTAGGTTATCAAAACCTGGTGTCGATTATCTAAGATCGAATCTGCCTTCAACTTAACAATAAGCTACATCCCATAGTGAAAACTTAATCCATTTTTTGCTCTAATATTTTGGATTTTGTCAATGCATTAAGTTTAACTTCATATTAGCAATAATTAGAAATCTTTTATATCCTTGGATCTACTTTGCGTTATTAATCATTAGCATCTATTGATACAATTCTAGATCTGGCCTGGTGTTACTAATAATACTCGATGACAATTAAAGGAAATTAAATTTATCTTTACGCTACTAATATGGGGTAACTACAATAAATTCGAAATTACTTTCGTGATGAAGATCGTTAGTAACTATTAAAAATTTATCAATCAGTTTTATATTAATAACAATTAAATCTACTTTTAGGCTACTAACCATGGGTAAATATAAAAAATTAGACCTACTCTCATTGTTAATAGTCAGGAAATGTTAACAATATTACGTAGACTTATTATTATAACAATTGGCAACTGGTAGCAAATCGAATCATTTCTGTTTCGTCATTAGTTGATAACTATTAATCCAATTTACTTGTACGTTCTAAGGATTGCTAATTATTAAGTTTACTTTTATGTTACCATACTTGGTATTTATTCATGAGACACACTTTTATCCTTCTGTTATGGTAACTGATAAAGATTAATTTTATTTTTATATTATAAGTTGTTGATAATTATTCCAACTACTTTTATAATAATGATATTTGTTAATTATTAGCAAAAATCAAATTTAGTTTTTAAGTTAATAGTATCTAATATTTATTTAGTTAATAATAATCTGTACATTCAAGTAATCTAACTCACGAATTGGAAATAATTAGTTCGTCGTCATATCATGTGGTGCTCAATGCATATTTATCATTAGAGTCGTTGCTTGTACTCATCCATTAGGTCAAAATTGCGGATCTCGTACTCGAAATTTAGATATATTCAGTACCGCTGATGATTCGTGAGGGCGGACTCTGACCACTGCCAATGGATGCTTATGGACCATCGCCGCTTACGTCGCGGTTGGTGACTTAAATATGGATCGGTTGGTGAGTCTACCATTGGTTCTCATTGTATACTTATCACTTGCATGGTGGGGATAGTGTGCATAAAGGGAAAAAATAAATCATTGGAACGAGTGATTAATTTATTAATTTTATCAGCGATTTCTTTTGGGTCCAGGCTCGATCCGAAGTGGAACTAAAATGGATCCGGGAGTAGAATCGTTTGCCTAAGGCTTAGAAGGTACAATTTTAATTTGTATAATAAGTTTTTAATATTTACTTGTCGGGGAATAGTCGTCGGTGCTTGTGCCGTTAAATTTTGAGCGTCCGTGGTGGTTCTTCGGAGGTCGATTATCATTTCCAGACATGTTACTATTGATTTGAAATGGAGGACTTCTTGTCGACGACGAGATTTATATTGGGTTTGTGTGTCTGCAGTGTAGGGATTCATGAACTGCGTACACTTTCTTGTCACGGCATCGACTATCAAGGCATCCTATGTATTGATTGGCCGAATTAACTCGTCATGACATTTCGCTAAATGTCATGTCCTCTTATTTCTCAGTTGTGGGATTTATAAATTGTAGATTTTGGTTTATTCACGATAATTCGCTGCTGACAGCGTAATCGATCTTTAAAATTTATTGGATTTCCTAGTTCGTTTTATTTGTAGGGTAAGTTTTTTTTGTACTTTATGTCTATGAGCTTAGCCATTCTTAGATGATAGTATTGCGGTTTGAAATTCTCCACGGGTTGTTTAGGTTTGGAAAAGAATGTTACCGAAATCAGATGGTTGCCTCAAAAATTTTCCAGGATGTTTTATCGGAGAAATTCTCGTCACCGTCATGGCCGAATCATTTTATTAACTATTTTTGGATTAACCGATTATGATCAAGAGCATTTCACCTGACCTTAATCCGTAAATTTATGTGTGTTATTTTATTATAATTTTGTGTTTTTTGTTTTTACTTTTAACAATTAACTTTATGTGAAAGTTCTTTAAATATTTATTCAACTAAATTATTTATTGGTTAGTTTGGGTGATGAGTGAAAGGGATATGATTTTTCCCCTCCTATTTTTGTAGTGTCATTGATTCGAGAATTGGTTGTTTCTATGATGTCGCTCTGTTGGCTGTTAAACGCTCAATTCTGTTATGAATTATGTTGTCTGACTCTGTATCTACCCTTTGCTAGCCTCTGCATTTTATGGGATTTATTTGAAAATTGTTTTGTATATCTAATTCAGTCGGTTAGTATTCTTATCAGGATGGTTTGCCTTTTATCTTATGAATCGTATTACTTTTTGGTCGTAGTCAGCGGGAAACAAAAACCTTTCTATTTTGATGTTTTGGTTCAACCCATTTAGTCGGAACTATAGTGGTTTTAAAACCTTATTTTTGTCGGATTATCTCGAGGTCAAGTTTATTCGACTACTAATTTACACCATTCCACGTTTTGGTCATTATATTTGGGATTTTAATATATGAGTCGTCTATATATTCTAAATGTATTTACGAATTTAATAAAACATTCCCTAGGTTTGGAACATGGCACTTCAGTTCATTGATAATTTTGTCGATAGTTTAAATCGTAGTTATGGATTCTTCATACTTTTAGCACGTCCTTTACATTGTTACTCGTCATTTTAGATTAATGATTTTTCCTTTTACCAAAATTCACTGGTTTAATTCTGTACATCGTTTAATTAACCACGTTTTCCTATTTTTCATTAAACTTTGTTATAGTTGAGCATAGCAACGATTTTATTGTCAAAACCCCATGTCACCTTCCCTTTAATTGATCCTAGGCGCGATTGTGTTTACATTATAGTTAATGAGTGCCCACTGGACTACTCGTGTGATAATTTTGAGCCGTGTGTGAATACAAAATAGGTCGAGTTTATGAGAAATGAGCGACGGAGAAACAGCTAAAAGACTATTTCCCCCTCACCCTTTTCCCCTATACGGATTGATATTGACGTTTCAGCTCCTGCGTTCTCACGCCGGAGCCTTCACGGGCACGAATCGTTGGCGATAATACACGCACTTACACAATTACGATCATGTGTTGGATTTTATTATCTTGTAGTATGTTTTGGCTGTGGGCCTGAAAATGTAGAGCATTGATGGAAAAATTTATTTCATGAAGATATATTTTGGCATATAATACCGATTGCAGAAATTTTCGAGCATAACACATCGGACAAATCATTGCACATAATTACATTAACGACCTATCCCCACGCCGACACCCAAGCAGAGCTCGATTGAGGTTGCGAGGATTCGACGTGGAGAGAGTTTCGGACATTCTCTCACTCACATCGTAGTATATTGGCTTGACGAAAATTTATTCTGAATTGCTCAGGTTAAAAACCGATTACTGGTTAAAACTGGTTAAAATTGTGTAAAAATGAATCGGTATATATACTTATTGTACGACCCTAACCTTGCGTGTTCTTTTTTATTTAGTAAAACAAAATTTGACCTTGTGATTTTCTAGAATATTCTATTATTAAGTTTTATTATTTTGAAATTTTATTTGACAATTTTTCTTTTGCATTTTAATTTGAATTATTTCTAATTCAAATTATTTCATTTTTATTTCATTTTCATGAAATTTCGCATTTTTTGTTAATTTGCCAAATTTCGATCAAATTATTAGGTTTTCATGTTATGTTTATGTTTATTTCGTGCGGATCTTGTTGCACTTTGTTATTATTTTAATTTATTTTCGTATTTTATAATTTTTTATTTAGTTGTTCTCTTTTTCGTATTTTGGTAGGGTTAATTAGTGTTTTAATAGGTTTGAGTTTGAATCTGTATGTTATGTTTGCATGTGTCTTACCGATTCATTTAAACATTTTACAAGGCCGTCTGTGTTCTGGCCCAACAATAATAAGGAATCATCAGTTGATGAATTATTTAATGATACTGAAAAAGTTTCAAATGCAGAAAATATTCCTTTAAATCCTATTAATACACAGTTTAAATATTTTAAAGTTACTGTAACTAAGGATGCTTTAAATATGAAAAGATTTAACTCCAATTACCTTCCACGTATTTTAAATAAAAATGAGCGTCGTAATATTATTAATAATTATCCATGCTTCATAAGTTTATTGAAAAAGAAAAATTCTAAGACCAAGGTTGATCTTATTAATTATAAACTTTCCTTGATTAATAAATCGAAACTTAATTTTAAAATAAAAGATTGTGATAGTTTATTCTATTGAAATGGCAAATTCTGCGTTTCAATCAAGTTAAGTGAAATTAAAAAAACAAATGCTACTAAAAAGATAATTACAAAATCAACAAATTTTCAAAATAAAAATAAAACCATTATTTCCAACCTTATTAATATTCATAATTATTGTTTCAAGCTGATTAAAGCTCAATTAGCAATAAAGAAATTTTTATTTGTATTTGGATAATTTAAAATTTCAAAAACAATTACCATACTTTCTTGAAAAATCTGACTTAAAATATGCTGATGGTGACTTTATTATGAAGGATCTTTTAACTTCTGAAGATGTTGATAATGAATCGTTTAATATTGTTTCATCTAATTTAACAAGATCGCAGCTTGATAAACTTTATTTTGATTTTCCAGAGATTAAAGAGATGTTCTTTACTGAAAGTATGCACAAATATTCTGATAAACATATTTCATTTTCTGGTGGTAAATTCATTATAAATCAAAAATCAAATAAAATAGAACCCGATTTAAAATATGCTTCTTACGTTATGTTTAATCTTGGATTATTCGACTTATTTATTATATCTAAAGACGATATAGAACTTGAGAGGCTTATTTCATTACCTGCTTCTTCAAATAAAATTGTTAAAATAAATTCCCACCTAAATTGTAATATAAAATATTTTAGTAACATAACATATGGTACTTATGTTTTAAATTATTTCCGTAATGTTTTACTATTATATTCTATTATTGATAGTGAAAAATGCAATTAGTTGATAATTGATACTCTTGAAATATGGGGGTCTGAATTAACTGATCAAATTCCTTCTACTTCCTATTTTAAATTTAGTTGTCAAGAAAAACTTATTAAATATAAAAAGTGGTTACTTAATGGCGAAATTGATAAGTTAAAAAATATAATTTCACCACTTATAATTAAAAGAATAAATAATTTATTTAATTTATTTAATAAAACAATTTCGGAAAAAACTAACCGATTGAGTATGATAGACTCGCTTCTTACTTACATCAATGATTTTTGTCCTGAAAGAGACGATAATGTCACAGTTACGGCAAAAAGATTATTGTATTTTGTTATTAGAGATAAGAAAAAATTTCTACTTAAAAATAGAGACGACTTTCAGATATCAATGAAATGTCGGATAAACTGTACTAAGGAAATAAGCTTGATTATTTTTTATCCCATATAATCTCTTGAAAATTTGATAACTTATGAAGAACAGGTTAACTCTGCCGAACTCACCTATAAAATTGATAACTTTAATAAAGGAAGTAGTTCTAATGTAACAAATATTGAAAAAAAAGTAGTTTTACCTGTTGATATTGACGAGGAAGCTGTATCTTCGTTGGAATTAAAAATTACAGAAAATAAAAAAATGATGACTAGACAAAATCTAAAAGTGTCAAAGGCAATGTCCAAGTGAAGGTACTTCGTGATCCAAAAGTGTGGTTTACCGACGATAACATTGACCAATACCTTGAACGGCATATCAGTGATCCTACATTTGCATATTTACCGTACTTTATTATTACTATTCTATCTTCAGATATTAAATAAAATATTATCTCAATTTCAGATGCAGTATTTAAAGCTGAGGTTGTTCTTTGTCCGCTTAATATAAACCATGCCCTTTAGATTTTATTTGTGTACAGCAAATCGTTGCTTGGGTCATATTTTATTGACCCAATATTTGCAAATAGAAATCTGTTTAAAAATAAACAAGCTACTCTTAAGATTAACATTGCTTTAAATAAGATTTTCAAACTTCAAGTGGCTTCATCTTGTCACCCTTTCCAAAATCTTATATATCAAAAGAACAGTTTTGATTGATGTCCTTTAATTTGTACTTATGCAGTTCCTATAAGTCAAGGTTTTGACACTTTTCCTAACAATTTTATTGATGGGATAAGACTAGAAGCGAATTAGCATGGAACTTTATACATCGAGCGAGAACTAATACACTTAACATCAATGCAAAGCCTAATAGAAAAGGGGATTCTAGACTTTGTAGACGTTGTTAGAAAGAGGATGAAACTATGTCTCATGCCTTACAGTCATGTAAGATTCACCAAATACTAACATTAGAGAGACATAATGATTGCCTAAAGATAATAAAGAATAATCTAAAAAATCCTAATTTTTTTGTCGTGGTTGACAATTCTTGTTTTCTTGACCTGAATTCTAAACAACGCGTCGATCTTATAATAACTGATACTGAAAGAAAAAGAATATTAATGATTGATATAAGTGTCCAATGGATTCTGTTTCACAATTTGACTTGACTGATAAGGCAAATATAGAGAAATATAGCTTGCTTCAGAGTGAATTACAGGAAGTCAAACCTGATTATCAGGTAGAGCTTTACACTTGTATTATTGGTGCATTAGGGTCGATTCCTCCATCAACTTATGATCTGATTTGTAAACTTGGCATTGAACCACTTCAAACAGAAGGTCTGCTTAATGAATGTGCAATGAGCAATATCCTGCACTCAGCTAAAATATGGTATTACCATGTGCACGGCATTCTACCAGACTTCTGCAATTAATTTAAAATAATGGATATTTAAACTAACTTAAACTTTTTCATTGAGATCAGAATTATTTTATTTGTTTGAAATGATTCAGACTACATTCGTAATTTATCTTTAAATTCAATATTATTAACCTGACTTTTGCCTTTGTAAAAGTCGTAATTGAATTTAGAAAACTTAGAAAATCAAATCAGAGCTTGGTTCGTAGTATTTATTACTGCATAATTTATATTTGCAATGCCGGATGACGACGCCGATGAATCCTCATATCAGATCAAGCAAAAGAAAATTCAGAAGACGCCAATTGCAGAAGAGACTGATTGATCAAATACTTGATAACTTACATTTGAATTCATCCTTCTCTACTACGATTGCAGTATGAATTGCATGCTTCATGTTGAGCATATTCTTTTCACTGTGAAACAAAATTGTTATATTTAATAAAATATTAAATAATACTAGTGAGTGATTTTGTTAGGCCTAAGACTTAGTCGTAGACGTAGTTGTAGGCGTGTTACGCGATGATGGGCGAAGATGGGTGTGGATAGGTGTGAATAGGTATGTATCGGTGTTGATCGGTGCGGATCGGTGTTGATCGGTGTTGACAGTGGACAAAGGTCAATTACTAGGTAGGAACTGAGTGGACAGAGATCAATCTCCAGGTAGTAACAGCGTGGACAGAGGTCTGATATTATATAATATTACGTAGGCCATGAGGGAGGTTAAATCTGACTACCTCATATCCTACTACTCATCTGAAATCATCGCTGGTAATAACATCTAATTTTAAATTTTTTATTTCTAAAAAGAAACTATCGGTATCATTCTCAACTAAATTTATATCACAGTTATAAATATCACAATATTCGGCACATTCGTAGTTTGGATAGATCTAGAACTGATTGACCGATATAACCAGGTCTATCCAAACATATTGAGTTCTTATTAAGATGAGCGGCAAAAAGATCATCAGTAATCTCTATTGTTATTCTAAATGCCGGTTTTGACGAATATGTAATTAACAAAATTATCCTCTTTTTAAGGTTCTCAACAGATTTACCATACAGACTATTGTTATACAATTTAAATAAATCTCTATATAATCCACTAACTGCATTTGCACGCAAGTTAGTGTTTTTATCAATATAATTTTTAAAAATAGGAGCTTGCTGTATTTAATAGCTCTATGTACATATATACAACCTTAGCCCCGAGAGAAAGATAAAGCCTGAGAAGCCTCAAATGAAGAACATAGTTCTTCTTAGGATAATGCGTGAATATTAACCTGTCAACTTTTGATTTTGGTGGGCATATCGTTTCCGGTCTAATCAGAAAGCCATTTAAAAAATCATGTAAATAATCTGGAAAATCGATATCAACTTCCATAGTATATCCATATGGAATGATTTCAATATCCACCACATTCACTCAAAACCTCATCCAAACCATCATACACCCAAGACAAATCAGAGTAAGGAAGACTTTGGCTGAGAGCCCAACCATACAGATTATTTATATCCATGTACAATTATTCTGTATCCTCCGAAGCAGTAATGTAACGTTTGTTAACAAATGTTAACCCACCCTGTATTCCGCCTTCGTAAAAATTGAACATTTCCATGTCCTCTAAAAGTTCAATGGGTCCGTTAATGTCATAAGCGCTGAAGCCCATGACATACCTGAAATTCCATAAACATTTAGAGGTTCAAGACCATTGTAAACAATAGCCTTGGCAAGGAATTGTTGAAAATAGTCCGCAAAGGAGGAATACGTCAGGTTTAAGGTAAATTAACATATAATCACGCAAAGTCCTTCAGTTTTGCTGCGTCCCGATTAGTTGTGCCCTATCGTACTCATCTTCACTTACCCCTTCTCAAATTGGAGGCAACTCATAAGTAGTCTCAAGAACTTCCTCAGAAATAGCAAAATTATACGGAAAGATACCTTTACAGTCGACTATAGAACCATGAAAGACAGACGAAGTCAATGGAAGAAATGTTAGTGTTTTCACAGCCTTAGCTAAAAAACAATTAAAAAATTGCATACTGTCGATAAAGTAAACAGCCAATTTGTTAATGTGAACAATTAATGAAATAAATTTTTCTGTAGAAGTCGGTATGATATCTAAATTCTATGTAGGAAAGCGATCGAGACTATATTTTAAAATATGGTGAAGGTCATAAGCTCTTAAATTATGAAAACGATAGGTAGTAATCGATAAATCCTACCACCTACAATACATTTTCGGCAAGCTGACCCGATAATCACCTGTAATATGGCAATGATATCTAACCGGAAGTACAATAGGTTTTTACATAAATAACTGGTTCGACAATATTTAAACTGTCGAAACTCATTGAAACACATAGGCCATATCAATTTATCACCTTCCGAATCATAGTACAGGCTAACAGTTTCAATTGCAATTTCCTCAATTTTCTTAAGAAAATCAGGAATGCAATCAAGGCCATAAAAGTATGAATACGATTTTGTGTTGGTATAATTATTAATTAATAAAAGGCCTGTTGCAATAGGAATATAAATTTGATGATGTCTATCACCAGGAAGTAATACCGATTCAAAATCCGCATAAATCACAAAAAGTGGGGTGATATGTTTAGAGTAATTTAGGAATTCTAAATTTTATTTTCGAGTAATGTAAAAAGGGTTGTGCCCGTCTGATGTTTGGCGCATAATGCAGCATGTGGACACCAACGGCATTTAATTTGTATGTCACAGTCAGGGCTTTGATGGCAATTCATTAACCAGTTGATATTGGTCACTGCGGTATAATGATATCTGTCCTTATTTTCAAGCAATAATAAATAAATCGGGTTTCTGTCAGTGACTTTGCTCCTATGTATTAAACTTAAATGAGGATGGTGAAAGACATAATTATCTGGGACCTTATCAATTATCACAGTTGCTGTGTACGAAAACACATTAATTCCTAAGTTTAAATTAGAATTTTTCTTTTCAAACTTTGGGATGTTGCAAATTTTCATGGGACAATCCGTGACCTCATCATATTCTAACTCCTCTAAAAAATCTGTATATTTAGAAACTCTTTGGGGATTTTCACCAATTATATCTTTCATTAATAAATAAAGAATGGAGTAAAGGAAGCATTTGTCGTCACTCTCTTTTATATTTACTACAGCTCCTTTATTTTTCAATGCAGAAGGGGTTTTAATATATTTATGTCCGGACAGACGATTAATAGGTGCATATTTAGTTAAAATAAAGTGTATTTCCATAATATTAATAACACGCCATCCACTGGCTAAATGGGTGAATTGTTCTATTTTTGCATTAAGCTTATTAACCCCTTCGCTTAAAAAGTAATCCGAAAATGTCACCGTAATATTCGAAAAATAATTTTCACGGATCTCGCCATCTTTTTCAAATTTAATTAATATTGTGAATTGAATTTTATTTTATTTATTTATTTCAAAAATTAATTTATTACTGATTCGCTCAGTTAAAGTTATTTTAATTAGTTGCGCGTTAGATATATCAAAACTTAAAGTTTTTATAGCGCCATTTAAATTTACTGATATGTTCGGCTCATTCTCTAATACAGAACCTCCGAATTGTATAATATCATTATTTATAATATTATTATTTATAATAATATCATTATTTACATTATTTATAATATTTTCATTATTTATAATACGATTTTCATTCAATTCAAATATTGATTTTCTTAATTCATTTTTGATAATACCTATGGTTCGATTTAGATATAGAATATCATCACATATTGCGTTCCGAGCTCTTTTTAAAGTTTCATATGTGAGTTCGAATCAGATTTCTAAATTACTCATTCTATGAGATAATATTTTGACTGGAGTTTTCAAATATAAATAAATAATAATAAATAAAACACTACTTATAAAATTTGAGTGACCTTGAGAAATTTTGAATGAATTTGTTTTTATTATATATTAATTATAGTATGATGATAATAATAATAATAATAATAATAATAATAATAATAATAATAATAATTATTATAATATTAAGTAATAGAATAAAAATTAAAAAATATTAATAAATGAAACACTACTTAAATTTAAATTTTTAAATTTTTAAAAATATTATTGAGAAATTTTGAATGACTTTGAGTAAATTTTTGGTAAACCATCCAATGACATTGAGAATTTATTTGATGACCGTGAAACCATAATGAGTCATCCAATGACCTTGAATGAGTCATGGTATTTGTTTATATGACCTTGAAATTTTTTTGGATGAGTCATGGTTTTTTTTCAATGATCTTGAATGAGTCGTTGTCTCAAAAAAATGTGCTTTTGGACTTTAAAAAAAATTTTACTGGAGGGGTATGTAAATTTTTAATATGTTATATTAGCTGGAATCATATTTTAAAGGTAATTTTTGATATTTTTAATTAAGTTATTAAATATTTAATGTAAACATTTTAAGTAAATTTTATTTTAAAAGTATTTATCATTAACAATTATTAAGCTAATTATCTATAGTTATAATTTAATTAAATAGTAATAAATTTTAAAAATTTGCCAGTTGATGTAAACTGCTAATTAAAACAAATGTAATTTGTACATATTTTAAAAGTTAATTATTTTATAAGTTTTGTAAATAAATTAAATTAATTTTTTTGTAAAAAAATAAATAAAAACATTTAAAAAGAATTGAAAAACCTTAAAAACTAACAAAATTAACTAATTTCATCAAATCATCTCCAAATTCATCGAAAGCGCTTATATTCTAGAAAATAGGTATGAGAATTAAGCCTAAAATGTAATAAGAAAAAACAATTAAAAAGCATTACGAAAATCCGTAAACCATGAGAAAAGTGATAAGATATTGTAAAAACATGAAGGTTTTTTGTTTTACCGCATCAGAAAACATGCGTGTAACCCCCCCATATATAAGTTGATGCCATATCGACAGAATTTAATGCTTTATAATACAGAAATTTTCAAGAACCTATTTTTGATCGTTAAAATTCATCTCAACCCGAAATACTATTTTTATTAAAACTTAATTTTATCTGATTTACAAAATTTAGGATAAATTATGGGGACCCTTTTTTATTGTCATACTTAGGTTTTATGTTATTGGATGTTATTTGGTAATTATATGAAATAATGGCTATGACGAATTTCATGTTTTTCATATATAATTTCTATCAGAATATATGTCCTTGCATCGACCAAGTTCCGTGGAACCTCGCTCCCATGGTACTAGACCTATGCAAGATGCCTCACAAATCAAGGCTCCATTATTCGATAAAGTCAAAATCTACCATTTTATTCAATTTCATCATTCATTTGTTTTTGTTATTACTATTAAATTTGTTATTACTAAACCAATTATTATTAAATATCATTATTAAATCGTCATATTTATCAGTATTTAAATCTCACAGAAGTCAAAACATCCCATTCTATTCAATTTAATCATTTATTTATTATTGTTATCAGTATTAGATTTATTATTACTGAATTCATTGTTATTAAATATCGTTATTAAATCGTCACGATTGCCACTATTTATATCTCAAAGACGTAAATGCATGCAAGAAAATAAAATGAATTTTACTGAACTAGTCTCGAACGTACTCCAAGAATCTCAATGCCAGACCATCCGTAGAGAACTGCTGGTCACGAGAATGGTCTAACTATAAAGTAAGAACGAAAAATAAAAGTACTAGTAAAAATCTAAAAGAAGAAAAGATTACGTAATTAGTTTTCATACCATTGTGGTGTTTGTGGTATTCAACCTTGTCCCCATGCATATAACTTATCTTATCCTCCAGTGGTTACCCGTTGCTAAGTAACGTTGGTACGGTAACCACTGGTTATGAGATCGCCAAAGGTGAGCGCTACGAAAGAACTGCTAAGGTCCGATCTCATTATGGGTTCAACGCACTACCAATAGGAGGTCTGCGTGCGATTTTCTTACTTTCGGTCCCTTTCACACAAATTAACATTTCCTTAAATCACATCTTGCCCGAACCCTAGTTCATAATTCCAATTAAACAGTTTTATTTTCGACACGACAAATCAATGAACCAAAAATTAAAAAAATGAAATACGCAAGGTTTATTTATTGATACACCAAATAACAAAGTTCGACGTAGAAGGTTTCAGTGCGCGACGCTTAGCGCGTTCCGCCTTACCTGGACGTCGTTGTGAAAGTTTCGCCACTGGCTTGGTAGGGTCAGTGGCCTCTCTATATTCCAACTGAGCCGGCGCAAATACAAGTGGATACGTCACGGCATCGCCCTCTTGACAAGCCGATTACGCCACTTCTAAACTGCGAATTTGTGTTTTCTGTGACTGGCAGAGCTGTTGTTCTTCAGTCCATCCACGCTGTGCAGCGCTCAATTTCTTGTACAACGTCTTCATCTTTGCGAGTTCCATTCACGTCACTTTAATCTTTTGGATCTCCAGTGATATTTGGAGTAGTTGACTATGTAAATCTGCATTTTCTCGTCGTAAGTGTACTAATTCTCTGTTCAGAGTATTGAATGGATCCATATCTATAATTAGGTAAATTATTAGTAAATAACACATTTTTATCTTTAGAATTTTCTTTATCTTTTGATGGGGCTATACATTCCTCTCCATCTTGAATTATAATTATTGTCTCACATTTCTTTGGGGTGTATCTTCTTTGGAACCACCACGTTTATAGGTGTGGAAAGTTCCTCCAATATTGGGTCATCCAGTTCGTAAGATACACTATACGACGGGGCATATCCGTCGGTGCTCGGAATCCTTCCGGCAGCTATATCAGAGTTCACTCTGGCCAAGTGGCATCTAGCCATCTCCACCTGCTGATCCGTCTAATTCTGTCGTTTCTCGAGGCGAGCCAGGATCTATTCAGCACGCCTTAGGCTTTCTCGAGCAGGGTTCTGGCCGGGCTCCCTCTTGATAGCGATAAGAGGAAGGTCTGTATCATCGTAGTTGTCCAGGTAACCTCTTCGAGACTCCTTCACATGTGAAATTGAAAAGCCTGCGTCCTACATGATTTGTCTACATCTTGCTGCAGATTGTGCTGTGAAGCGCACGGTGATTCGAGAAGCATCAATCCATGATTCATCTACGACATAAAATGAATATATGGGTTTTCATCACGAGTCTAATTTATGGCGGTGGGTCTCTCGTTTGTCCTTATTGAACTAAACATCTTATGGAAATCTTTACTGTCGTCTGTTCACTGAACCTGGTGTATACTCAATCATAAAACTGGATATCTTATCTCCTATCAGGTGGCGCCATTAATGTAGATGTCTAAATTATATATGTCGTTCCCCGGCTAAGAATATTATTAAGTAGTGCTGTCCTAGTCTCACTCATAAGGTGGCCAATCAATAAATACGTTCTTTTACTCTCTCGAGAACTGTTGCGTATGTAACAATTCATCGGAACTAAAATTATTTTTATCCTGGAGAATTATTGCTATATGTGCGTTGATATATCAGGTATACTGAACTAAAGTTATACAGTGGTACCTTGAGATACGAATGTCCTGACATACGAATGTTTTGAGATACAACATGAAATATTCTAAAATTTATACCTCGACATACAACGAAAAATTTGAGATACGAATTTGCGATGTGTGATAATCGCATAGGTGATCTCTTGATGGTAGAGCGTTTGTTCAGCTTTCCTCCCGCTGCTTCTATCCGCTATCTTGCTCTGTTTGGTTGTTGACACCAGAGTCCTCTGTATGGCCGCCATGACAAAAATAATAAAAGACCCTCTTGAACGTCTCGTTCCTTAGCTCGGACTCAGTCAGCTTTTTACGTTTCCATCCCCACTCCCGTCTCCCAAGGTTCAACGGGCACTGGGATATTGAGAAGTTCATTGACCCACGTCGAGAATCAAAACCCCTATTTTATCGGTCCAGACATCGCTGCCAAGATTCAAAGACCGCACCCTAACAAAGCTGAAAGCCCATATTGTCCGATCTCAGAGAATGCAGACGCCCAGAAAAATTAATTTCACGAGAGTAAGCAATTAAGCACGTACAAATCAGTATTTAAGACACTGACTGAGGCGAGCAGGACACCTTCCCTTCCTAACCTTCTGAAGGCCCGTATCGGCTCTGCGAGTAGAACACCGCACTCTTCTTGCTTGCACTGTTTCCTTGTTCATTCGGCCAATAAATTTTTCAAGGTTAACTGTGTTAATAATGTCACGACGACATTAAATTTGTGTCAGGTGTGTCGCGATGACAACTTTACAGTTCATAGTAGCAATGTAGAGGACTGTAGTTGACGCCGCATCGTTCACACGTCGTTGTGTTATTCGCTTTGTTTGTGCCTGTTTTTCGTGCATTTTGGATAGTCATGAAGCTTGGTTTTACTAACCTCTCTTAAGAGTAGGCATAATTCATAAGGATAAGCTGAAACCTGGTGGTTTCAGCTGGTTTTTATGTCTCTACTTTTAAGATTATACTGAGTTCCCCGTGAGGATCATCAGTAGCCATCACGATACTCTGCCCACTCAGACAGCACTCCCACCAATCCCCCCTCTAGTCCATGTCAATTCTGGGCCTATTTGAGCATCATTGAACATACCTCTGATTGGTCATGTTTGCTAATGTGATGATATTGGCCAAATATCAACCCATTGTCTAATATGAATAGGCAGTGGCATCTAAGTGCCAGTGCGCTATTAGGAGATATTGGTCTCTTATTATTGAGTAAGAGTGTGTAGGCTAGAGGGCATCGAATGCTCCTAACCTCACCTTGAGAAATTTCATATTCGTATCTCTGATTTATTAATGACACTTAGTGTTATTAATAACCCAATCTTATTTTGTGGTACTATTATAAGTTTATTAATGTATTTGGAAGTATGCCATATCCCAAATAACATTTTCTTTTCGTTCATCTAGGGAATGCACTAGTAAGCATATTATGCCACTACATACATGTGGGTACATTTTAAGTGTATTTACCAATAGCGGGATATCAGCTAGTCTATATTATTATTATTATTATTATTATTATTATTATTATTATTATTATTATTATTATTATTATTATTATTATTATTATTATTATTATTATTATTATTATTATTATTATTATTATTATTATTATTATTATTATTACTAAAAAATTAAAAAAAGAAATTAAGTTGATATCTCGCTATGTAGGTTTCTTGTGTTACTAAGCACTCAATGCCTGAGACATCAATTTTGTGTACCTATGCTTTTTTCCCTATTGGAAACATGATCCATAAATATTCTATAGCTGGATATGATTGCGGTGGTCATACAGTTTTTAGTCAGTTTTTTAGCCTCTGTAGTATTGAGTCCTATTTTAGTTAAGATTCTATTATTCTCTCCGTCCCATGACCCAAGTGTTCCTACTACTAGTGCGGATACTGTTGTTTTACAATTATTAATTTTATGTATTTCTATGGCAAGGTCCTTATACTTTTTATAGTTATCCTCTCTAGCGTTTTGGAAGTTAATAAGATGGTCGTATGGTACCTTAATATCTAGGATGTGGGTGTGGTTATTTCTTTTGGACTTTATAATCAGGTCAGGTCTCAGTCGTCTTTCAACGCCGGGGGGCTCTTTCTACATCTACTTGAAACCCCTTGGAAATTAGGTATTCGCTAGCTTTTTTCCATCACGTTATTGTGTTTTTTTCTCCTAGCGTTGCATGTCTGGGTGCAGTGATTAAAAATATGTGCTTGGGTTATAGGTTCTTTATTGCAAAGCCTGCAGGTAGTATTCGCGTTCTCCTTAATTCTATGAGTGTTATAGTTTAGGCTTAGCATGTTATTCCGGGCTTTGATCATCAAATAAAATTGTTTGATCAAAAAATAAAATTGTTGGTCGTTTAGAACTTTGTGTTTGATAAGGTATGCTGATTGTCTGTTACCACCTATAGTCTTAGTTATATGTCCTTGGCACGTCATTAGAAACCATTGTTCAGCATACCATTCACTAGTAATGTCATGGAGAATATTAGACGTATCTTTAAGAGAATCTATATCTATAGTGGTCGCAAAGTTTTTTTCCCTTGATTTCTAGCTCAAAGCGCTCCTTAACTAATGTCATTTTTATAACAATATTAAATTTCTTATTTAACCTACGTATGGAGTTGCAAAATTTCGAGAAAATTGTCTTAGGTACATATTTTTCCCCTCTCAATCTCTGCATTTAGCCATCTAAGGGATAAGTCAATGTCTGAGGTTTGGTGTGGGAATCTACCCTGAGTTATAGCTATTAGTTCCTTAATTATAAATTCTCTCATTTTTGTATCGTTAGAGTTTAGGATCTTAATAAGGTGGGCAATACTCTGAATAAAGTATTCATCTATACTGGGAACTATTCCTAAAACTCCACATTTTAATGTTAGCGTATAAAAAATTATTGTTTAACTTTTGGTGTAGATCTTGTAGGGTGTCTTTAAGTTTGCATTTTATCTTTTGATCAAAGCCCAGTTGTTTTTCCCTATGTTGTACTATCTAGTTCCGGTTGCTATCTAGTATCATATGGTTTATATGGCAATTCCTAAAGATATATACTAAGCGGGAATGGATACGGGTATTATAGGCTTGAAGCTTTTGTGCTGGGTGTAAGTCAGAATTAAAAAGTTTTTCTGTGTCCTTAATGGCAAGTTCAAGTGTGTCATCTATGCTGTGCTTGCCCTTTTGGCCAAAGTCTACCCCTAAGTATTTATAAATATTATTTTCTCCTATTATCGGGATATTTTCATCGTACAACTTAAGTGAGGCGTCAGTGTGATTGCGTTTTAATTGAAAATATCCACATTTATTGGGTCTGAATTTTAGGGTGGTCATCTCAGTATATTTAATAATATCTTTAATTATTTCCCTCATTTGGGTCCTAGTCTTTGAAATTAATACTATGCCATCTGCGTATGTCATAATGCTTATGTTATCGTTGTTAATAATTAAAGGGTGATTCAATAGGATATTTTTAAGTATAAAGTCAATGGAGAGGCTAAAAAGGGTCATGGACATCGGGCACCCCTGCTTAACCCCATTAGTTACTTTAATTTGTTTAGTCTTTTTGTCTTCGCATTCATATATTGAGAAGCAGTCGGTATACATTTCCTTAATGAGGTCGCAGGTGGAGTTGTTCAGTTTCAATCTCGACAAAGTATGCCATATCAGATTATGGGGGATGCTTCCAAAAGCATCGACGAGATCTAACCACACAATGTTTATATCCGACCCATTCCTGACTGTGTTATGTTCTGCGCATCCATCAGGTATACCTACCGCCTTCTGGTTCCTACTTAGTAGATTGTTTGTCGCTATCCAGGATAGTAACCTGTTGTTAATGATAGAGGCAAAAAATTTATAAGTTGTGTCTAGGATGGCTAGTGGTCTCCATGAGGATACTTCCCCGGTTTTATGATCAGCTTTGTCCTGAAAGTCTTCAATACGATAGGGCTTCGTCCATTTCTGATTATCTGATTGAATAGAGCAGTAAGAAATTCGAAGTCGGGGTCCATTCTTTTCCAGTCAGCATAAGTGATCTTGTCGCTGCCTGGAGACGAGCTTGAGTCCAGCTGTCTGAATGTTGTCTCCATTTCTTCAGTATCGATTTTTGAATGTGATCTATATTCCGGGGAAAAGGTTGTTTTTTCTCTGTGCAATATGTTGGTCATGTGTTTGGTGGGTTTTGAGAAATTATTATTTAGGTCCTCGTGGGTTGGTGTGGTGGCTATACTTATTATGGGGTTAAATATCCTACTTATAATGACTTTTTTGCCTAAGATCATAGCCTTGCCTCAGTTCGAAAATCAATTGATTCTTGTCCTTCTTGGTTAAGAAATTCGGAACTGAGTGCTTGGTCTTGTATATCTTAGGATTAGTCGCTTCATGGATTTTATATAGTTCCCCTAAGCTGTCGTCAGGTGCTATACTATCAGTTTTTACTGTACCCTGCATATTTTATTATTTTAACCATGGATCCCAAAGTTAAAGACAAAACTGTCGAAAAGAAAAAGCCTAAGAAAATGATCTCAATGAAAGTGAAACATGAAATTATTGCAAAGCATCGACTTGGCAAATGAGTATGACCTCAATCCTTCTACAATATCCACGATCATCAAGCAGAAGGAAGCGATAAAGAAACTGCAACCTTCCAAAGGCGTAATTATTATTTCAAAGCTACGAACTAATATACATGATGAGATGTAACAGCTACTTTTATTATGGATTGAAAAGAAGCAATTGGCAGGTGACTCTGTTTCTGAAGCGATTATTTGTGAGAAGTCTGACGCCATCTTTCAATACCTCAAGCGTGATGCAACCGAGTCGGAGGGTAAATCATCGCAAGGCGGTGAGGGGTTCAAAGCTAGTCGAGGCTGATTCGACAATTTTAAAAAACGAAGTGGCATTCATTAAGTTATTCGTCATGGAGAAGCATCTAGTGCAGATATTAAGGCGGCGGAAAATTTCATTAAGGTGTTTGAAAAACTTATTAGTGAAGAAGGATACCTACCGCAACAAGTGTTAAATTGTGACGAAACAGGGTTATTTTGGAAAAAAATGCCTAGGCGTACATTTATCACGGCTGAAGAAAAGAGTCTACCCGGCCACAAGGCTATGAAAGATAGGCTAACACTTGCCCTTTGCGCTAACTCTTTTGGAAAATTCAAAATAAAACCGTTGCTAGTTTATCACTCGGAAAACCCAAGGGCTTTCAAAGCTTATAAATTAATGAAATTAAAAATAAAAGTTCTGTGGCGTGCAAACAGTAAAGCATGGGTGACCCGTCAATTTTTTAATGAATAGATGAACATAGTTTTTGGGCCTTCAGTGAAAAAATACATAATCGATAATGGTCTAGCGCTTAAGTGTGTTTTTCTGTTTGATAATACTCCTGCGCACCCTCCTGGCCTTCAGTATGACCTTTTAGATGAATTTTAATTCATTAAACCTGTCTATCTGCCACCCAATACAACATATATACTTCAGCCCATGAATCAACAAGTTATAACCAATTTCAAGAAACTTTTCACAAAGCATCTTTTCAAGCGTTGCTTCAAAGTTACCGAAAATACGAACCTAACATTGAGGGAGTTCTGGAAGAATCATTACCACATTGTGATCTGTCTTAAGCTTATAGATATTGCTTGGCAAGGTGTTACCAAAAGAACATTGAACTCAGCTTGGAGAAAATTATGGCCAGATGTTGTTTTAGAACGAGAGGGATTTGATGGATTCGAACCCATTGAGGAGGAGATAGTATCCCTTGGTTGTTCCATGGGCCTAGAGGTAGACGAGGCAGATGTTGCTGATCTCATCGAGGAGCATGCTGAAGAACTCACGACCAACGAGTTAAAAGAGTTACAGAAGGTTTCCTACTCGGTGGTAATGATGGCACTCGGCAGGAGGAGGTGGTCGAGCCGGAGGACGAACTTACTTCATGTGAAATTAGTAATATCCTTGGCAAGTGGCAGGAAGTGTCTGATTTTGTATAAAAAAAGACACCCAGAGAAATTGTCTACAGGGAGAGCAAGTGCTTTATTTGATGATAAGTGTTTCATATTCTTTCGTAACATTTTAAAAAGGAGGCAGAAACAGACCTCTCTGGATCGTTACCTTGTGAAGGTTTCACGCACTGAAAGTCAGAAAAGTGAGGCCAAAAAGGCATGACGTTAAAGTGATTATTAATAAATATTATGTGTGTTATTACTCGTTTATTTATCTACAAATTGTGTATAATATATGTAATTTAACTGTGTTTTGGTTTAGATTCATTTCGTTAAAACGCATTAATCTATATTACATTATTTTAAATGGGAAAAATTGCTTTGAGATACGATTTTTTGACATACGACGATGATCGCGGAACGAATTAAATTCGTATCTCAAGGTACCACTGTACTAGACATTAAATTTATTGCCACCACAATGTTAATTGACAATTATTTGAATAAAACAAGTAAGATTTTTACAAACTACTAAAATTTAATATATATCCAACAATTATTATTATTTGAGATCGAAGATTTCCTGGCTCGTTCCAACAATCTGGCATCAAGGATCTCAGAAATTGTGCGAGTTACTTATTTTCCTCAGAATAATGTCGGCATTTTAACATTTACTGGACAGTTTTTATTCTAGTGAGTTTTGTCATTTCCTGGGGTTTAACTATCCCCTCCCGTGCCTGCCTCTGTTTCTGACTTGAGTTTGGTCTCGTATTAAAAATATCTTAGACATGTTTTAAATTCGTCCTGTTCTGGCCTGGTGTCACATGAAAGTTTTAGACTAAATTAATGAATTCTAGAAAATGTGACGAGATTTACCTGTTTGCTGGTTGGTTCCACTTGCTACTGGCTCCTCGTTGAATTTTTCTTGTCGTCGGCAATGGCGACGATCTTCCTCTGTTGATAAGTCTGCGCGAATCTGTGGATTTGGCTTGTACATGGTCGCTTGATATTTGTGGAAGGAATTTCCAACTCGCATACTTGTCCTTTATATAATTTCACTAACTGACAAACCGCTGATTGAATCAATATTTGTTGTTTGTAGTGACGTGGCATAATCAATGGTCTGCTAGTTTATGATCAGAAAATATTTCTCTGATATTGTTGACGTGACCTGTACTACCACTGTCAGTTTAACGATTGGGTGTGTTTTTGTGTATGTCTTCTCTGACATTTATTACAATCGATTTCTACCCATTCATACGACTTATGGAAATTCTATATTAAATTCGTCAATTATTCACTGTGATCGGATTATTTATTGGTTCTCTTCATGCAAGTTTGGTAAGAAATTCTCTATAATTGATACGCGATTTATATTGTCATATTTCTCTCTAGGCTGTTTGTCATCACTATTCAGTACTACTACGGTCAGTATGATGTTTACTCGTTTTACCCTTCCGCATATACCTGTTAACTATTATCTAACTATCATCTTCCGATGTCAGATAGTGATGAAGAATTTCGTATTCGAGAATCGAGTGGTTTTCACAAGTGATCTCCTACTAGTTTGATGTCTGACTGGGAATGAATTCAGTTTCAATATTGTTCGTCCATTACTGATCCTCTAATCACTGATTGTCGTTATTATTATTTCGATTTTTTGTATCATGTTATTTTATTATGTTCAAATTATTTTCGAGTTGGTTTTCCGTTTTGGTACGGGGTTTATTCTACTATTATCTATTTTGATATAAATTGACTTGGTTTTCTTCTATATTATCTGTAATTTATGTCTAGTCGTGGTCAATTAATTAATGTCACTATTCTTATTGTTAGGGAGAGCTTTCTAGGGATCGAATTGTCAATCTCAGGATATATGTCAATTTTTTTCCTAAATATATATATATTCAATATTAGAATTTTTCCTGAATAATCCGATTTAAGTTTATTGCGTTTGTGATGTAGTATCCACGTCGCGTACCAATTCAATTTAAGTCTGAATTTTTGAGCTATTCGTTTTTGCCGTAAGTCTTTTAGTTATTAAGGGCTACTGATCTCAGGTCTTAACCCGGTGGGCTATTTAATTTCGATATTATGATTATCGCTCGCGTAATTCTCGGTCTGTCATTATAGTTTAATTCATTTATTTTATCCCGTTCCAGTTTAATTACTATCGTTCGCTGAGTTCTTAATTTAGCTATCCACTCTAGGGTTATTTATTTGACTAATTTTTATTTAAATATTAAAGTGCTTAAATTATTTGACGTAACAACGCTTCTCGACTCTTTCCCTCACTCCCTTCCATTATTTGACCTTAGGGTTACTTGTGTCGATATTAGAATATTACGAGTGCCCATTTGACTACTTGGTGTTCATGATTTTAAGCCGATATGAAATGAAAATTTTAGGTCGATTTTATAGGAAACGGGTGTTTAAGGAGCAGCCAAAAGACTACCCCCTTTTCTCCCGAATTCCACTAGAACGGATAATATTGACGTTCGGGTTCCTGCGTTGCTCACGCCGGAACCTTCACGGGCACAAGCTATTGCGTGTTGAGGATACCTAAATAATGAAATAAAATAATTAATAAAAATATAAAGTGATTTGGGGAAACAATGAGAAGTGAGTAAGATGTGGTTCTGGAGCCTCACAAAAAGAGAATGAAAAAGAAATGTTGAACAACGAGAAAGGAATAAGAGAAAATCAATAAAAACAGACAATTGAATCAAAGAAGGTAATTTATAATTAACAAGTGCAAATTTTGGAAAACATAAATAAAAACAAAATTCGCACATCATCTCAAAAGCCCTTTCAAAAAAAAATCTGGGAAAGGGCATCTCCAAAAAACGATTTATCTGGACAGCTGTCATCGATCATGGTGGCCCAAAATGAATTAGCGGTAAGATATTCTATTCGACAGCAGTAAGTGTTATTGAAGGATGGAGTATAAAAAGGAAGCGCAATTGAAATCAGGAACACAAAAAAATAACACAAAAAATTAAGACAAAATTGCGGGAGACAAGAAATTTGCAGGAGACAAAGAATTACAGAAGACAAAGAAAACAAAAGAAATTAAAGAGAAATTTGAAGCAGAAATTAAGCAAGGTCGAAGGAAAGCGAAGCAACTAAATCAGAGTTACCGATCTCAGAAACCCACCGCAGTTGTCAGGTGATTGTAAAGCTAATTGATCCGAAAAGTGCTATTCTTCCCGAAGGGTTGCAATAAGCCCTAAGTGTGATCGATTGTTAATTCGTTGTGTCATTTTAAAGTGGAGATAAAGTGTATTTATCAATAAAGTTTATATCGTTTGGAGTTCGTTACTTTTGTTTAAAAGCACGCTTGGAGTCAGATTGACAATAATTTCTATTCGAATTCACCGACAACCCCAACATGCGGATGAACCGCACTTACACAGCTTGAATTGGTATGTAGATTTTGCTTTCTTACGGCGTTGTGTCAGCTGTGGGCCGGAAAAGTTTCGACAAAAGACATGATTTCATTAAATCATCTATTCTAGTATGACATATTTGCATATAATAATTAGCATTACATCCTCATACATCGCAAAAATAACATTTTCTCACACAAGTGATAAGTAGTGCTTACATTGAAGGTGCTTATACGCTGTATGGTAAAGTCTCAAATCTGTCTGTTGGAATCGTACTTCGAGAGTTTTGTTCAAAAACTGGTTGCGTTTTTTAAACTAATTTTTCACGAGTGAAAAATAGAGTGTTTTTTTTCTGTTAAAATGAATCGGTGTATTTACCTGTTCTGTGACCCTAACCTTGCTTGTAAATTTTAATGCAGTAAAACAAAATTTGTCCTTGAGATTATCTGTGTAATATTACTCTAATTTTATTATTTTCATGATTTAATTTTACAATTCGTTTGTTTTATTTTTTATTGAATTATTTCCAATCAAAATTATTTGATTTTACTTCTACTTTTCATTTATTCTTGTTCTTTTAAATAAATTGTCAATTTTTGGTCACATTTCAGTGTTTTCTTGTTATTTCTTTGTTTATTTCGTGCGGATCTTTGTGCATCTTGTTATTATTTTAATTTATTATTATGTTTTTAATTTTATATTTTAATTATTTCTTTCTCGTATTTTAAAGTAGTTATTTGATGTATTATGGGTCTGATTTTAAATCTACGTGTTATGCTTGCGTGCTATTACCAATTCATTTAAACAAAACCTTGTTCTGACCCAACACCATTGTAATTGATAATAAATGAAAATTTAATGACCAAGGTTAATAAACGTGAAGTTTGAAATACGAAAGAAAATTAAAGAAAATTTAATGTCAATGGAATCAAAACAACTTCCATCGATAAGATTCGAGTAGGTAAACATTTTTTGTCGTTTTGAGAATCGTGTTTCTGGCGATAATTTTTATGAATTTTGTCCTTCATGTAACAATTGAACATTTAGATATTGTCTTAATCGATTATTTTATGTATAATTTCTTATGTTCTATTGATAAAATTATTCTACATATATTTTATTCATTTAGAAATATTTATGCTGGCTGTATTATTTTTAATCATTTAGGAGCCTCTATTACCTAAATCCCATTTGATTTTAATAAATTGCCAATAGTAAAAATATTATATGTTTCTTTGACTGTAGCACTATTTTTTTATAACAATCTAATTCTAAAATGTTTATTTATTAATTTTTATTTATTAACTACCTGGTCACTGATATTTAAGTTGACTTATATTCTATGTTTGGTATAATATTTTGTTCGAGACCTCAACACACTCATGTAGGCTCACTAGGCCGTAAATTCATAGATTTTGACATTAGAATCAACTTTTTAATGTAAAATTTACTTTAATATGACTAAAATCTTACCTTTTGTTCAAATTCTGACACCATGTTACACACTTCCAACGACAACACCATCAAAAGTACCCAGAAATCATGAGCTTAAAACCCAGAACCGGCTTTTTCGACCAAAATTAACCAAAAAATGATATTGTCTGACTAAAATCGTACCATTTGAAAAATATTAAAAAACAAAATGACGACCACTTCATTAAAACAAAAATAACCACTTTATTGAAACAAAAATTCAAAATGGCGTCCTCATTTAAATAACATTACTGATAACGTCACTTGACCTTAAATCTATTTTACCTTGATCTATGATATAATACAAATTGTGATGTAGTAACATGTGAGATGTTACGCAATGGCGTGTGCTATACGAGGCACGAGGATTACATAATCATTATATAATCATATGTGATAGGTATAACATACTGGTTACATAATAGTATGTCAGATGACGTTACCATTGCTAGTCTAACAGTTGAGTAATACGCACACCCTGTGTGTGTGCTTGACATACAAAAATACTAAGAATTGTTTTAATAAAAAGCAAATAAATTTGAGTAGACTTACTTAATTTTTTAATTTGACCTATTTAATATAAAAATAATATTTGCACTAGCGGGCACTAACTTTAAAAGTCGATTTATTAAAATTATTTGACCTAGATAAAAACAATGAAAACTTTGGTGAAAATTCATTGAAAATCTTTAAAAATAATTAATGTTCAGTTGACTTTCACAATTTCAATAAAAACCCAAAAATCAGTTTAGAGTAAACATTTGTTTAGAGTAATGTTTTACATTTTCTATCAAGTGCAGAAATCATTTTCTTCCAAGATAACTGTAATTAATTAATAATAATATTAATAATAATAATAAATAAAATAATGCGCCAAGCCAACATATATATTATCTACAATATATTTCGACAGACTCGCTGTTATTGTCAGGTAGATATGAATTGAAACTATATAGAATAAATTACTTTTATTTAAAAAATTTTCCTATTTTATATTTTAAAAAAACTGTTTTATAAAATTTTATAAAATCAAGTTTTAAGAAAGGTTTTAATAAATTCTCAATTAAATACTTTCAAACATGGTTATAAATATAAATAAATTGGAATGCCTGCTCATCAGTTCCACTCGCAAGTTCTCGATCAAAGTCAACATATCGAATTCATTAATATTACACCTGTTGCAGTTCATTAAAAACTGCTATATTAAAATGAAAAAATCAATATTATTATTAATATAGGGAGTAGTATGATTGGGTACCGCTAACTCAGACCCATGGAAAATATCTAGGTCGAATCCAAATTTTATTTAGGTCACAAAAATAAATATATATAACATTTTTAACACATACTTTGTTTCAGGGTGCCATTTAAAATTAAGTAGGTCACGAAAAAATTTCAATATTTTTTAATATTTAAAAACAGTCAAATTTTTGAAAAAATTGTGTAGGTCAATATTATATATATATCCGTCGGAAATACCTAAATATTATGTACAAATTAACATTTTAGAAATATATCTTGAATTGACAATGAATTTATAGAAATGTTCTACGAATTGGGTAACAGCTAATCAAATATCGAACCAATATTAATAAAATAAGTAAGAATTTATCTTATGATCATGTATTTATTTATAAACTAACCTTTACACACACACACACATATATATATATATATAATATAACTGATTCGCTCAATATTATATTATGATTTTACAAATCAAATATCATCACTTTTTCAATATTGATAGTTATCAAATAATTGAAAATATTACTGATTAACACAAGATTATAATTATTTTATAATTCATTTAAAATATTCTAAATTTCAAATTTGATTATATTTTCAAAATGTCACTAAAAGATATTGAGGTTTGGTTTTATATTCATTGATTAAATTAACAATTTAAATTAAGGTTACAGAATTATGTATTAATTATATATTAAAATGTTGATGAAATTATCGAGTTGTGTAATATTTTTAAATGATATTACTCCTACGGAATTTAATATGCTCAGCTTTTTCTAGTTATGTATGTCACATCACATCCCCATCGTTTTAAATGGCTTTAGACATTCTACATTTCTTTTTATAAATTTTCCATTTAAATCTTTCAACAAATAACTATTTTTGCTATTTATTTCTATTATATATATATATACTACATGTGTGTCTACAGCACATGCTTAGTTGGGATAAATAATGAATAATGATGCAATCCGAGAACCCAGACAATCAAAGTAATCAATCAAACATACAGGCAACCATGAACAATAATTATAAGGGTTTACATAAGGGTTTAATCAATTATCCCAATACAATTACATCACATCCCCATCGTTTTAAATGGCTTTAGCCATTCTACAATTCTTTTCATAAATTTTCCATTTAAATCTTTCAACAAATAACTATTTTTGTGACCTATTTCTATTATTTCAAATGGACCACAACATCTATTTTCTTGTTTATTTCTAAAATCTTCCTTGACGAGTACTAATTCTCCGAGACTAAAAGATCTATGAATTCTATTTTTTTTATAATAGTTATTTATACGATTAACTGATTTGATATTATTTATCGTTTTATTTTTTTTGATTCTTTATTGTTAGCTTCTGTTCCATATGTAAAACGCTCTTTGCACAATTTTCTTTCATAAACTACTTCATCTGGACTAACTTTTATACTTGATTGCATTTTTCAATTAATTGCAAACTCAATGTGAGGTAATGTTTCTTCCCATATCTTAAATTGTTTTTCTTCCAAACAAAAAGAAATCCAGTCTTTCAGTGTTCGAAATTGTCTTTCAATTTGGCCATTGATGATGATAAGGACTTGAGTATAAAAGAAAAAACACGAAATAAATCGTTTAGTCTCGGAGAATTAGTACTCGTCAATGAAGATGTTAGAATTAAACAAGAAAATAGATATTGTGGTCCATTTGAAATAGTAGAAATAGATCACAAAAATAGTTATTTGTTGAAAGATTTAAATGGAAAATTTATGAAAAGAATTGTAGAATGGCTAAAGCCATTTAAAACGATAGGGATGTGATGTATTTGTATTGGGATAATTGATTAAATCCTTATGTAAACCCTTATCATTATTGTTTATGATTGCCTGTATGTTTGATTGATTACTATGATTGTCTGGGTTCTCGGATTGCATCATTATTTATTATTTATCTCAACTAGGCATGTGCTGTAGACACACATGTAGTATATATATTGTCTGCCTGTCATTAATAAATTCTTCACACATATTGTTATTTTAATCTTCTTACATTCATTTTATATTCACCTTGTGGCCAGATAATCATTTGTTCTTCGTGTTTCCAAAGCACTACTTGTAACTCTCAAATTTGTATTGTAAATATTGAAGAATATAATTTTGTGTTTATCTAATTGTATAAAATAAAATAAATAAAAAATCTAATTCAAAATTTAGTAAAAGAATAGAAAATTTCTTTATATTTATTTGCATTTTTCTGAAGTGCGAATTCGATTTTTAAAAGTTTAAAATACTTTATTTAGATTTGAATGATATTTTTTGATTTTTATAAAATTTAAAATATTTATTCGGATCTATTAAATTTATAATATTGATAAATTGAATTTGAAAATTTGTTTTAATACATATATATCTCGTTAAATTTTGGTTATGAGTGATCAGGGCTGTTTATCTGCGGAAATATTTCAGATTTAATGAATAAACATTGCAGGAAATGGCTAACCTTGTTATTTGTTTAAAAATAAATAACAATAATAATAAATAATAATAATACAAAGGATAATAATAATAAATAAATAAAGTATAAAACGGCGATCCATTAGTAACAATATAAATTTAAATATCATATACGTAAATAATAAAATAATTTTAGAGGATTATTTGATAATCGATAATATTTTCATCAATATAATAATTACTTTGCGGCAAGAGCTTATATTATTATTTACTTATTTGATAAACAATAAATAATAGTTGTAAGGTGATTTAATTATTAATTTATATGGGTCATAGCATAATTATGTCACTTCAAAAATAACGATTTTTGGCCCACTGTTACTCTCTAGTCCTCACCGTGACGTAATTTTTTTGTGCACTAAATTTTGTAGCCTAGTAATACCATACTGCAATGCATGTACCATTATAGCCTGCCAAGTAGCTTGTTGTATCAGGTTTATTTGTTGTAGTCGTCTTGTAAAATAATCATCATTACTGTAGCAGATGAAGATTGTTGCAATTATAACTTTTTTGATCTAACTGTTACATTATAAAAAATACAACTTACCTAACATAACTATACATTCAATGACGTGTCGAATTTCAATGCCAAATAAAAGAAGACAGGAAGAAAGGAAACTGACGTTTTAAAATCATTTTGAAATGAATTAATCATTATCTCTGAATGTTTGGATACCTATGCGATGGTTACTAACAAAAAACCCGTAAAATAGGTCATCCCACCCAGTCTAAAACGTACCATGTCACAAAATATGCAATCCAGCTCAAGATAAAAATGAGGTCGAAATTTCAGATTTTCATTCTCTAATCAGAGAATTAGACAATAAAAAAATTCCTAAATTTTAACTTCGGTAAATAATTAAGATGATAATATAGTGAAACCTAATTCATATTATTAGATATTAACCAGTTAGACTAAGTAACATTGGTCAAACAGTTTTGGATTTATAAAAACTTCGAATGAGTAGGTAGATGTGTGCCATCTGGCGCACTTTTTGGTACCCCCCCCCTTAACAAAAACAAAACAAACTAAAATATAATGTAAACACAAAAAAAAATACAAAATAATGAATAAGAACAATAACGTATATAGGTATACGTTTATTAATTCAATGAACAGTTGGCTGGGCTGTTGGATGATCTGTTTGATAGGCTGTTGGATGTGCTGTTGGATAATCATGTGGAAAATTATTAATTCTATTCATTGTCAGTCTCAATCATATAATGACCGTATGCCAGGCTTACATTCTTTTCTACCCAAACCCTTTTATCCTCTTTGTTTGTTAGTGCAACCTTTGAAGTTTTAAAACTATAAAGTTGGTGATTGCTTGTACCAATACGAAACTGAGGTACAGAAAAAGTTGAGTTTTTCTCGTAACAGTCCTTATAAGATTTATGAGTTAACGTTGTGTCCTTCAATGTGACTCCCTTAGCTTTTAGTCATTTTGATTTTCCTAGTAAACTATAGCATTTGGGTCTAAGGAATATCCATTCATCATAACCTTCTCCCTTGCTTTCATCCTTAAATTTTCCAATGACCGAATCAAGTTTTTTAGAATAAAGTGGATGAGTAGATGGATAATTAGATGTATCCAAAAGATTATCCTTAAACATTTCAGACAAAAGATTATATCTAGTTTACAATTTTTAATCTCCAAGAAAAAAGAGTCTGTATCTCCAGCGACTATATTAATCTCACAATTAAATTGTCGTCGGTATTTTTCCAAGTCCTTATACTGTAGCTCGTACATTCGAAGTTTGGACAAATCAAGTACCGATTGTCCAATATAACTCGGTCGATCTAAGCATACTGAGTCTGGATTTAACAAAGCAGCAATTAGATCATCAGCAATTTTGATGCTTCTTTGAAAAGTTGGTTTAGAATCATATGTGATCATCTTCTTTTCTGTATTACATAATCTTAAATTCATTCTTTTTTTCAGGTTTTCGACAGTTTTACCATACAAACTATTATTTAGGAGCTTATAATAATTTTTATCTAGCGTGTTTGTACTTTTTGCTCTTAACTCTGTATTGGTATCAATGTAGTTTTTAAAAATAGGAGACTGTTTGAATCTTACAGCTCGATTCACATGAGTAACCTCAACACCAAGAGACAAGTATAATTTTAGTAAACGCCAATGAATCACATAATTCTTTTTTGGGTAATGAGTCAATAACAATTTTTCAACCTTTGAACCCTCAGGTTTCATTTTCTCAGCAGCAATAGGAAAGTCGTCTAACTTATCGTGAAGATCAGAAGGAATTTCAAGATTTACTTCAAGAGTATACCCATACGACAAAGATTCAAGATTCAAAGTCAAACAATCAGATAATATTGTATCAAATCCATCAAATATCCAATTAAATTCACCACAAGGTAATGGTTGACTTAAAGCCCAACCGTATAAATTATTAATATCAATATAAAGCAACTCAGTGGTTTGGTCAGTTTTTACAAAGTGTTTATTAACAAAAGTAAGACCTCCACGAATACCACCCTCATAAAAATTATAAATTTCCATGTCTTGCAATAGTTCAATGGGTTTATCTAAAGTTATTAACGCAGAACTCCAAGACATTCCAGGAATACCAAAATAATTTAAAGGCTCTAAACTATTATGAGCTATAGATTTCGCCCGAAATTGTTGGAAAAAGTCAGCTAAAAGAAAGCAATCGAGTTTCAAGTATATCATCATATAGTCAAGTAAATTTACACATTTAGTTTCAGTCCAAATTAATTGAGCTTTCTCATATTCAACTTCACTCACTCCTTCCCAGATTGGAGGCAGTTCATAAGTATTTTCAAGGACCTCTAAACCAGTGGCAAAGTTGTACGGAAAAATACCTTTTTCATTAACAATGGTACCAGTAAAAACAGATTTTGTTAATGGTAAACTAGTCAAAGTTTTCACAGCCCTAGCTAATGAGTCATTAACAAACTGGTAAGAGTCGATAAAACGTATTCTAAGCTTACCAGCATATACCATAAGGGATAAGAATTTTTCACTGCTAATTGGAATACATGATAAGTTCCAATTGGGAAATTGATTTATTCCATACTTAAGGATATGATGTAAGTCATACCCACGTAAATTATGAAACACTACAGGTAATAATTCTTTGATGCTCCTATTAACATTACAACTTTTACATTCTGGACCAATATACTTTCCTGTAAAATGGTCATGGTCTCTAACCTTATCTACTATGTTCTTATTACACAAATAACAATATTCACAATTATCAAATGAATATTCTTCGTCAAAAGTAAGTGGTAACATTAGCTTTTTCCCATTTTCTTTATAATATGGTAGCACAATGTTTGTTCCTATATCTGAAACCTTCTTCAAAAATTCATAAACACAGTTTTGACCAATGAAATGATGGTAACTTGTCATACCAGTGAAGTTGTTGATTAATAAGAGTCCAGCAGAAATTGGCAAATGTTTTTGAAAATAAATGTCATCTTTTGGTAAAATAGATTCAAAATCTGCATAGATAACGAAAGGAGATGTTATCGTTTTTGACCAGTTTTTGAACTCCAAATATTTATCTTTATCTTTTGGTAATGTTTATAGCGTAGTACCCAACTGATTTTTCTTACATAACTCTTGGTGTTTTTCAAAGGATTTTGGCTTACGAAATCCATTTAAACAATTTTCACACCATTTGCAACAAATTCGAACATTACAATCATTGTTTTTATGACAATTCATCAAGGATTGTAAATTAGTTACTGCTGTATAATGATATTTTTCACCCTCCTTTATCAATAATAAATAAATTGGATCCACTCCAGTTACTTTTGTTCGGTGAATTATATTTAAATATGGATGCTTCATAAGTTCTTCTCTATCCTCAAAATTTTCGTTATTATAAATCATTACATTAATTGCTAAACCAGGATTTTTCTTCTCAAAAGTTGGAATATCACACAGTTTCATTGGCATATCGTTAGCATCGTATACCAAGTCATTCATATACGGTAAATATTTTCTTGGTCTATCTCTATCTTTCTCGATTTTATCAGATTTCAATATAGCCAAAACACTATATATGAAACATAAATTATCGGTATTTTGTACGTTAACTATTGCCTTTTTTCCTATTAGAGCTTTAGGTGTTTGAATATAACTATGTCCAGATAATCTAGATATATTCGAAACTTTGATTACTTTGAAATTTACTTCTATTATTCGGTTTATTTTCCAACTACTTCCTAATTCTGTTCGTTCAACAATCTTTTCATTTATTTTCTTCATACCCTCATCAAGAAAAGTTGTAGTCACTGAAGCAGCGCGATTTGATATACTAACTACTTTGAGTTCCCCATCTTTTTCAAATTCTACTTGGACTCCAAATTGAACTTTTGAATGTTTCATTTCATTTAATGTAATTTTTAATTTTTCCAAAAGAGAAAATGGAAGAACTATTTCCTTAACATTATATCTTCCGATGTTCACTTTTATAATTCGATGTGAGCGTAGTAAATCATATTCAATTTCTGGTTCAACAATAATGTCACTTAACCCTAATCCAATTTGTAAATCATCTTTAATAAATATTTTTTCAAGTATTTCAGATTTTATGGTGCTTTTTCGTTTCAAACTGTGTTTAAACAATGATTTTTTATCCGTATAAAATTGAGTCAAGTGATTTTTATGGTCATTATAAAATTTAAGGTATAGGTCAGAGGTTTGGGTCTGGCATACAGGACATATATAATAATTATTCACTTGATAATATCGATTCATTTTATTGTGGCAGTTGTTATCATGGCTTGTAGATTGACAATACTTCGGATAAAGATTACCTGAAACATGAAAAAGTTAAATAATTCTGATTGTAATAACAAAAAACTCACATTTAACATTTACAGTAGAGATATTTTCAAGTTCGGCATAATTTGTTTCGTAAAATATTCTATCATCTATGTTTTCAATGTAAACATTTAAATCATCTAAATTAAAAATAATTAATAATTTAAATAAAAGTAAAAAATTACCATTTTTATATTCATTTCTTTCATTACTCGATCTAGAATCTTGAATATTAAAAGTATCTAACAGTTAACAATTTAGAAATCATTAAAAATTATCAAAAGATTACTTGTATCATATTTATCAATATGCAAAGTGTCTTGAAGGGTTGTCCTCTTTGACAATACTAAAAAAAAGAAAATTAATAGTTAGTTATATTATACATACACGTACTTTTGGCAACAATACTACTTTTCGATTCTCCGAATTGTCTGAGGTGATGCCCGTGTTGTTGTAAAAACATTGACCATCTCCCAGATGTTATTATGAGACATTCTGGACACACATTACCAGAGAAACCAGCATCATTTATCTTGAAATATGATGATGTAACAAGTTCACAGTAGTGAACATCTTCGTGACTGATAGCTACGCAAAATTTATATGTATAGCAATAATTCACTAAAAAACAAATAGTTAATTAAATATATATAAAAAGTAAACTTACTTATGATAATATTTTAATAATAATTTAATTAATAATTGATTGTTTATACCTCAAAATCATTCGTTTATACTAATTAAAATCGATTGTTTATACTAAAAAATTACATCCAAATTGAAATTTTTAATAAATTTAAATTGAATAAATTATAAATATGTTTGAAAATGAAATTTAATAACATAGGTTGCTATAGTTTCATGAAAATCATTAATGTCAAGAAAATTACAAAATGAAAAATACTTATTGATTTATATCACATCGATTAATTTTTCAAAAAAAATATATATATATATATTTATGCAATAAATTATTAGTTGATTCCTCACAGAGAAATAAAATATAACTAATAGGTTTGAAAACCAAATTTAATAACACAGATTGCTATAATTAGATGGAAAAGATTAATATCATGATAAATCAATAATATATGATGGTCACACCGGGAAATTAACTTTTTAATAAATTATTTTGAGTAAAGTACAAAATGAAAATACTTATTGATTTATTTCTCATCGATTAATTTTTCAAAAATACATACATATGCAATAAGTTATTTGTTGATTCCCTACAAAGAAATTAATTGAATAACATGTAACTAAGATATTTGAAAACTAAATTTTTAAAATAAAATTTAATAACATAAGTTGCTATAGTTACGTGGAAATGATTCATATCAAGTTAAATCAATAAAATATGATAGTCACATCATAAAAGTTATTATTATTATTATTATTATTTTTTTAATAAATTAGTTTGAGTAAGTTACAAAATGAAAAATATAATTATTGTCTATTAATTTTGTGTAAAGAATTTATAATTTATATTTAATTAAGTATTATATTAATAATTTGTATCACCACTAAAAATTAATTGATAAAATAAATTGAAATTTTCTTTGAAAAATAATAATAATTAAAAATTGTGTTACAAAGAAGTTAAAAGTAAAATAAACAATTATCATTTTGAAGTTTAATTACTATATTATTATAAAAAGAATTAATAATTAAATCCTGTCAAATAACTATATTTGATATTTCAATTTATAATGAAAATAATTTTGAATAATTACCTTATGTAAAAATAACCTTATTATACACAGAATAAAATTCGAAAGTACAAGTACTAATGTAAATATATTACTTACGTAATTGCTTATAAAAATTTTTTTAATTTGAGAAAGTTCTTCATTGACAATAAAATAAGATGAATTCAACTGATTGAATTAAATAAATCACTTATGTACAACTACGAGAATTCAAATTTTCAATCATATACAATAATTATTTTAATTGTAAATTTTAGGTAATTTTATTAAGAATCTTAACAGAATTATTTAAGTTAAACACTGGTTCATTGTGTAGAATTATGTTTACATGAAAATGTCTGTTTAATTTTAATCTGATACATTTTTTTCACGATGTCAATCAAATTTTTTAATTTTGCCCTACAATTCATGTATTTGTTCACTTAATGGCTTCAATAAATAATAATAATAATTTACGACTTAAGTAAATCAGATTTATATTTGTTGACCCTATATCTATTACCTTATTTTTAATACTTAAAACTCTGATAAAAAAAATGTTAAATTTAGAAGTCATTGATTTAATTTCATTTTCAAAAGTTATTATTTAATTGTCAAGTCTTAAAAATCTACTTTAAAATAAAGTTTCCAGTGTTAAATGTCTGTGAATTTTAATAATTCTGTTCTAAAAATAAATTATACGAAGAGCTAATTTTAATTTTAAAAATAAATCATTATTTACAAATTATCAAAAAAAATTCATATTTAGGTCTAACATCCACATCTACATCATTGATGATCGTGTTTACAGTGGTTTTCATGTCACTGTTGAAATTTTTAATTAAATTACTTTTATTAATTTGAGATTCTACTCTTTCTATATTGCCCAAGTAAGGTTTGTGTGTTGGCACAGTTTTAATAGAAATTTGATCCAAAATTACATCGACGATTTCATCAACATTCATTTTAAATACTTTTATTAAAAGTTGATCAATTTTATTTTTACGTTCTTTTAAATTTTCACTTTCTTTATGATTTTCATTAATTATATTATTTTCTAAGGATTTAACTTTTTTTATTTCACTAACTATTGGAAGGAAGGAGCTTACCACATTACCAATTTGTCTTAAATTCAAACCAACTAAAGGCAAATCATTGGCATAATTTGACATGTAAGAACAAAACAGAATTTTGCTTACTAAACCTGAACCACGAATATCATGTGGGCATTCACCAAGATTTAATACACGATTAGGTGATTCTCTAATTTCATTAATTTTATTTCTTAGAATCCTACAAGTAGACAAATAATTATCATTTCCTAAAAGAGTTGTTGGGTTTAAAAGGTAATATTCATCCGTGTTGTAGTCTATGATAAAAAGAATTTCACGAAATTTTGGAGGTGCTACAATGGCGAATATAACTTGTGCTTTGATAATATTATCATAGTTTAAAAAATCATTTAAATAGCGAGTGCAATCATCCATAATAGCAGTGCACATTGCTGAATTTAGGAATATAAAATTGCTGGGTAAATTTAAATTTTTAAAATATTTTGTGATAATTTCATCATTAATTGAAAAATTAATTAAATTTAAATTTTTACAGATCTCATTTGTTATTTGTAGTTTAAATGATTTTAAAGTTTCATTGATTTTAGTAAATGAAAGGATATTACCAAAGAAGAATCTCTCGAGAAATTCAATAAACGCAGAAGCAAAAAAATGTGGATCTTCCGATCTAAACGAGAAGTGAGTCTGGTTATGATTAACAATAAAATTGACTTTCGCAGTAGAAATGAAGAATTTATTCAGATAATCAGTCATGCTTTCACCAATACTGACAAGTCTCTCATTTAAGACTCTGCCTTGAAAGTTTAAGATGTAGCTGCTCTCGAATACAGGGGAAAATATATACAGACACCAGTGTGGGTTGTTTGGAATGACAGCAATTACATACTTTACTCTCGTAAATTGCCTAAATGTGACGTTTTCTCTTATAAATTGATTATTATGTGCAATAAGATTCAACGTCAATTCAGGAGACAATACGGTTATATAATTTTTATTACTAAACCATTCTTTTATTAAAGAAGGTACACAAGAATTCTCATTTTGGAGAGAAGCTTTATAAGGAAGGGCTACTTTTGGTGGTCTTGTTACATTCTGGAAGCGTTTAAAAATAGGCAGTGTCGTTATACCACCCCCAGAGACTTTTGGTGGATTCTGAAATTTAGTAGTTTGGAATCGATGGACATTTTTACGTATTGTTTCAATAAAGTTGTTGGGAAATGTTTGCCATTCTTGGCTTATCAGCATAGCATACGCGCAGATGTAAGGTCCACAATCGTAATTATTATCCTGGTAAACAAGGTTATCATGGGGGTGAAAGGTTACAGCAGCTTTGAGATCAAAAAGATTATTTAAAGCCATCGTGATTTTAAGTGCACTTGACTTATTAATAAGGTTATGCCGTTTACGGAGAATTGGGTCAACAAAATAGGAAATTTTAGTCAATTTACAGTAAACAAAAAGGATCCAATGAGATTCATTGATGTTAAGAGGGCATAATATTATTTGCGCTTTAAAAAGATTATCTGGCATTGGAAATATTTCGTCTTTGCAATTCGAACTTAAAATTTCGACGATAAAACATTTGACCGGTGCAAAGTTTGGATTACCAATGTGACTCTCAAGATAATAGTCAATATCATCATCGGTAAACCAGATTTTGGGGTCGCGTTCAGGAAAAAAGTAATTAATTATAGTGCTATCTGCATCAGTCTCTTCAGAGATTGGAACAGATATTGAAACTGATGCAGGCACTTCCCTCATTGATTCATGTTACTTACATGTGATATATTAAAAAATTATATTTACATGAAATTTTCAATTGTTAATTATATTATTACATAAAAAATTATAAAATAATCATTAAACATAATAAATTAAGATCAAACTCGTCTTAAAAATAAATGTTCAATTCTAAATTATTTAGCTTACTGACTATTTTGTTAGTAGTATATTACATAACAATTTTATCAAAATAATCATAAAACTTTAATAATTTTCATGAAAATTTAAGTTTAAAAGCACTATATTCATAGTTTATTTAATTAAAAGTCACTCAAAACTTAAATTTGAACACTGGATTTACAATATTTTAAGAAAATTATTCAACAAGTTTAAAATTTCAACTAAATATAAAAAATTATACAAGACTTACTTTACCAATTTCTATAAAATTTTAAATTTACATCAAATAAAATATATAGATTTATATTCTATTAAAAAATTTAATTATTAAAATAAAAAATAATTCGCCCACGATAGGAGTTGAACCCCCAAACGAATTATTACCGACACCACTGATGTAAGAATTTTGAAAATAACTCATTCAAGATAGGATTTAAACATTGGATTAGTTTATGAAAATAATTAATAGGATTATTTACATGTAAATACTTAACCAAATTCTATAAATTTATAGCAAATATACTGTTTCTAATGAAAATTCAATATTTTGATAATAATTCACGTTGTTAGTCGGATACTAATTTACAAGTTCATTCGACTCTATAAATTATTAGCGATACCATCAACTAAATTCGTTGTGTTTTTATGAAAATAAGTCACTGGGTTTACAAATGAAAGTAACCGATAATTTCGGACATTAAAGCTTTATGTAGCCAAAACTGATTAAATAACCATTAAAAAATTCATCAGGTGATACCTATTAAATATTTCAATAATTTATGATTCAAACTATGTATATTATAATACTTTTCGATAAATTTATGGATAAACTATTACATGGTTCGTTATAAAGTTATTTAAAAGGTTAAGAATTTTAACCCTAAATAACGAAAGATAACTTTTAACCCTAAAAGATGAAATATAACTTTTAACCCTATGTGATTAAAAGTTATAACATTATGTAAACCAATAATTACTAAATACCAAGTAAACACATGTCTTTAATAAAGAGTAGTTGGTAAAAAGCATACATATATTTAAAAATCGTTGACAATTTTTAAGTACCTGTTAAAAATGGTTTGAAAATATGAATAAATATTTGAATATTAAATTGAAAATCTCTATTGAAATTAAAAAGTATATAAATTTGTTAATCGTCAATAAACTCGTAAAATTATTGATTGATTAAATGCAATTGTTAATTAGAAATATTATTGACTGAACTTATTTTTTAATAGAAAGTTATTCTTGAAACAACATAAAAATCATATTTCAATAAGTTTTCTTTAAATTAATTTTGAAAAAGTAGAAACCACATACTTTATTTTGATTGGCTGTTACTATTGACAACGACATTATTTTGCGATAAATTTAATCGCTAAACTCAAAATACTAATAAATTTATTAAAATTATTACAGTTTTCTTGAAAATAATTTGAAAACATACAAACTATTTTTCAATAAACTTATTATTATTTAACTAAAACCGGTTGTTGAAAATACTAATAAATTTATCAATTAAAATTTTAATGAAAATAATAATTTGAAAATGAAATTATAGAATACTTGATTTTGATTGGTTAATTCTATTTATTACCAATGACAACGACTCAAATTAATTCAAATTTTAATGTTCAAATTATTTTCTAAATATTATTGGTACCGCATTGATAGGAAATCTTGCTATTCAATCGAACATAATTTCATTAATCTTTTTAAATAAATCAACAAGTCATTTAAAATTATTATAATGTTGAACTTGTTGCTAATCACCGACTTATTTAAAATTTATCCGAATCTAATTATATGCATTGTAAAACACTACAAGTAATAATTCTTTGATGCTCCTATTAACATTACAACTTTTACATGCTGGACCAATACATTTTCCTGTAAAATGGTCTAACCTTATTTACTATGTTCTTATTACACAATATTCACAATTATCAAATGAATATTCTTCAAAATTCATAGTTTTAACCAATGAAATGATGGTAACTTGTCATATCAGTGAAGTTGTTGATTAATAAGAATCCATCAGAAATTGGCAAATGTTTTTGAAAATGTTATCTTTTGGTAAAATAGATAACGAAACTAGGTGTTATCGTTTTTAAACTCCAAATATTTATCTTTTGGTAATGTATATAGCGTAGTACCCAACTGATTTTTCTTACATAATTGGTGTTTTTCAAAGGATTTTGGCTTACGAAATCCATTTAAACAATTTTCACACCATTTGCAACAAATTCGAACATTACAATCATTATTTTTATGACAATTCATCAAGGATTGTAAATTAGTTACTGTTGTATAATGATATTTTTCACCCTCCTTTATCAATAATAAATAAATTTGATCCAATCCAGTTACTTTTGTTCGGTAAATTATATTTAAATATGGATGCTTCGTTATAAGTTCTTCTCTATCCTCAAAATTTTCGTTAAATCATTACATTAATTGCTAAACCAGGATATTTCTTCACAAAAGTTGGGATATCACACAGTTTCATTGTCATATCGTTAGGATCGTATACGGTAAACATTTTCTTGGTCTATCTTTCTTGATTTTATCAGATTTCAATACAGCCAAAACACTATATATGAAACATAAATTATTGGTATTTTGTACGTTAACTATTACCTTTTTACATATTAGAGCTTTAGGTGTTGGAATATAACTATGTCCAGATAACCTAGATATATTAGAAACTTTGGTTACCTTTAAATTTACTTCTAATATTCGGTTTATTTTCAAACTACTTCTGTTCATTCAACAATCTTTTCATTTATTTTCTTTGTACCAATGTCAAGAAAAGTTGTAGTCACTGAAGCAGCGTGATTTGATATACTATCTACTTTGAGTTCCCCATCTTTTTCAAATTCTACTTGGACTTCAAATTGAACTTTTGAATGTTTCATTTCATTGAATGTAATTTTTAATTTTTCCAAAAGAGAAGAACTATTTCCTATAAAAATATATACTAATTATCCCTATTAAAAGTTTAACAATTTATTGAACTACACATACTTTTCTTCAATACGAAATGAATTTAACAGTATAAGAAAAACAATATTTGTTAGCATATTAATAAAAATTGATATACTTTAATGTCCAAATGGATATCCAACCACCTTAAAATCTTCGATAAAATTTTAATGAATTTCTATTATAGTATCAATAAATATCACAAATCATCGACAAAAAGGATAAATCTACTCAATCCTTGAATTTATCTTCGATTCACCTAAAATCTATCATGTTACCAGTAAAGATTGCATTAATAAGCTACAATTTACTGACAATAATTCTACATATAAAGCTAATTATTGATTTCTCTACTTTACATTGGATTTAACCCCTAAAGTTACTGTAATTTAATGAATTACCACATTGAAATTTGTTTACATAAATCCTGCAATAGCTAGATTTATTAAAATGCAGTAAGAATCTTTAATGAATTTCTCTTACATGCAATAGTAAGACCCTAATATCCCAACAAATATTTGATTAAGACTCCTCGATCGTAACCAATTATTAAACTTATCACATTTATTTGGTAAATTACCGATCATTAAAAACTCTACTTTTATCTGTACATACTTAATATTTAACCATAATATTCTCCTTAAAATTGATATATTACTGAGCATTTCATGTAAAACTCTACATTTCTCTGCACTTACTCAATATTTAGCGAAAATATCTACTTTAAATCGATATATTACTGATCATTAAAAACCCTATATTTATCGATACAAACTCAATATTTAGCCATAATTTATCCCTTAAAATTGATATATTACTGATCATTAAAACCATATATTTATCTACACATACTCAATATTTAGCCATAATTTATCCCTTAAAATTGATATATTACTGATAATTTTCATGTAAAATCTAACATTGAATGATTATTTCTACTCAATATTTACCTTTGATTAATTTCTTTTAACACTGTATAAAATGATATACAAATTATTATTACGTCATAATAAATCGAATAAATTTCTCACTCAATATTTCCCTTAGTAACTTACTACATCTAAACTCGATATTCAAACTTGTAAAGCATACTAGAATTGATCAAAATCCCAATCCATAGTGATAAATCGAACCTTTCAATTATATATAAAACTCTGAAATATTCATATGTTGGAATACTCTCTCTAAAAGTGATGCAGTTCTCTTAAAAGTTTACGTCAAATTCTCAATAAATTCTTCAATTGAACTTCGATTAGATATAAAATTCATGAAAACTATATCGAAAATCCTAAATTTAAACTAAAGTATTTAACATATATGCTAAGTGGACATATATGATAAATTAATATACTAGCTATTATTCAATACATTATTACAAGTTTTAGTCTAATTAAATACAATTTCCATATTGAAGCCAATTTAACGATAAAAAATATTTAATCGAATATCAAAAGTTGATAACTAACTCTTAAATAACCAAAGAAGTAGTATTTTCAAATTGAATACTAGTATTATTATCGACAACATGTTGTGGAAAGTCTGAATGTAATTTGTCGGATGGGTGTGAATTGAGTGTTGATCTGGGTGATGGTAAAAATGGATATAAAAATATTGAGCCTAAATATGTGTTAGTATTGCCGTACTCTGAAGGCTTTACAAATTATAAGAGGAAGTTGGTTAAACTGATAGGAAATTTAGAGTATAAGATCGTCTCTAATTCGTGTAAGGTACGCAATATGTTTATTAATAAATCAAAAACTCCGGTTGGATTGTGTTCTGATCTCGTTTATCAATTTACATGTAATGGGTGTAATGCCACATACATTGGAGAGACTTCCCGTCATCTCTGTACTCGAGTTCTAGAGCATTGTCGATTGAAGGGTTTGACCAATATTAGTGAACACAATAGAGGCTGTAAAAGTGATATAGGAATGTCTGATTTTAGAATTTTGTTGAGAAGTTTTAATAGTTATTGGGAACGAGTGATATGTGAAGCATTGCTGATAAGGTCATTGGATCCAAAGATTAATGTGCAGAGTGCTGTGACTACGAATGTTTTGAATGTTTTTAAATAGTTTACGTATGTTAAATCATGTTTGTTTTTTTTAATATTTTAAAATAATTAAAAATTTTAAATTACATTAATTTTTAAAAATTAGAATATAAGTAAAAAATTTAAAATTTAAAATTAATTTAAAATATATTTTTAAAAATATTTATTTATTAAAAAATTAAATTAATAAAAAATAATTTGTTTAAATTAAATGTTAATTCATAATATTTTTAGTTGGTTTTGAGTACCTGAAGATGATAGCTGTGCTATCGAAATATATCGTACGAAAGGTTTTTTATTGGCGTTATCGTTTAATTAAATCGTTGCCAAATTTATTTAATTATTTATTTATAAAGAAATAGATGTAATTTTGTCTATTTAGGAAATCATGAATAAGGGACAAATTTATGCAATTATGACAAACCTTTTATGGAAATACGCATAATAGTTGGTCAAATATTGAGCACAGAAATGCTTTAAAGACTTATTTTTCGACTAGGAACAGTAAATGAGGGCAGGACAAAATAGTTTAAGTCAAATATTACGGATTAACTTCCTATTTTGTATTGGGTAAAAATTAACCGAGAATTATCAAAATTATAATAATTTGAGCAAACTATATGGTGAATGTGTGTGTGTGTGTTTTGCTTGATTCGGGCCGGCGGGCTTTTGTTTCTATACTCAATTGGATAAATTATGAAAATGTTAATAAAAGGGAAATTAATATTGATCAGTGAAACTGATATGGATAATGCGGAATGGCGAGACGAGTCACAAATAATAATGAGAATGTAGTGAGATATCACTAGAGAAAATTATAAGAAAAAAACACTTAATTAAAATAAATGAATTCCCTAATGCAGTCCTCCTCGACCTTTTCATCGCCATGGACCAATCAACGTTGATAATTTTACTGCGGCACGTGAAGGGGAGCGTTATTGGCTATATTTAAGATTGTTTTGATTTAATAATTTTAATTTAATTACACTTAAAGGTGTTATCAAACTAAAATACAAGTGATTTAAAATTTTAATTCATCAATACGCTAAATCAATGAGAACCCTGAGCGTGTTTTCGGAAATGGCAATAAGGATCTAGATGCTGCGTTGCTAATCACAGGATATTCCGCCATTACTTTAATCCAGAACATTGGCCGAAATATTTTAATGGGCCGAATATTATATTAATAGCATATATATAATTCAGTTGAACTAATTAGTTATCAAGCAGCAGGCGTAATGAGAGAAATGACAGATTTATCGGAATATTGTGGATAATTATGAATATTTTCATGCTAGCTGAAATATCATTTATGTAAATATTTACCCGGATCTGAACAAGCATTTGGATCTGGATCTGATATAAATGCGGATCAATTCAATAATAAATTAGCAAATATCTCACCGAGAATTGTCTAACTCATTTGCAAATATTACAAATAAATTTCGAAAAAGTAAAATACGATATTTTTTCGGGAGAAATGGCAAAAGTGACGAGTGAGATTGTGAAGACGGATAATAATAAATTAAATTGATTAGAGGTTTTTAGAAGGATCATATGCTGTTGGATCATGGATAACATGCCGTGTCCCAGTGTGAGTCAGAATAAGCCAGACCGCCAACCTTTAACTGACACACGGAAAATATTGATTTTCACCTTTATCGAATATTAATTAATTTTTAAATTGATTTTAACAGTTTGCAAATTTCCATTTTTATTTCATACATTTTGAGAAATGCATAAAATGACAGATTTGTCGGAATTTATGAATAATTATGAATTTTTTTATGCTTTTTACTGGCCAAAATTGACATTAATTGAAATTTAAATAATGCTATTAATAGCTATTAATATTATTGCTGTAACAATGCAGTTGAACAGTTTATATCATTATTAAGCAATAAGTTACAATTTAGCAGGAAAAGTAATGAAAATTAAGGAAATGAAATACCGCAGCAAAATTCCTATTCCGATTACTTATTCTCAATTAGCAATTAATAATCAGTTAGCAAGCAGCAGGCGCAGTCAGAGCTGGGAGAAATTATTCTAGCTGAAATATCATTTATGTAAATATTTACCCGGATCTGCACAAGCATTTGGATCTGGATCTGATATAAATGCGGATCAGTACAATAATAAATTATCAAATATCTCACTGAGAATTGTCAAACTCATTTGCAATCGGGATTCATTCCTACTAATCAAGCCATCCAGATCATAAAACAGTTCAGCCCGATTGAATAACTCAATAGTTTTATTCTGCGGCTCAATGTGACCGCCACAAGTTGTAGCAAGCTTAATAAAGGGAAATCTCAATTACATCTCGCATTCCAATTAGATAATACTCGATATGTCCGCAATGAGGTGAGAAATTGGAAGCTAAAATATGGGCATTTTCGTGATGCCAGCCCGTTGATATAAATGATTTGATTGGAGAATTCCACAGTTGCATTGGATGTATTGAAATGCAATTGGCAACGGATATCCTCATTAATATCACCTTTAACATCGATAATAAACCCGCAAGAATTGGTCAAATTGGCGCCGATTCTGCAATTTGATTGGTTGACAGCTAAATATTGCCATTGCAAGCCAATAAATGCTAAAATAAATGCTGAAATTTACCCAAATATTTCACCGCTGCGGATAAATGAAATGCCAAGCAGAAAATTGCTGATGAAACCGCAATCAAATTCATTATACAAATCCTCATTAGCAGTTCAATTGTTACAAATTCAATTAAAATGTAAATAAATAATTATTTGGAATGTTATTTATTTATTTACCGGTCGTATTAATATTACTAACAATGCGATTGGATTTCTTGGATTTCACTTGTTCACTTATTGGATTTTGAAGGTTATTTGAATTCACTAACTAATGTATTAAAACAAGTAATAGTTTTTTTTATAAAGTTTTTATTTATAAATAAAAATTTATAATTAGAATTAACTAAAAACTATTACATTAGTATTGATAATTAGTATTGATAATTAATATTGATAATTAATATTGATAATTAATATTGATAATTAATATTGATAATTAATATTGATAATTAATATTGATAATTAATATTGATAATTAAAAAAATTCAGCAAAAAATTTAGCAACCCTAAATTAATGTTGAAATTAATTTATAAGAAATTAATGTTGACTTTACATTAGATATATTCAGATGACCTTTATTGCTGGCTGTGAAGCATTTACCTCATCCTCCGCAGCATCAGCATAATATTCTCAATGCGGTTTACTTTATGAAGGAATTCCGATAGAATCTCACGGAAATCATTTGGATAAAGCAAAACGAGTAAGAGAAAACATAAAGAGAATAATTAATGTGAAATATTTGATAAATTATTTCATCCAATCGCAGCAGAATCAGATTAAAGAGAAATAATAAATAATTTGACAAAAGTAAATGTAGGATAAACACGAATGTAGCTGCTGAATTCGGCATAGGAAACATACTCAGTGACCTTCAGCCCGGCCGAGATCGCTTACTAGTTGGCATTATGAGTTACCGCGTGGCGCTCCTTGTATATGTTGACGCTTTCTCCTTGGCATTTATCTGCCGTCGGCATCCAGCTGTAACTGGCATATCATTTTATTCATTAATATTTACGGGTTATCATTAAGGCTTGCACATGGAATAATGATTATTTATATTCTGATTGGCTATTATATTGTTTTATATCGATTTATTAGGATATTGAATTAGATATGGCTAAATTTGGTCTGGTGACCTTGCTCCCTTGGTGATCTGATCCCGTGACCACCACAGAAATCTTTGCGGCCTCGCTGTTGTCAGACATTTGGAAATGAAATTCCCACAATTAAATCCCACGTGAGATAAAGTTGCTTCAATTCCTGTGTGGTTTCCGCTTTCGGCTGCCCTCCTAGCAAACCTCAACCGGGTAAATCATCAAGATATTTGATGTGAAACATTTGACTAATATGGTTTTCCGACATGTAGAGTTTATTTTGAGGGAATCATTTATAGAATTTCTGTAATTGATCATAAATGACCCCCCTGACTGCTAGAATTCCTAGTTTCACAGTGCTATTACAGCATGGCGTTGTGGCACAATTTAAATTGATGACGCCATTTTGGTTTTGCCGCTTGATAATTGATATCGCTGTGAGCATTCTGACTTTCCGACAGGGCAAACAAAATAGTTATAATTACGATTTATACTTAAATTCATAATTTCCTTGCTTTAATATAATTTAATTATAATTTGTAAAGCCTTCAGAGTACGGCAATACTAACACATATTTAGGCTCAATTTTTTTATATCCATTTTTACAATCACTCAGATCAACACTCAATTCACACCCATCCGACAAATTTATAAGAGGAAGTTGGGTAAACTGATACGAAATTTAGAGTATAAGATCGTCTCTAATTCGTGTAAGGTACGCAATATGTTTATTAATAAATCAAAAACTCCGGTTGGATTGTGTTCTGATCTCGTTTATCAATTTACATGTAATGGGTGTAATGCCACATACATTGGAGAGACTTCCCGTCATCTCTGTACTCGAGTTCTAGAGCATTGTCGATTGAAGGGTTTGACCAATATTAGTGAACACAATAGAGGCTGTAAAAGTGATATCGGAATGTCTGATTTTAGAATTTTGTTGAGAAGTTTTAATAGTTATTGGGAACGAGTGATATGTGAAGCATTGCTGATAAGGTCATTGGATCCAAAGATTAATGTGCAGAGTGCTGTGACTACGAATGTTTTGAATGTTTTTAAATAGTTTACGTATGTTAAATCATGTTTGTTTTTTTAATATTATTAAAATAATTGAAAATTTTAAATTACATTAATTTTTAAAAATTAGAATATAAGTAAAAAATTTAAAATTAATTTAAAATATATTTTTAAAAATATTTATTTATTAAAAAATTAAATTAATAAAAAATAATTTGTTTAAATTAAATGTTAATTCATAATATTTTTAGTTGGTTTTGAGTACCTGAAGATGATAGCTGTGCTATCGAAATATATCGTACGAAAGGTTTTTTATTGGCGTTATCGTTTAATTAAATCGTTGCCAAATTTATTTAATTATTTATTTATAAATCATGCTGTAGCTGTTCCAATATTCAAAAGGTTTATGAAGGTTTATAACTCCCTCAAAACAAAGGAACTAGACATTAGTTTTCTTGAGACTTGTTTAGAAGAAAAGATGATTCCTTCGTTCATTTATAAAATGAAACTAAGTGATTGTCTTTCTAGTAAAGATGTCCAATTAATACATAGAAGAACGTTAAGAAGAATGTTGGAATCAGAGAAAATAAGGAGAACTTCCATTGATAAAAAACTAACAAATATTGGATTAATGTTAAATAATGCTACGAATGAGTTTTGTTTACAGGTATGTGTAGAATGGTGTATCAAAAATTCGATTGTGCAAATAAAACTTAATGAGAATGCTCATATTAAAAAATTGATTAATTTGAGAAAAATATTTGGGATTTCTAAATTTAGTGTGGAGAATACTGTGATAAATTTGAGTAAAATAGTGTTGAATGATGATGAAGAGCTTGTTTTAAAATTTGGTCCAAATCACTGTATTAAGAATCGCTTGGATGAAACAAAATTGTGTGCAAAAATTGAAAGTTTATATTTTCATATAGCCCGATCGATGAAAGGCATTAATGGTAATTATGTGAAGACCTCGTTAAGTGCAAGTACGATGGAGTATATCGATAAAAACAAAGAGCAGAATATTAGGGATTTTATGACTTTAAAAAACTTAGCTAAAAAATATAAATATCTGTAAGTTTGACAAAGGAAATGGGATAGTCATTCTTGACCATGATGTGTATGTAAATAAGTTGAATGATTTGTTAAATTCTCCTCAGTTTGTGAAATTGCCAAAGGGTAGGAAGAATGGAAAATTACCTCCTCTTAAGGATGAAGAGTTTGTGCAAAAAATGTTAAATGGTTTTATTGAGAAGAAGCTTATTGATGAAGAGGTAGGTAAGTCTATTCGTCCAATAGGATCGCAGCCAGCTAAACTATATGGGCTACCAAAAATCCATAAAGATGGTGTACCTATGAGACCAGTTTTGTCGATGGTTGGTACTGCCCAGTATAAAATAGCAAAGTTTTTAGATGGATTATTAAAACCATTAATGCGATCAGAGTTTGAATGTAAGGATAGCTTTGAGTTTGTTTCTTGTATTGCAAAGCTACAAAAACGAAGTATGAATGATGTTATGGTTTCGTTTGATGTTTGTAGTTTGTTTACGAATGTGCCACTGGTTGAGACAATTGACTTATGCTGTGCGTTGTGGAATGAAAATGATTCGGAACATCACATTTTGGATAGAAGGGCATTTCGAAAACTTCTTGAATTTGCTACTTCAAATGTCAATTTTCTTTTCAATGATGAATGGTATCAACAAATAGATGGAGTCGCTATGGGTTCCCCTTTAGCACCAACGATGGCATCAATATTTTTGGCTAGTTTGGAAAAGAAAATTGCTTCTTTCCAATTTGAAAAACCTTTTTGTTTATAAAAGGTATGTGGATGATATTTTTCTTATATTTGAAAACCAGAAACATGTAGAACCGTTTTTGCAGTTTATGAACAGTTTACATAAAAACATTGTATTCACATGTGAAACGGAGAGAAAGTCATCAATTGCGTTTTTGGATTTGTTAATTCAACGCAAAGATAAACAGTATGAGACAGAGATTTATAGAAAACCAACTGATACTGGTCTTTATACTTCTCCAGAAAGCTTTTGTGAATTTAAGTATAAGAGAAATATGGTGAAAGGATTGATTTATCGTTCATGGGCTTTATCTTCTACTTTTGCTAATTCGGTAAAAAGTGTTGATAAATTGGTTGAGTTGTTGATAAAGAATGGATATTCTAAATCATTTTTATTGTTGATGATAAAAGAAACTGTTGATAAATTGATTAAAAATCCTAAGGATCCATGTTGTGGAAAGTCTGAATGTAATTTGTCGGATGGGTGTGAATTGAGTGTTGATCTGGGTGATTGTAAAAATGGATATAAAAAAATTGAGCCTAAATATGTGTTAGTATTGCCGTACTCTGAAGGCTTTACAAATTATAAGAGGAAGTTGGGTAAACTGATAGGAAATTTAGAGTATAAGATCGTCTCTAATTCGTGTAAGGTACGCAATATGTTTATTAATAAATCAAAAACTCCGGTTGGATTGTGTTCTGATCTCGTTTATCAATTTACATGTAATGGGTGTAATGCCACATACATTGGAGAGACTTCCCGTCATCTCTGTACTCGAGTTCTAGAGCATTGTCGATTGAAGGGTTTGACCAATATTAGTGAACACAATAGAGGCTGTAAAAGTGATATCGGAATGTCTGATTTTAGAATTTTGTTGAGAAGTTTTAATAGTTATTGGGAACGAGTGATATGTGAAGCATTGCTGATAAGGTCATTGGATCCAAAGATTAATGTGCAGAGTGCTGTGACTACGAATGTTTTGAATGTTTTTAAATAGTTTACGTATGTTAAATCATGTTTGTTTTTTTAATATTATTAAAATAATTGAAAATTTTAAATTACATTAATTTTTAAAAATTAGAATATAAGTAAAAAATTTAAAATTAATTTAAAATATATTTTTAAAAATATTTATTTATTAAAAAATTAAATTAATAAAAAATAATTTGTTTAAATTAAATGTTAATTCATAATATTTTTAGTTGGTTTTGAGTACCTGAAGATGATAGCTGTGCTATCGAAATATATCGTACGAAAGGTTTTTTATTGGCGTTATCGTTTAATTAAATCGTTGCCAAATTTATTTAATTATTTATTTTGAATAACTAATTTATTTTATGAATATTAAAACAAATTCTTTGTTAAAGAATTTTACATGAAGTTAAAAAAACATTAAACTGCGAAATGAAATTTAATTGTCTGATTTGTCTAGGTGAAGGTTTGCATTTCTATTGAAAGGGTTTTATGGCATCGTGGATTGCAAGGAGTTCTCTGTCGCAAATTACCTTGTTTAGTGGATTTTCAATTTTCTGGAAACAAAACCTTTTGGTTGTTTGCGGAATTCATTGTCCTGGTACGGTGTTTCACCCATTGCAAATCCTGAGCACTCGGCTGTTGATTGACACTGAGATTCCTAATCTGGGTATCCCGACAGCGCTGTTTGTCACAGACTTTCTTTATCTTTTTCGAATGTTTCTGTTATATGTTTTGACCAATTCAATTTGACATTTCTTTTTGATTTAATTAAGTTGCTTAGTGGTGCCAAAAGCTGGCTACAATTTGGGATGTACGAATGATAAAAATTACCATTCCAAGGAATCGTCTTTGTTCCTTACTTATATTTGGCGGTTTGAACTTTTGAATGCTTAGTTTATTTCTTTTACAAGGAATTTACACCTTTTTGTATTAGTTTTTAAGCTTGCTTTGACTATCGTTTTGAATACGTTTTTGATGTATTTTACGTGTGATTCTTTATCGGGACTTGTTATTGGTATATCTTCTAGATAATCTATAGCATTCTTGTTATTTTTCAACGTTTGATCTATGAAGCGTTGAAATGTTGCTGTAGTGTATCTTAACCCAAAAAGCATTCACTTGTATTTGAACATACCGATTGAAATTTTTATTGCTATTTTCTTGATGTCTGTTTTTTCATGTCTGTTTTTGAATGTCTATTTGGATGTCTTCTTTTAAACAATTTATAATATCTTTGATAATTGGTAAAGGGTGATTGTCGTGTTCTGTTATTTTGTTGAACATTTTATAATCTCTACAAGCTCGCCATTCGCCGTTTGCCTTCTGTTTGAGCATTAGAGCGGAGGACCAATCTGAGGTAGAGTGTTTAACTATATTGTTTTCCAATAGTTCCTCGAAAATCTGTTTTGATATTTCTGTTTTATGTGGATCCAGTTGTCTCACCTTGTTTTCTACTTGATTCTTTTTTGTGATTATGGTATACGCAGTCGTGTGGTCTGAGTCATAGGTAAACTTGACTGGTTCTATTAGTTTGCTTCGTGTTCAGAAGAGATTCAATTTCTCGTTCATGTTTGTAGATTAATGTTTTAATTGGGTTTGTTGTGCTATTCTGTATTAATGTATATATTTGGTTTAGAAGTTGTGGTCTTGGTGGGTCCTTGATTTGTAATCAGATTTTCGGCTAAAGATTTGTTTCGGCAGTCAAATGTTACCTTATAGTATGTTAAAAATCTGCTTCAATGATTGATTGCTATAAATAGGTAGTTGTAAGCCATCCAGCACAGAGCGTTGTGATTGGCTTCCGGAAAACGATGACTCATTGAGTGATGATTCATCATGTAGAGGGTCATGTTATAGTAAATGCATGAGTGATATATATTTTTCAAAGTCAAAACAAAGACATACACTCACCTAGGTAATAATTTTTATGACTCATACTTTTTCGATAATTTTTCTAAGTCCAAGAACCCCCCCTTAGCTAAATAATTTTTGTCAAAATTTTTTCTATCCCTCGTTTGTGTCTGCAAAGGACATTTAATAGCAACTTTTACTAAAAACTTTGAAAATTCAAAACCGATAAATTATTTTATTATTATTTACATTATTTTTAAGTTTATTTTTTCAAAAATTATTTTCAAAAACTTGCATCGGTTTATATTCTTTATATGTCTATATTAAAGTTGTAATTGTATTGCACATGTCTTTATTAAACTTGCAAGCGTATTGCAATTTCCTTTATTAATAATAATTGTTCTACCAATCGTGTATGTGTGTAAGAGACATTTGATACGATCTTTCCAATTTTTTTCAACAAAATATTATTTTTTTTAAATTATTATTATTATTATTATTATTATTATTATTATGATTATTATTATTATTATTATTTTTTAAATCTACAAGAAGAACATTTACTGATTAATAAATATATTAAAACCAACAATAACTTATTAATAGATTTATTAAAATCCAATAGCAAGTCTTGCACATTCTAATCGCCATATCGGATAATATGTATTATTCTGGTAAACTTTGAATCTTTATTGTGGCATACCAGTTCTCATTTTCTATGAACATTATTTCTTGAAAAGCAGTATAAAATCGCGCTTGTCGAACATTGAAAAACACTGTAGTAGTCATTTGGATATTGTTATTTATTTTCATAAAAATCTTTTTTAAAACCTCAATATCTTCGGTTGACAAAGTAGCCATCAGATTGGAATATGAAGTTTTGCATAACTTAACTGGATTCAATAACATAATTTCCATCTGATCTTCTAGGAAATACATTTTGTAACTATGGAATAGTTGCTCTGGTTGAATAATTACTCAACAATTTTATTTTCACTTATTTTCTTAGTCATTTTGAAATTGTGACTAAGCTCAAAGACCATTGTGTATTTATAACAAAGGATGACCAATCAAATTCGTGCATTTGTGTTGCATTTTCATTGTTTAAATTGCATATCAGTTGTTGTTTGTTTGTAATGCAATAAGCAAAATTGTATTGAATTCGTTATTTGCCTTTAATAAAATACCACTAATAATTTACATAAAATTAAAATAAAACTATTTACAAAAAGTTGATTTGCACAATAAAATGATAAAAACTAATAAACTGAAAACATTTATTGACTAAAATAAACAATCTATCACAATCTACTATGGTAGAGTAATGATATTTCTTTAATTCGGATTTTAATACCCAAATCACGCATTTCCTTCTTCGCTTCAAGCATGCATCGCATTCATATGCACAAATCGTGATATTATCAACCTTTGTCAGGTGTTGGTGGACGTCCTGTATAAATTGTTGAAGCACCAACATCAGATCGATATTCTTAATCGGATGGTTTCCAGTGCGCAACAAATCATTTCTCTTAGGACATTTGGAAATAGTTCATCCATTTTGGTGATCAATATAGACATTAATGTTTCTAAAATAAGAATTAAAATTGAAAAAATAAATTAATAATTTACCGTTACTCGAATGTTGGGACATATTGTTGTAAATTAATGAAATTGTCAATGATTATGAAATAATTATATACAAATTTCAACCAATCAAAATTCAACATTTACTAGATTATCAACGAAAGTTTTAAGTCCTAACGCAACAACTTTTTCACTCGAAAACACATTGACACACAGAGGGTTATATTTTAACAAACTTAAAGCAGGGAATAATTTTGGTTCAAACATGCAATTGGTTTGTTGAGACAATTCATAAAGATTAATACATTTTCCCAGATCTATAGTAATTGTAATTTATTTTATCTCAATATCTGTGATTTTATACTGTAACTCATTCATTATTAATTGGTTTATACAACCAATTATTCTATATTTTCCGGATTTAAAAAAATATAATAGTATGTTTTCCACTTTTGTCAACAATTTCTGAGGCTTTCCACTCAAAAAACTCATATTGCTCACATTAGTCTTTCCTCTGTAATTTATATTAGATAACATGGAAAGTAAAATTTATAAATAATCTATATATATATATATATATATATATATATATATATATATATATATGATTTTATCAAGAGTTCAATCAAATAATTAAAATAAACAATACCGAAAATTGGTCAAGTTGATTACATAACATTTCTCAAGGTTATATTATTTTTAAATTTAAAATTACTACTTATTTTTATAAGTAATGTTTTAATTATTAATATTTTTTAATTTTTATTAATATTATTATTATTATTATTATTATTAATAATATTTTTATTATTATAGTTACAATTATTATTATTATTATTGTTACAAGTTTTTATTAAAAGTTTTTATTAAAAGCTTTTATTTATTATTATTATTATTATTAAAAGTTTTATTAATACTATTATTATTGTTATTGTCACAAGTTTTAATAATATTTTATTAAAAATTTTTATTATTAATTTTACTTTTGTTATTACAAGTTTTATTTATTATTATTATTAACATTATTTTATAAACCAAGTAATTCCTACAAAACCTATATAAAATATCTAATCAAAATAATAATTCAATATATATATATATATATATACAAAATCCATATAATATTTGCATGCTCACTGCAAACTATTATATTAAAAAACAAATTTAAAAAAGTATAACCAATAAATCTTAAAATAATAATAAAATAGTAAACTAAGACCTTTTATTTTCACAATTTTTTATTTTTCAAATATTTACAAAAATTTGTCAATAAATCTCATTGATATTCTCAACTATTTCCTCAAATTGTTAAAGAATTGCAGGATCGGCTCCAGGCATTACTATATTACCGCCAACATCAAGGATATCAAACTCTCTATAATGACCATATGCAAACTTGAGTTTTTCCCTACCCAAGCTCTTTTACTGTCATGAATATTTAATGCGATTTTTGAATTTTTAAAAGTAAACAGCTGGTGATTTCGGGTCCCTATCCTAGTTTGAGATACCAAAATAATAGTATTGTTATTATAACAATGTAAATACGATTGGTGTTTAATGTCGGTACCCGGTAATTTTAAACCCTTAACTCGCATTGTTGATTTATTTCCTAGCAAGCTATAACATTTAGGGCGCAAGAAAACCCACTCACTATATGCTAACCCTTTACTCTCATCCTTGAATTTGCCTATAAATGAGTCAAGTCGCCTAGAATAAAAAGGATGAGACGGATCATAATTTGAGGTGTCTAATATGTCATCTGAATAGTAGGATGTGACCCCCTCAGATACAATCCCCCATTGACTTACGTAATACTACATAATATTCGACCTTTGTCCACACTTTTACTACATGGGGATTGACCGCTGTCCACTCAGTTGCTACTTAGCAACTGACCTTTGTCCACTGTTGCCAGATGACCTCACGATTATATTACGTGCCCATTAGTCAGTCACTTCCCGGAGACACACTTATTACACACCGATTACCTAACCCTTATTATGTCACGTAAATGTGGACTAAGACACCGATTACCTAACTGTTTTTATGTCACGCAGTTGTGGACCAACACACTCACCTATCTTATGGAACCTTCCACACACCTACTTCTAGGACCTACCTTTCTTAAACCGTTCACACACACACACACCAACCAACGATCACTGATCATGACCTATTTTGATTGGCTGTTACTAATTACATATTGCTATTGACAACGACACTATTTTTCGATAAATTCATTAGCTTAATTCATGTTCAAAATACTAATAATTTTAATATATTGATTTCTCTGTCCTCTATATGTAAACCCTTATAATTAATGTTTATGATAGCCTGCATGTTTGATTGATTACTTTGATTGTCTGGGTCTTCGGATTGCATCATTATTTATTATATATCTCGACGAGACATATGCTGTAGACACGCATGTAATATATATATTGTCTGTCTGTCATTAATAAATTCTTCACACATATTGTTATTTTAATCTTTTTACATGGCTTTCAACTCAAGAATTACTGAGAATCCTTCTACAGCCAAAGACATATTCAATTGGAGATGATCTGGATGAATTTATCGAGAATATTGAATCCTATTTTTCAATAATTCTATTGGACAACAGCCAAAGAAAAGTAATTGTTCGAACATATTTGGATGATAATTGTTGCAACAAATATGACAAAATTCCCGATGAAGAAGACTATTTGAAAAATTTAAGAATAGCTTTTGAAGAAAATCAAGATTTAGCTAAGGATCTTGAAAATTTACTAAATCGAAAAAAAGAAGATGATGCAGAAACCTATATCAATAAGATAGAAATAAATGTCCAGAAGATCTTGAAGCACAAATTAACAATGTCAAAGTTGACATCTTTTTTTCTAAAACATTGCCTTGACAATAAAGGAGAAAACCGTGAAATCAAACATTACGAAATTACGGAAGAAGCGAAACATGATGGAGAGTCAGAAGAGAAAGATTCAACGCCAAACAAATATATCAAAAGAATATTCCAGAAAATAGTTGAAGATAAATTGAAGACACAAGTGGCAGTTGTCGGAAATAACTCTTATGCTGCAGTTTTAAAAAATGGCCGATATAACAATGATGGAAATTTCAGGAATAAAAATCAGATTGATAAAAAAAACGAATTTCAAAAACCACGAAAATAAATTTCAAGGAAAAAGAAATTTTAATCAAGATTTCAAAAGCAAACAATCAATTTGAACCAGTTTTCAAAATAGACGTTCAGAAACACGTCCAAATATTCAATGCTATGCATGTCACGAAATTAGTCAAATGCGTCATGAATGCCCAAATATTGAATGTTCGTGATATGGTAAGCCAGCTCATTTAAGATTTAGGTGTTTTCAGAAGCAGAATTATTAAGAAAGGAAATTTGAAAGAAACCCTAATCAATACAGAGGAAATGTCAATACATTTAATGGAAATAATATTTGATATCGGGATGATTCAAATCGACTAAATGAACAGAATGACCAAGATCATGTTGCTGAAGTATACGACGACGATAACTTTATAATTGATGTTAATGTATTGAAAAATGTATGTGATATAGGATATTTTAATGTTGATGATAGACCTTTTAATTATATTAAATTAAATAATTTAAATTTTTATTCACTGTTTGACACATGTGCAAAAATAAGTGTTATTTCTAAATTGATTGTTGAAAAATTGAATGTAAGGTACATAAGTGAAGGAAATAAAAAATATCATGCACCAACGGTAGTATTTTAGGATGAGTTTCCTTACAAATAGAATTTAACTGTAAGAAAATAATCAACGGATTTTTGTAGCCAAAGAAATATACCGTGAAGTTATTATAGGAATAGATTTATTAAAAAAATTAAATATTAATTTAGTTGAGATTAGTAATGATAATATCCTCGATTTGCAAGCAAAATTTGGCTGCAATAATAAGAATGATAATAAAACTGTAGATGAGGTAATAAAAATTGAAAGTTGTAATTCAGTATATGAAATAGTTATACAGTTTGTTATACAGTTTACAGATATTTTTATTAAAAGATAACGCCAATAAAAAACTATACGTACGATATATTTCGACAGCATAACTGTTATCTTCAGATACTAAAAACCAACTAAAAATATTATGAATTAACATTTATTTTAAACAATTTATTTTTTATTAATTTAATTTTGTAATAAATAAATATTTCAAAAATATATTCAAATAACTTTTAATTTATTTAAAATTTTATTTTTATAAATGTTATAATTTTTAATTATATTATAACTTTTAAAAAACAGTGTAATTTAAAAATTTAATTATTTTAATAATATTAAAAAAAAGGTTTTTTTTATAAAAAACAATACATAAACATGATTTAATATATGTAAATAATTTAAAAACATTCAAAACATTCGTAGTCACAACACTTTGCACATTAATCTTTGGATCCAATGACGACCTTATCAGCAATGCTTCACATATCACGCGTTCCCAATAATTATTAAAACTTTTCACCAAAGTTCTAAAATCAGACATTCCTATTACACTTTTACAGCCTCTATTGTGTTCACTAATATTGGTCAAACCCTTCAATCGACAATGCTCTAGAACTCGAGTACAGAGATGACGGGAAGTCTCTCCAATGTATGTGGCATTACACCCATTACATGTAAATTGATAAACGAGATCAGAACACAATCCAACCGGAGTTTTTGATTTATTAATAAACATATTGCGTACCTTACACGAATTAGAGACGATCTTATACTCTAAATTTCCCATTGTTTACTTAACTTCCTTGTATAATTTGTAAAACCTTTAGAGTACGGCAATACTAACACATATTTAGGCTCCATTTTTTTATATACATTATTATTATTATATAGATCAACACTCAATTCACACTCATTTGACAAATTACACTCAGACTTTCCAAAACATGGATCCTTAGGATTTAAAAAATTTTAAAAAATTATTCGTATTATTATTATTATTTATTATTATAATTCTTATTAATATTATTGTTAATTATTATTATTATTTTACTATTAATATTATTATTTATTAATATTATTATTATAATTAATTATCATATATTTTTATTTATTTTAATATTTTATGTTCAATATTTTAATTTATATAATATTATTTTGATTATTTAATTTTAAAAAAATTATTATATTTAGTAAAATATTCACTCTTTATTAAATGTATAAAAAAGTTTAGTGAGTATATATTTTTTTTACTTTAACAGTTATTTTTTGTATTTTTTCATTCTGCTCAATAAATTCATTTATTTAATAAGTTTCATCCATCAAAATGTATTTCAAATTTGAATTAGATTTATGTAAAAAAAATTAAACCTTTCATCAAGAATGGATAAAACTAGATCTCTCTGAGCAACTTTATCCAACAAAGCTCGTGAACATTGTAATTCTAAACGAGCAATTGATTCTATTCCTTTTGTTTCATGTGCGACTAATTTCAAATAAGCGTTACCAAAGATTTCAAAATCAGATTGCAGCATTGGAGATTTAAATGAACTCAAGTCTACAGCAAAATTTCATTAATATCCTAAATTAAAAATTACCTCATGATAAGCTCTTTTTAATGAGTTTGAAATTGTATCAATATCTCTCATTTCTTGAAAAGTTTCATTAATTAAGAAGCTTTGATATTTATGAGTTTCATTATCGATAAATTTCTTAAAGCAATTCCTAAAAATTATCATATGAAAGAAAATATAAATTTTAATTTACCATAAAGTGAACGAATTAGATCCGACAAAAAATGATTTCTGTCTGAAATTCATAAATATATTGGTTTTTGAGTCGGCGAAAAAAGGCTAGCTCTCGTCTATGCATGCGTGTGCATAGGTAGTCCTGTCGGAAAGTTTTTATTCCTACATCGATGGGATTTCAACGTAAAGGAGATAGTGTATATTTGTGTGTGTGCATGTTGAATACATTGTTGGTGATGGTTAGTATGACAGTGTTAAATGAATGTTATTCATTGTTTATGCGGCTATTTTGGTTCTTTTCTGATGTCAATCGATGTCGTTGGGGATTGTGTGTGGGCATGTGATTTAAGGAAACAAAAATTGCTAGATAATGGTGAATGATAATTGGAGTGGCGTCGATAATCGGATGGCGTCGTTATTATTATTAATTTTATTATTATTATTATTATTATTATTATTATTATTATTATTATTATTATTATTATTGTATTATTATTATTATTATTATTACTACTACTACTATTATTTGCTTTATTTTTAAATTAATTAATTTTTAAAATTAAAAATTTTGTGTTATATCATCTTAATGGTTCTGGCTTTGCTTATTCTTATTTACTTTTAAAAATTTCATTTAGGTAATCTAACTTGCGACCTGTTATCTACTTTACATGTTTCACCTTATTTTATATTTTCAGTTAATTTTCCAGTTCATTAGAATTAAATAATAAAGTCTGACATGCTGATACCACAATTCAAATTTTTATTAAGATATTCCATATTCCTAACAATACTTTGCAAATAACTTGTACCATAATTATCATTTTCAAAATCTCGACTATATTTTTACGATAAATACTTCCTTTATTTAAAGTTATTGATTTAACGTTAAAGTGATCAAACACAGTAAATGTATCTGAAAACGAAGCACTACATCTTTTATTTCATTGGAAAATTACAAGAATAAAATTAAGTAAATGTATATCAACAAATATTTATTCTCTGTTGTTCTCATAGGATCATGTTCAGTGTAACTAATTTCCATTAAAGATTTATGTTTAGGATCTTGGTTATAATTTATAATAGTTTCAATTAAGGCTTTGTGTGCAAAACTATCATTTGCTCCTTTCATATTAGTAGAATTAAAAACTAATTCAGCGTCTTTAAAAAGATTTTGAAAAAAGAAATTGTTTGCAGTTACGTCAGCTTCTTGTGTAATATTTTCACCAAAGCTATCTTTCAACTGAATATATAACAATGTATCATTAATGTATCCATTAATGTGAAATTTTACCAAGGATGTGCCAGCATCAGTTATTGAATTCATTGGGAAAATATATTCAAATTAGCCATGTTCAATCACGGTTTGAGGGATGGTCTATAAAAAAGACATAATTCAGATTTCACACTAATCATTTTCCTCTCAATCTTTTGTTTTTATGTTTCTTCCTAACTTTTCTACGTTTAAGTGTTCCTCCTTTTTTATTCATTTTCACGATTAAATACGCCACTTACTTTATTAAAAAACATTAGGTAAATTTTGCATAATACTAGGTAAAGATTCTTGAATTTCGTTATTGTATTTGATTTTAAAGCAGGTAAAACTCACAATAATTATTTATTACGTCAATAGATATTTTTATACCGAAATTTCCTATACGTCTAAGAAATTTCTTATACGGATATTTAAACATAATTATCAACGGACATAAAATTAAGTTTTAAAATGATTAAAATTAAAAATAAGATTTAAATGAACTTTTGATTAATTAGATAAAAATATTTTAAAATATCTGATAATAAATTATTATATTAATTATTAATAAAATAAAATTTAAATAATATTAATTATTATATAAAATAAAATTAAAATAATGTTAATTAAATAAAATAAAATTTAAATTATTTTAATTGTTTAAATTAATATTTTTTGAATGATATCAAATTTTAAAATAAAAATAAATGCCGTTGTTAATTTTGTTTAAATACTCGGAAATATGGAAGATATAATTTTTGATTTGAATAAATTTTGAAGTTCAACGAATATGTTTTCACAACATCTAACAATAAGTATGCATCACAATTAATTTCTGGTGTTTGAATTCCATTTCTATAGGCAATATCAAAGGTTAGTTCTAAAACATTAACCAGTTAAGTCATTACACCAGACATTTCATAGCCTATAAATATCAACATATAAATTAGCTTATTGATAAATTAATGAAAAACAATCAATAAAAAACCAGAAAAATAATACATTATGACAACATTAAATTTTGGAACATCAAAACTTAGAAAGCGAACGGCCATACATCTAAACAACAAATACTGGAGAAAACGAACAAGGATAAACACGATGGAGCTGTTGCAAACTCCAGATTGTCGACTGCAAAGCACGATTGTTAACAGATAAAAACAACGTTGTGATCAGAGAACAGTCACCAGGCCAAACACCGCGGTAATGTCGCAACAGCACTTGGATGATAAGCAATCGCAGACCTGAAGAAGAAAATGAAAGAAACTGTAGCAGCACCAAGTTTGTCTTCTGGTTTGGTTATAGTTGATTTGGATCAGCGATTTTATTTTTTGAAGGGAAAGATGACTACTTGAAAATGTATATGTATGTTATCATGTTAAACTATTAGTGAGTATATCTTTTGTTTGTTGATAAAAGAAACAAATTTTTACCTAAGATCAGCAGTGGTGTACTGTTGCTGGAACGGCCGTTACGGTACTTTTTTCAGTAGAGAATTTTTTGAAGTTGTTTCGTTTTTTTAGTTCCTACTTTCACTGTAAATTTAAAAGTAGTTAAATATAAATTATAAAATATAAAATATTATTTCATAAAATTTATAATAAAATTCACTTTTTATATTTAAAATTATAAATGAGCGAAAAACGTAAACAACCAACTTTGAGCAGTTCTGTGAAAAAAATTTAAATTGCAACAAAAAATAGATGTACAAGTGCTAGGAAACAGGGAAAATCTAATGAAATTTTCTATCAACATCAACAGAAAATTTTCAAAAAGATGCAGAATCATTTTTAATAAATTGGCAGAGCAGTACGGAATCCTGGCAATGCAAGGCAATTAAAATTTCAAATCGGGTTAAAATCGCTGTAAACAATCGAGATTTGCTGGAATCAGTAATATCTTACCAGTCAGAAATGCCATCAAGAATTTCAACAATAAATTCAAAGCTACTGCAAAAGTCACTAATGACGTGTGCAAAAGACGTTATAACGAATATTGTTTTACACTGTCTCAGGCAGTTAAACTTATTAGAACATTTTCAGGTAAATCTTTTACTCCGATTAGCTTTTCCAAACGTTTTGGATAATCATTCTTAGTTTCATCCATCATTTGAAGCTAAAATAAAATATATTATAAAAATTAAATGAGTAAATTAATAAGAATCAATGCGTGATTGCAATATGAGATGAATGAATAAATGGTGATGAATTATTGCTCAAATAGTGCCGATGATGCAGTCCATTATGTCCCCCCCCAGGATGTAAAACAGAGCTTCATATTGTCTGGCTTGATATCACTGATGCATTTGGTTCTCTACCACATGACCTGATCTGGTATACACTGACTGGCATGGGTTTGAAGAGTGAAACATTGGACTTATTAAAAGAACTATATATGGATGTTAAGACTATGTTTGACTGTCAAGGAACCTTATCTGAACCTGTAAATATAACTAAGGGAGTCAAACAGGGTTGTCCATTGTCAATGACACTCTTCTGCCTGTCTATTGACTACATCCTGAAGTCCATTTTAAGTAGATATCCTTTCTTTCTACATGACTTGAATATCAGTGTCTTGGCATATGCTGATGACCTGGTTCTTCTTTCGGACTCTTACTCGGGAATCAAGAAATCATTAGAGAGCACTGTTGAATTAGCAGCCTTTGCAAATTTGAAGTTCAAACCGTCAAAATCTGGATATTTGTCTTTCAATGACATTAATGTGGATATAAATAGGCTATATCTATATAATGAAGAGATACCAATGATATCTGAGAATAACAAATATAGATATCTGGGGGTAGATTTCTCCAACAAACGAAATCAAGATATAGATGGACGACTTGACTCGGCACTACCAATGACCAAATCTCTTTTTGGATCATACCTGCATCCATCACAAAAACTGAATGCGTACAAGATCTTCATTCATTCGAAGCTTATCTTTTCTTTGCGTAACTGTGTAATAGGTCATAGAATCCTTGACTGTGATCGAAACAGAATTACACAGGGACGTGAAAAGCAGTTAGGTTTTGATCAAAAGATCAAGGGTCTCCTAAAGACCATGATTGGAGATAAGTATCAGGCAATGAATAACAATTTCTTCTATACACATTGCAAGCTGGGAGGTCTTGGTGTCACTTCTGCTATTGATGAGTATCTGATACAGAGCATTACTGGAATAACAAGACTGTTTAACTCATCCAACATCAGTTTTCGAAAAATGCTAATAGCAGAACTAGCACAATCTAGAGGAAATGGGAACTTTGAAGCTGGACTCAGTTGGATGAATTGCGAGTTCAATAAGATATTCCCAAAATCCTCATTCTTTGTAAAGTTTCAAAAGTCGGCGCAATCCCTTAAGAGAAAATTTTGTATATATGTGAATTTAAAGTTTGTAGAAGATAATTTCACACTTGAGATAACATATAAGAAGAGGATCTCTTACATTAATAATCAAAACCTCAACACTCTTTCAAAAGAACTTCATAATTTTATAGGTCTACATTATGCTGAACAATGGTGCAAAATGAGAGTGCAAGGACACATTGCTGCCTCTATCGGAGATAGTATAACTGCTAAGTATCTAATAGCAAGTGATACACTTAATGATGCGCAATACTATTTCTTAGTACGTGCAAGAAATAACCTGCTAAATCTAAACTATGGAGCATATCGCCTAAAATACAATATTAACACAAAGTGCAGGCTATGCCATCTTGATGAGGAGACTCAGGCACATGTGTTTAACCACTGCCAAGCTAAACCGAATGCTAGAAGAGTTAAGCATGAGAATGTATTACTAGGCATAGTTAGTTTCCTGAAGAAAATTGGTTTTGAGATAGATGTTGAAAAATCTCCGAAATATGTCTCAATTCTAACAAAGCTGAAACCTGATATGGTGATTAGGTCTAAGAGGAATAGAGACATACATGTCCTTGACCTAAAGGTACCTTATGACTCAATTGAAGGTTTCGAAAAAGCACGGGAAAATAACTATGTTAAGTATAAAGATTTAGCTATGCAGATTGGAAAGGCATTTAATCAAACAACCACTATATCTGCTGTGGTTATTGGATGCCTAGGCACATGGGACAAGAAGAACAATGCTACACTTTCAAAGATCGGATTAACAAAGACTGAAATCATAGCATTAACCAAGATAGCATGTTCAGATGCGGTGATTGCATGTTATCACATATACCGGGAGCACATTTCCTTCACAAAAAGTATCCCTCCCGTTTAGTCTCATAGGAATTTTTACGAGGCAATGCTGGTGATAAATCGGCGTTGCAGTTTTGTGTAGAAAGAATAAAAACAGAAGAGTAATAAGTGCTGAGCATCGCTCGCATATTTAGCCGAAAGGCCGTTTTTTGTTGAAATAAAATTTTGAAAAAAAAAAAAAAATACAAATCATCACGTTCACAATCGCGATAATATACAAAATCACCCAGATTGTAAAATCCTACAGAAAATCCCAACGCAATCGGCATCAGAGAAGAAGAAAACAAAACAACCAAACCATCCGTTTCGTAAAACCCATCAACCAAAACCCCCGATATCAAAAAATAGTTCAACAATAATCGATCAAATGCAACTCATCGAATCTCAACCCAAATCAATCAACCAAGACGACGTTCCAGGTCCAAGTCATCGACACTAACTATAACTTATGATCAACAAATCTTATCTGTGTATGTAGATAAAATCTTACTGAACTAAATTTTATGTATATGCGTCCCATCACCTTAAGTGATGTCTGCTTACTTGTTATAAATTGCCATTTTATCTTTCTATTTAAGTGTTAAATGTATAAAAAGAAAAAATAGCAGTATGTGAATATCCTAATTAGAAATTGGGGGGGCGCAATTTAAACGGCCCCCGGAGTGGTTTGTTGCTCTTAGAGCCAAAACTAAAACAAAAAACAAATGTAATTAAAACAAAAAAATAATAAAGAGAAAAATAAGGAAAATGGTCACTGCACATACACACGCACCGCAAGAAGAGACCAAAAATAAAATAAAACATATTAATTAAAAAATATTAAAAATATAACAAAATTAAATAAAAAAAATAATTAATTAAAATTCTTAAAAAGCCTACAGCTGCAGACAAAAACATACGAGAAAAGAAATAAACTGCAAAGACCTTGCAAAATAAGGTCTAGAAAAAACACAGGCAGAAGAGGTGACCAGAAAACAAAAATTGAGGTTAAAAAATAATATTGTAAGAAAATAATAATAAAAATAAAATCCAACAATAAAATATTAATATATCAAAAAATAAAGAAAAATTTATAAAATTTTTCAAAAATAATTCGAAATAAATAAAATAATTAAAAAGCCCTAAAAATGGCGAAAAATCGCCCATTGGTCGCACACAGACACAAAAACACTATATAAGCAACTACCAATTTCATTATTTAACCTAACTAATTCAACCAAATTTACAACCAAAAATTTCAGCTTAAAGCTTCACAATCTTATTTTCAATCGAATTTACTGAGTAAGGAAATTTTTGTTGTATATTTTTTTTCTTTTATCAAGTTAATGTAATGTAATAAGACAATATTATGCTTTCGATGTTTGTAATGTTTTGTTCATACGATTTTTTAAATGATTTAATATATCAATTATATATGACGAGGTACCGGTTAAAATATTATATATTATGTATCGCAAAAGTTCTCGATTAGGCAGATTCACGATCCGGCTGGTGGATTAAGTTTCCTAGTTGCGATTACGGGTCGAGCCTAATCGAAATCTCGGTCTGTCCGCGACGGGGCCTTGCAAAATGGCACAGGACCCTCCCCGTAGGGCACCGTTAAACAACTCGCAGAGGCTGATGGAAACGTCGGTCGGAGCGAGCAGGAAAAATAACACCTATCAATTGTCTCTATATTTCCATATGTGATGGTAACCTCAGTGAATAATTCCTTGCCTCTCTATTTAGTTAGTTTCATCGAGAAAATTGCCTATAACGAAATGCCTAGCTTATCAAATCTTTCGCGGATTCCCCGTCTTTCTGAATCATCGATAGCTACGAGACAGAAGCTCGAACAATTGGAACGAGAACACGTCGCTCTACGAACGAAGTATGAGAAAATGAAAGGTGCCTGGAGCTCTACAGAAACCACTCGAAACTTATTCCAAAAGATATCTCGCCTGTCTCGGGCTCGAGATGATCTTATTGTTAAAACGCGAAGTCAACGCGTTACTATCGCAGAACAAAGCGCCGCTTTACGGAGAATCTTTACCGAAAGCGAACTCCGAACTCTTCTATCGAGTCACTCTTGGGCGCAGGATCTGAATATAATACCGGCCCATCACCTCCCTACTAGTTCAGTACCCGGCAATTGAATGAGCAAGCCACGAGTGAGGTCACCGGACCCAGAATCGGAACACAACGGCGACGGCCGAATGGAAAGCGCCGTCATCGTCAGAGTTTCCGGGCGGAGGCGAATCAAATAAGAGCAAATGAGAGAGCCGGAGAGTCAGTTGACGTACGCGGGCCGCCTCCAGCTTATACTGAATTCGAATTTCCGGAGATGGACCCGGATATAGTGTATGCCCCATCATTAACAATCTACCCGCCACCTACTCCTATCTACATCGATCTAGAGGTGGATGAGTAGGAGCTACCAAATTTGGATCACATTCTGGGGGATTTGGGCCTAACCTCCGACGAAACAGCCGTCCTAACTGGGCGAGTGTCATCGACCACCCGCTCTGCAATCATCTCACCGGTCACTCCAAATCAGGAAGAACCGAGCTCTTCGGTGTCCCCCTCAACTACAACGTATCGAGCTCCAAAACGTCGGCGTCTACAGGTCGACATAGATGACGAAGCGGAAACATAATCTGAATTACAATTATTCTTCATTTAATAATTTTGAATATATAAACTAATGTAAGTAGTAATGAAGTTAAATGAAGTTTAGCGATGTGGCTCATTCAAATAAAATGCGAGATATAGCAAAGAGTGAATTAAATAAATGACTGTAGTAGAAAGAGTAACCGACCCTCACGAAGTAGGTTAATGATAATCAATGCTAAAGGGGAACAAGTGCTTAAAGTCCTGTGTAGAACATTCTCACAAATTCATTCTCTTGACGGCCAGCGCGATAAATTGGGTTCATAGTAGAAATCCCAAGGTTCAGATGGTAAGCGTAAGTCCTTCTAACGGCCGCTGTGAACAGGGCGAACGAAGGTTGTTCGAGGAGTAGTACTGGAGACAGTGCTCACCTGCTCGAATGCATTCGGCTGTCGCGTACAGTACTAACATGATTTCGGTCATGGGTACGTGACAGTACATTAAAATCGTGAGGTGTACGTGAGGAAGTCGACCCTAGATTATGGATAATTGTGACTATAACCAGGGATGTGGATTATTCGTAATTTGTTCTCCGTACATCCAACACATGGTATACATTTGATTTCAAGAGCTAAAAAGGACAGATACGTGCAATCCAGAATAATAGAATATTAAGTATCAGACATTTTTATAATGAGATTTTGTTTACATTATCGATTACACTACTATTACATAAAAATTACATGTATTTCTTTACCTAAATGCTTACTTTGTTTTAATGAATGATAATGCAATATCAAATTTCGGTTTAATTATTCCATATATATAAATAATGTATATTTCGACAGGCTCACTGTCGAAACTATATAGAATTAAATACTTTTTGCAAATAAATTTCTTCATTATTAATAATAATAATAATAATAATAATAATATTAATAATAATAATAATAATAATAATAATAATAATAATAATAATAATAATGATAATAATAATAATAAGGACATTAAGAATTCTTTTACCACTTAACATAATTAATAACTAATGATCAAATTCATGTGAAAAAGGCTGTACCGAAAGTTTGTGAATATCAGTAAAACATCGATATCATTACAAATTCATAGTCAAGTGTTAAAAAAATATTTCTTTTATATTTTATATCTTATTGGTTATAAATATTCTAATTAAAATTAAAATTGAGTGTTAAATTTTTTTAGCTTTTTAAATTTTTAATTCTAAATTAAAAATTAAACATTTTTTTGGTTCCAATTTTATTTTTTTATGTTAGTTGAATATTGCTGGATTCTTAATGTTACTGAAAAATGAAAAGAAATAACAAATGAAAACCAAAAAAAGCTCTTATAATAATAGTATGGATTATGTTTTAAAGACGTCATATTAAAACTATTGAAAGTGTATCTGACCTATTTATTTTGACTTGATCTACAAATACTTAGAAAATTTTCAAGAAAATCGTGGAAAAATAAGTTTTTTTAGTTGAGCCACAAAATATTTTTACTGGTTACCATAGAAATCATGCAGTTGCCATGGTGACATGCTGTTCTAGTTAATCTATATAAAAATTCATGTTTTTTGTGAAATTTTAGAAAACTTTCAACGTCAAGAACTGTTCCAACATAAACTTGAGGTAGTGGAGAGTAGTGGGATACAGGCCCGCTACCCCACTGACCCGCTGGGACAAAAACATACCCTCCTGTAAAAATTTTTTTTCTCTAAGTTTAAAAGTACAAATTTTTGTAGGACAAAGACATTGACTCATCAACATTTTCTCAAGGTCATTTAAACAAAGACCATTACTCATTCAAGGTCATTGGGTGAGTCATCATATTTTTCTCAAGGTCATTCAAAATTTCTCAAGGTCATAGTATTTTTTAAAAAATTTTAATTTAAATTTACTACTTATTTTTATAAGTAGTGTTTTAATTATTATTACTTTAAAATTTTTATTCTATTACTTAATATTATTATTATTAATATGATTATTGTGATTATTATTATGATTACTTAGTATGATTACTCATTATTATTATTAATATTATTATAATTAATATGATTACTTAGTATGATTACTTATTATTATTAATTTTATTTTTAATAATAATATGATTATTATGATTACTTAGTATGATTACTTATTATTATTATTAATTTGATTTTTCTAATTATTATTATTATTATTACGATTATAATTAATATTATTATACTATAATTAAAATGATTATTACTTATTATTATTATTATTATTATTATTATTATTATTATTATTATTATTACATATAATAAAAAACAATGAATAACTAATAATAAATACAAACAAAAATACATTTACAAAATTCAAATACAAATCATGTCGGTTAAGTTATTGTTCGTGTTTCTTCATGCTGGGAACTCGTCATGAAAATATAATAAAATTTATTATATTTCTAGATAACAAATTATAATAAGTTTAAAAATAAAGCTATAAAAAATAATATTATAAAAATAAAATTATAACAAATCTTCATGATAAAAATGAAAACTATTACAAGTTTTCCAAATATACGAAATAAATTTAAAAATTTAACAAAAAAATGATTTTTAAAAATATTTATTTAAATCAATCTGACAACAACACGTCGTCAATATCAATGTTCTCATCACTGTCCTCAAAACTGGGGCTCAAACCACCGAAAAGCGGCTCATCCAATAAATCTGGTTTATCATCTATTACTTGGCCACTAGCTATGGCGCAACCCCAAGATAATGCCCAAATGCGATACTGGTATTTTTCCCCACCCATAATTGCTTATCATCGTTATTACTCAAAGCGATTTTACTATTTCTAAAAGTACACAGCTGGTGGTTCCGCGTCCCTATTCTACTTTGAGGCACTGTGAATACTACGTTCTTATTGTAGCAATTCAAATACGGATGTTTGATGTCAGTCCCCAACAACTTCACCCCCTTAGCCCTCATTGTATCGGATTTACCTAATAAACTATAGCACTTGGGTCTTAAGAAAACCAATTCCTTATACCCGAGACCTTTACTCTCGTCTTTAAATTTTCTTATCACTGAATCTAGTTTCCTCGAGTATAAGGGATGCACCGGGTCGTAATTTGAGGTATCTAAAAGGTTACCTCTTATCATTGCCGGAAAAAGAATGTCAAGCTTACAGTGCTTAACTTCAAGCAAAATCGAATCTGTGTCGCCGGCAACGATATTAATATCACAGTCAAATTCTGATCTATATTTTGCCAATTCATTATATTGTAATTGGTACATCGGCAGCTTAGACAGGTCTATCACTGATTGACCGATTTAACTAGGTCTGTCTAAACATATAGAGTCTTTGTTCAGATGAACAGCAATCAAATCATCCACTATTTTAATGGACTTTTTGAAAGTCGGTTTTGAGGCATATACAATCATCTTTTCAGCTGAATTTTATAGTCTCAAATTCATCCGTTTTTTCAAATTTTCAACGGACTTCCCATATAAGCTATTATTAAATAATTTGTATAAATCTCTATGAAGCTCGCACATTGAGTTGAGCGTAAATCTGCATTTCTCTGAATATAATCTTTAAAAATAGGTACCTGTTTAAATTTAATTCCTCTATGAATACACTCAAATTCCTCACCCAATTCTCTATACAGCTTGAGAAGTGTTCAGTAAAGAACATGGCTCTTCTTACTGTAATGCGTGAGCATTAACTTCTCAACTTTTGAATTGGACTGATACACTTTTCTGGAGCAAGCGTAAAGTCATTCAAATACTGATGCACACGCTCAGGGATATTGATGTCAACTTCCATTGTATAACCATACGAAAAGAATTCAATATTCGCATTCACACATTCACTCAGCACATCATTCAGATTCTCAGCACCCAATCAAAATCACAATACGGAAGGTTTTGACTAAGTGTCCAACCATATAAATTATTAATGTCTATATACAAGAGTTCTGTATCTTCAGAACTTGCAACATGATGTTTGGTTACAAATGTTAACCCACCACGTATTCCACCCTCATAGAAATTAAACATTTCCATGTCCTGCAGAAGTTTTATGGGTTCCTTTAATGTCATGAGAGCGGACATCCAAAACACATTTCAAGCCTATCAAATTGAAATATTGAGTTGTGTTTGTAAAATTATTAATTAATAATAAGCTGCTGATATCGGTATGTGTATTTGGTGATGTTTTATATCTTTAGGAAAAACAGCCTCAAAATCCGCATAAATTACGAATGGCCGGGTAATCATTTTACAATAGTTTTTAAATATCAAGTTATTATTTTCAGGGACCTTGAATAAGGTTGTTCCTATTTGATTTTTAGCGCACAAATCAACATATGCCCTAAATGTTTTATCATAATAAAAACCATTTAAACAATTGGTACACCATTTTACGCTAATTCTGGTGTTACATTCACTACTAGAATGGCAATTCATGAGTTTATTCAAATTAAAAACGGCGGTATAAGGATAATTATCACCGTCTTGTAATAATAAAAGATTAATTGGATTACCGCCGATAACCTTTGTTCGATGAATTAATATGAGGTGAGGATGGTGAGGTACGTAATCAATCTTATATTCAAAAACATTGATTGCCAAATTTAACTCGCTATTGTTTCTCTCAAATTTCGGGATGTTACAGAGTTTCATTGGACAATCAGTAATTGGATCGTAATTTAATTCATCCATAAAAGTGGTGTAAGAAGAAACACGTTTATATGCTTTAAATCTATATCGCGCTTTAAAATCGCTAAAACACTATATATAAAACACGAATGATCTGTGTTTTGAACATTTACAATCGCCTTTTTACCTAATAGAGATTCAGGTGTAGGGATAAAACTATGTCCTGCTAATTGACTTATCGGATAATATGTGATTAAAATAAAATCGATTTGAAGAATCTTAACTACGCGTCACCCACTTTCCAAATACGGGAATTTTTCGATTTTCTCATTTAATGGACTCACCCCATCAGCAAGAAAACAATCGGAGAAAACACTCGCGCAATTAGAAAAGAAATTATCTTTTATTTCACCATCTTTTTAGAATTGAATGAGATCTGTAAACTGAAATTTTACAGATCCCATTTTCTTTATTTCATTTTTAAATTTATTTATAAGAGTAATAGGATGTGAGCCCGTCAGATACAACCCCTTTGACTTACGTAATTATTACATAACATTGACCTTTGGTTAATGACCTCATGATTACATCACTTGACCACTGGTCAGTCGCACACTTATTATGTCACTGGTCTCTACTCGGAGACACACTTATTACCTAACTGTTATTATGCAACGTAGTTGTGGACCAACACACCTGCCTTTTAGAAACTTCCACACACCAACCTTCTAGAACCTTCCACACACCTACCTTCTATAACCTTCCACACACCTACCGCTCTTAAACCGTTCACACACACACATCACACGATCCGCTCCCATCAGCTCCCATCACTCAGTAGTACTATTGGTATTATTATTATACTGTTTACTTCATATAAACGTAAGAGTTTCGTTTACCTCATAGATTCATGTTACTTGCATGTGATATATTGAAAAATTATATTTACATGAAATTTTCAATTAATTATATTATTACATAAAAAAATATAAAATAATAATTAAACATTATAAATTAACATCAAACTCGTCTTAAAAATAAATGTTCAATCCTAAATTATTTAACTTATTGACTATTTTGTTACGCAACAATTTTATCAAAATAATAATAAAACTTTAATAATTTTCATGAAAATTTAAGTTTAAAACCACTATAGTATATTGATAGTTTATTTAATTAAAAATAAGTCACTCAAAACTTAAATTTGAACACTGGATTTACAAAATTCAATATTTTAAGAAAATAATTCAACAAGTTTAAAATTTCAACTTAACTAAATGTAAAAAATTAAATTATACAAGATTTACTTTACCAATTTCTATAAAATTTTAAATTTACAGCAAATAAAATATACAGATTTATATTCTATTAAAAAATTTAATTTTTAAAATAAAAAATAATTCGCCAACTATAGGAGTTGAACCCACGACTCAACGAATTATTACCGACACCAGACTGTCATTTTATTACCCAAATTTCTAATAATAATAATAATAACGAAACAATAGAATAAAAAGATAAACACATTATAGGACAACATTTATTTAAATAAAAGCTTCAATATCTTCAGAGGCATTGATACCTAAATAATGCCCGAATGCAAAACTTTTGTTTTTACCTACCCATTGACGTTTATCATCGTTGTTACTTAAACCAATTTTACTATTTTTAAAAGTAAACAACTGATGATTTCTCGTCCCTATTCTCGTTTGAGGAACCGAAAAAATTGTATCGTTTCTATAACAATCAAGATAAGAAAGATGGTTTATTTCAGTTTCATCTAAAAGACTATAGCATTTTGGTCGTAAGAAAACCCATTTCTTATATCCAAGTCCCTTACTCTCATCTTTGAATTTACCAATTACTGAGTCAAGTTTTCTTGAATACAAAGGATGACCAATATCATAATTCGAAGTGTCCAAAAGATTATCCGAAACCATTGCAGGTAAAAGAGTACTTAATTTACAGTTTTTAATTTTAAGGAAGAAAGAGTCAGTGTCGCCAGCAACAATGTCAATCCTACAACTGAAAAGATTCCTATATTTCTCTAATTCAAGATACTGGAGCTGATACATCCGTAATTTCGATAAATCAAGAACCGTTTGACCAATATAACTAGGTCGGTATAAACAAATTAATTCTTTATTTAGATGAGCTGCTATTAGATCATCGTCAATCTTTATACACTTTCTGAAAGACGGCTTTGATGAATAAGTAACCATCTTTTCAAATGAATTACATAATCTTAAATTCATTCGTTTTTTAAGATTTTCCACAGATTTTCCATAAAGACTATTATTTAAAAGTTTGAAATAGTTCAAGATTATTTGTAGCCTCTGCTCTCAAACAAGTGTTTGTATCAATATACTCTTTAAAAATCTTTGCCTGTTTAAACCTTATAGCTCAATGAATCTTAACAACCTTAACACCAAGAGAAATAAACATCTTTAGAAGTCTCCAATGAATAACATAGTTTTTCTTGGGATAATGGGTGAGCATTAATTTTTCAACTTTAGAATCCGGTGGACACATCTTTTCAGGCGCCACAAGGAATTTATCCAAAAACTCATGTACACTTTCAGGAATTTCGAGATCAACTTCCATCGTGTAACCATATGAAAGCGTTTCAATATCTGTACTCATACACTCATCCAAAATAGAATCAAGATTATTAATTACCCAACTAAAATCACCGAAAGGAAGATTTTGGCTAAGAGCCAAACCATACAGATTGTTGATATAAATATACAACAATTCCGTATCATCAGAAGTTTTAACATAATGTTTATTCACAAATTTTATTCCACCCCTTATCTCTCCTTCATAGAAAGTATACATTTCCATATCAGTAAGGAGTTCAATGGGTTCTTTCAATGTCATCAATTATTAATATTAAGAATAGTGACAATCTTTGTTTTATATATAGTATCTTGGCTTTATTGAAGCATGACGTTCTTGTAAATAATCGTAGTAATATGTATAGTTATACTAACTTCTTGAATGAATTAAATTATGATGAGATAGATGACTGTCCTATGAGATTGTCCAAGAAATTATACATTTCCATATCAGTAAGGAGTTCAATGGGTTCTTTCAATGTCATCAAAGCAGAAGCCCAACTCATACCAGGTATACCGTAAAACCTTAAGGGATCTAAACCGTTATGTGCAATACTCTTTGAACGAAATTGTTGAAAAAAGTCAGCAAGAAGAAATACATCTAATTTCAAGTATATTAACATATAATCTAACAAGGTATTGCAATTATTCTCAGTCCAAATCTTTTGAGCTCTCAAATATTGTGATTCTGTCACTTCAGGCCAAATTGGTGGTAATTCAAAAGTTGTTTCCAAGATTTCCAAACTCTTTGCAAAATTATAAGGAAAGATACCTTTACAACCCATTATTGAACCAGTAAATACTGAATCTGTCAAAGGAAACTTAGAAAGAGTTTTAACTGCATTGTCTAATGATGCGCTAACAAACTGATAACTATCAATGAACCTAACTGATACTTTATCGATATGCGCTATCAACGATATAAACTTTTCTGTTGTAGTTGGAATGATATTCAAATCCCAAGAAGGAAAACTACTAAGACCATACTTTAAAATGTGATGAAAGTCATAGCCTCTAAGATTATGAAAAATAACAGGTAAATGCTGACGATTTCTTCTAACATTACGACAAAGACTACAAGCAGCCCAAAGATAACGACCTGAAAAGTGTTCGTAAACTTTAACACGATTTCTAATAGGTTTCTTACAAAGATAACAATTCAAGCAATACTTAAAAGCATTTTCCTGATCAAATGATAGCGGAATAATGTTTGAATCACTAAAAAGATCAAAATAAGGTTGTATAATTGTCACCGCAATTTCCTCTATCATTTTCAAAAATTCCAAGACACAATCTAAACCAATGAAACTAAAATACGATTTAGTATTATTAACGTTATTAATTAATAATAGTCCTGCTGATATTGGTAGATGTTTCTGATGAAATCTTATGTCAATGGGTAAAATTGACTCAAAGTCTGCATAAATTACAAATGGTTGGGTTACTGTTTTTGAGTAATTACCAAACTCTAAATATTTATTTTGAGGAAGAGTGTATAAAGTTGTTCCTACCTGATTTTTGGTACATAAGTCATAATGACTGTTAAAAGCATCCTGCAAACGAAAACCATTAAGACCTCTAGGACACCATTGACATTGTATTCGTACACTAACTATATCATTAATATGTGAATTCATTAAGCGTTGCAAGTCAATTACAGCAGTATAATGATATTGGTCATCATTTTCGAGAAGTAAAAGATACAAAGGATCAACGTCAGTCACTTTAGTGCGATGAATAATATCCAAATGAGGGTGATGAGGAACAAAATCGTCATTTTCATTTTCATCATTATTAATAACAGTTGGGTTATAAGACAAGACATTAATTGCAAGACCTGGATTCTTTTCCTCAAACCTACTTATATTGCACAATCTCATAGGACAGTCATCTATCTCATTATAATTTAATTCATTCAAGAAGTTATTATAACTATACATATTACTACGATTATTTACAAGAACGTCATGCTTCAATAAAGCCAAGATACTATATATAAAACAAAGATTGTCACTATTCTTAATATTAATAATTGCTCTTTTTCCTTTAAGCGCAATAGGAGTTTCAATAAAGCCGTGACCAGTTAACCTATTCATTTGGGAATATTTAGTCAAGATAAAATGAATTTTTTGAATTCTAGAAATAGTCCATCCACTACCTAATTAAGTAAATCTTTTTATTTTTTCATTTAATTTTCTAACTCCTTCAACAAGAAAATTATCAGAGAAGACCTCGGCGTTATTAAATATAAATTCATCTTTAGTTATATCATCTTTCTCAAATTGGATATTTACAGCAAATTGAATTTTAACGTTCCCCATTTTATTAATTTCAATTTTTAGCCGGGTTATAATTCTATCTGTTAATGTAATTTGATTAACATTAAATTCATCAATATTAAATTTTAGTAATTTACGAGATCCTCTTAAATCTAATTCTACAATTGGGTCATTACTAATGTCGACAGAACCACCTATTTGGATGTTTTTCTCATCATCACTAATCAATTCATTTTTAGATATTTTAGACGCCCTAAATTCAAGCCAATATCAGATTTTCTTTTCTTAATTTTAAAATCGTCAGCCTTAAAAATTAAACGAACGAAATCGAGTTTATTCTGTTTAAACTGCGTCAAATGAACCTTATGATCAAAAAAGAAATCAATATAGGGTTGGGCATGGTAAGTTTTGCACTCGGGACATATAAAAATTTCAATGCCATTGAACTGATGACGATAATATTTCTTCATTAGGTCATGGCATTCATCACTATGATTCATGGATGAATTGCAGTACTGAGGGTATAAATTACCTATTTATATAAAAATAATTAAAAATGAAAATTAATAATTTTTGAAAATTATGGCGTAATTATTTAAAAATTATTTAAAGTTATTTAAAAGGTTAATAAATTACCAAATTCGAACCCTTTAATATGAAAAAGTTATACTATTTTCAACCTTATGTAAAAGGTTATATAATTATGTAATTAAATATTTATAAAAATAAACAGTTTACAATAAAATTATCAATCTAAACTATTTATTTTTAAAGATTATTAATCACTAATTTGTATACCTAATTCTAAATCAATATTATAACTAGAATTTAAAAGTAATATTATTTAAAATTAAAAAAATTAATTTTTTATTTAAAATATTACTTAAAAACAATTTAAAAATTCAAAGAATACTTACATTTAATTTTCTTCCCATTTAATTTTGTATTAATATGGGGCATATTTGATGAAGAATTTTGAAGATTGTTGTTAAAATTTTGCATGTTTTGAAGATTGTTGTTAAAATTTTGCATGTTTTGAAATTGTGGAACATTTTGCATATTTTGAAAGTTTGAAAAGTTTGGATTGGGAAATTGGAAATTTGGATAATACCAAGGCATGCTAGTATATGGCATATTCTAAATAAATAATTAATAAATTTTTAATTTAAATTTAAATCTTACAAAGTTAGCATTCATATTCTGCCAATACATTTGATTAGGAAAGTTATTAGAATTCTAAATAAACTTAATAATTTTCAAATAAAATTTAAAATTTACCATATGATTTGTATTTGGTATTTGTTTGGAATTATTCTTTTTAGATGAATTATTATTATTATTATTGTTCTAAATAAAGTAATAATAAAATTAAAATTAAACGTTTTACCATATTGATTATTGTTCGAAGTTGGCTATATATAAAAAGTGACCATAAAATGAAAAATATATCCTTATATATGACTAATTACGTTATCACTACTACAATAAATTAACCAATCAAAACACAGTAAATTGCACACATATATTTTTAATATTTCAGATAATCTAAAGCACCAAGTAAACAGTTTTTATAAGCACAATCATCATCGTGTTCATAAAATGGACAAGATATGTTTCTTGGAAAACTCTGATATTCTTTTAATGAATTCTTTACAATTCTCAAAGATGGGAAATACATTTTTAAAATCTTTTCTTTTGTTTCATCTGTCACATAGAGAATATATCGCAATAATTTCAACCGTCAAAGTAATCCATATATATATACCAGCTAAACTTAAAGTTATTCACATTTTACAGATCACAATCAATACCAATGATCCAGATCAACCTGGAAGTCCCATTCCAAATTGGTGCAGATGTGCCAGTTGAATGGATATTATTATCCCTGATCACTGCGGCATCCTTTGGAAAGGTTTCAGCTATTGAAATGTCATATTTTCATTCTAATCAAACATTTACAAAGACAATTTATTTAACATTAAATATTTGCAAAACCATTTGGGCATTATGAGGTGATGGATTGGAGCCCGCTCGCTCAAATTGCGGCTTTAGTTTTATTATTTACCAAACTGTCGGTGCGTGTAACGGTCAAAATTGAAGGGAAAATTAGATATTTATAAAGAAATAGATGTAATTTTGTCTATTTAGGAAATCATGAATAAGGGACAAATTTATGCAATTATGACAAACCTTTATGGAAATACGCATAATTGTTGGTCAAATATTGAGCACAGAAATGCTTTAAAGACTTATTTTTCGACTAGGAACAGTAAATGAGGGCAGGACAAAATAGTTTAAGTCAAATATTACGGATTAACTTCCTATTTTTCATGGGGTAAAAATTAACGAGGAATTATCAAAATTATAATAATTTGGGTAAATGAATAACTTGTATAATAATTAAACTATATGCTGAATGTGTGTGTGTGTGTCTTGCTTGATTCGGGCCGGCGGGCTTTTGTTTCTATACTCAATTGGATAAATTATGAAAATGTTAATAAAAGGGAAATTAATATTGATCAGTGAAACAGATATGGATAATGCGGAATGGCGAGACGAGTCACAAATAATAATGAGAATGTAGTGAGATATCACTAGAGAAAATTATAAGAAAAAACAGTTAATTAAAATAAATGAATTCCCTAATGCAATGCTCCTCGACCTTTTCATTGCCATGGACCAATCAACGTTGATAATTTTACTGCGGCACGTGAAGGGGAGCGTCATTGGCTATATTTAAGATTGTTTTGATTTAATAATTTTAATTTAATCACACTTAGAGGTGTAATCAAACTAAAATACAAGTGATTTAAAATTTTAATTGATCAATACGCTAAATCAATGAGAACCCTGAGCGTGTTTTCGGAAATGGCAATAAGGATCTAGATGCTGCGTTGCTAATCACAGGATATTTTGCCATTACTTTAATCCAGAACATTGGCCGAAATATTTTAATGGGCCGAATATTATATTAATAGCATATATATAATTCAGTTGAACTAATTAGTTATCAAGCAGCAGGCGTAATGAGAGAAATGACAGATTTATCGGAATATTGTGGATAATTATGAATATTTTCATGCTAGCTGAAATATCATTTATGTAAATATTTACCCGGATCTGAACAAGCATTTGGATCTGGATCTGATATAAATGCGGATCAATTCAATAATAAATTAGCAAATATCTCACCGAGAATTGTCTAACTCATTTGCAAATATTACAAATAAATTTCGAAAAAGTAAAATACGATATTTTTTCGGGAGAAATGGCAAAAGTGACGAGTGAGATTGTGAAGACGGATAATAATAAATTAAATTGATTAGAGGTTTTTAGAAGGATCATATGCTGTTGGATCATGGATAACATGCCGTGTCCCAGTGTGAGTCAGAATAAGCCAGACCGCCAACCTTTAACTGACACACGGAAAATATTGATTTTCACCTTTATCGAATATTAATTAATTTTTAAATTGATTTTAACAGTTTGCAAATTTCCATTTTTATTTCATACATTTTGAGAAATGCATAAAATGACAGATTTATCGGAATTTATGAATAATTATGAATTTTTTTATGCTTTTTACTGGCCAAAATTGACATTAATTGAAATTTAAATAATGCTATTAATAGCTATTAATATTATTGCTGTAACAATGCAGTTGAACAGTTTATATCATTATTAAGCAATAAGTTACAATTTAGCAGGAAAAGTAATGAAAATTAAGGAAATGAAATACCGCAGCAAAATTCCTATTCCGATTACTTATTCTCAATTAGCAATTAATAATCAGTTAGCAAGCAGCAGGCGCAGTCAGAGCTGGGAGAAATTATTCTTTATAGAAATTTATAGAATTTCTGCAATTGATAATAAATGCCCCCCCTGACTGCTAGAATTCCTAGTTTCACAGTGCTATTACAGCACGGCGTTGTGACACAATTTTAATTGATGACGCCATTTTGGTTTGCCGCTTGATAATTGATATCGGTGTGAGCATTCTGACTTTTCGGCAGAGCAAACAAAATAGTTATAATTACGATTTATACTTAAATTCATAATTTCCTTGCTTTAATTCAAACTCTATCAAAATCCGAATGAAATTAAATTAAACATTTTGAATAACTAATTTATTTTATGAATATTAAAACAAATTCTTTGTTAAAGAATTTTACATGAAATTAAAAAAACATTAAACTGCGAAATGAAATTTAATTGTCTGATTTGTCTAGGTGAAGGTTTGCATTTCTATTGAAAGTGTTTTATGGCATCGTGGATTGCAAGGAGTTCTCTGTCGCAAATTACCTTGTTTAGTGGATTTTCAATTTTCTGGAAAAGGAACATTTTGGTTGTTTGCCGAATTCATTGTCCTGGTACGGTGTTTCACCCATTGCAAATCCTGAGCACTCGGCTGTTGATTGACACTGAGATTCCTAATCTGGGTATCCCGACAGCGCTGTTTGCGACAGAATTTCTTTAGTTTTTTCGAATTTTTCTGTTATATGTTTTGACCAATTTAATTTGACATTTCTTTTTGATTTAATTAAGTTGCTCAGTGGTGCCAAAGGTTCGCTGCAATTTGGGCTGTAGGAATGATAAAAATTACCATTCCAAGGAATCGTCTTTGTTACTTACTTATATTTTGAAGTTTGAACTTTTGAATGCCATTTAGTTTATGGTTTATTGGATTGGTGACATTGCGTGTTATTTTTATTGCGATAAAATAAATTTGACCTTGAAATTATTTGTGTTATTTAAATTAAATTTTTATTACTTTTTATAATATTTAGAGCGATAATGTTGATGAGATACACAGTCAATAATACCTCAATTATCTTCGGTTGACAAAGTAGCCATGAGATGTGAATAAGAAGTTTTGCATAATTTAACTGGATTCGATAACTTAATTTCCATCGGATCTTCTAGGAAATACATTTTTTAATTATGGAAAAGTTTCTATGGTTGAAGAATTACTGGTTTCTTAACAATTTTGTTTTCACTTATTTTCTTAATCATTTCGAAATTATGATTAAACTCAAACAGCATTGTGTATTTATAACAAAGGATGACCAATCAAATTTGTGCATTTGTGTTGCATTTGCCTTGTTTAAATTGCATATCAGTTGTTGTTTGTTTGTATTACAATAAACAAATTTGTATTGAATTCGTTATTTGCCTTTAATAAAAGATCACTAATAGTTTACATAAAATTTAAATAAAACTATTTACAAAAAGTTGATTTGCACAATAAAATGATAAAAACTAATAAACTGAAAACATTTGTTGACTAAAGTAAACAATCAATCACAATCTACTATTGTAGAGTAATGATATTTCTTTAATTCGGATTTTAATACACAAATCACGCTTTTTTTCTTCGCTGCAAGCATGCAGCGCATTCATATGCACAAATCGTGATATTATCAACCTTTGGCAGGTGTTGGAGGACGTCCTGTAGAAATTCTTGAAGCACCAACTTCAGATCGATTTCTGTGGCCAGCACTATTTTTAATGGGATGGTTTCCGGCGCGCAACAAATCATTTCATCCATTTTGGTGATCAATATAGACATTAATTTTTCTAAAATAAGAATTAAAATTGAAAAAATAAATTAATAATTTACCGTTGCTTGAAAGTTAGGACATATTGTTGTAAATTAATGAAATTGTAAATGATTATGAAATAATTATATACAAATAATTATATATAAACAATATCAAAAATTGGTCAAGTTGATTACATAAAGGTGATGTTATAATCATTGATGATTTATAAAAGGAAGCAAATAAAGTAAAAGGATTTCAATAATTTATTCACAAAAATCAGTAGTGTGACTGTTATTTTTATAACTCAAAATCTGTCTCTTCAACAAGGCAACTATCGAACACGTAATTTATATGTACCGTATTTAGTGGTTTTCAAAAATCCGAGAGATTCTACTATTATTCAATTTCTTTCCAGACAGGCATATCCAAATAATAGAAATTATATAATCAGTTCATTTCAAGATGTGAAGTAGTGGAATGTGTCACATCCAGCACACTACCTCCTACCGGTAGAAAATTTTTCTAAGTCCAAAAGTACAAATTTTCTGAGACAAACACTATGACTCATTCAAGGCCATTGAAACAAAGGCAATGAGTCATCAAACAATTTTCAAGGTCATTTAAACAAAGACCATGTCTCATTCAAGGTTTTCTCAAGGTCATTGGATGACTCATCAACTTTTTTCAAGATCATTCAAAATTTCTCAAGGTCATATTATTTTTAAATTTAAAATTACTTCTTATTTTTATAAATAGTGTTTTAATTATTAATATTTTTATTAATATTATTATTATTATTATTATTATTATTATTATTATTAATACTATTATTACAAGTTTTATTCAAAGTTTTTTATTAAAAGTTTTTATTTATTATTATTATTATTGTTACAAGTTTATATTAATAATATTTTTAATAAAAATTTTTATTATTAATTTTACTTTTATTATTACAAGTTTTATTTATTATTATTATTGTTGGGCAAAAACTGATAAAGCCCATTTTTTGTTTAACCAGCACGATAACGCCTGTGTGTTTTTGAGCAGAAAATTAAATTTAGATAAAAATGGAAAATTTTAAGAAAAATAAAATAAATAAAGAAAAATTTAAGTAAAATTTTGATACATAAAAATGTAAAAATTTAAATTTAAATCAAAAAGAATAAATTTTTTTATAATTTTGGAATATGCTAGAAATTCCTTGTTTTACTGCATCAAAACACACACACGAACAATCGTGATGTATAAGGCGAAGCTGGTTGAACAAAAAAACACTCTCTTAATTTTATCAAAAACTCATATTTACTCTCTCAATATTTATTACGAAGTGAGTATGCTATCTTGATTTTATCTACTTTTATGTTTATTTTACTTTTATTTTATTATATTTTACTTTATGTCTATTTCATAATGATTTAGGTTTATTTTGTTGAATATTTAAAAATAAAGTTTGAAAATAATTACTTCCATTATTAGCTTAAGTGATCAATTTTATTTGAATCGAACCTCCATTATGAGGAATTAAATTTTAAAATAATTTGTACAATTGCGTAGCTGTACGGTCACATATTATAGCCTACATGCACGCAAGAAAGAGAAATAAAATTTTTTTTTCGGTACCCCGGAACGAACCGGTTGTTATTGGGGAAAGCCGCGGCGAAGGCAGTAGCCAGGTCCGTTCAGTATTCTACCCTTCCTAAATCATATCGCCCAGCCCTCGAAAAAGCAGTGTTGAGGTCCTGGGAAAGGTTAAATATAAAGTTTGAAAATTACAATAAAAAGAAAAATACGTAGACTATTATCTAGTAGAATTAGCAAAAAGTTTTCGATAAAACATATTTCCATACAAAAAGTCATTATCTAACTAAAGTATACTACGAGACTAATAACACAAAAAATTCGGAAAATTTGACATATCAACCATAAAAAATCCACGTGTTACAAAAAAGATCGACTTCACATTTAATTAGCTGTATATCGGATTTTTCACAATACCATTATTCGTACTCAATCCACATTTTAACCCTAATATTCAAAATGACCTCGACTATAAATCCGGAATTCGATGTTATCCCATTACCTAGATTTTACTACTTCGTCAAAGGTAAAAATTTTACTCATTTTATAAAACTAAGTCCACGACCCTATAGCCTACATAACGACTATCATTCCTACTATTATTGTTATTATTGTACATTTAAAATTATTATTGTTACTAAAAATTTCATTATTATTGTTATAATTATTATTATTAATATTATTAGTACATCATTATTATTAACGTTATTGACTAGTGCCATTAATGTTAATAACTTAGTATTACCTTTAGAATGCTTCTGATATTATTATTGATATTATTATTATTATTATTGTTATCAACATCCTTAATTATATTAATATTATTATTATTATCGCTATTGTTATTATTATTATCATTATTAACATTAAATTTATATCATTATTATTATTAATCCATTAAGACTATTATTATTGTTAATATTATTAATTTTGACATAATATTATTATTATTGGATGAGCAATGATTTTGTTATCATTATTTTAGTGTCATTACTATGATCGTTAACCCATGATTATTAATATACTACAATATTACTGTTACTATTACAGTTATTGTCATTGTTATTCTTGTGATCGTTTAATTAACCCCACAATGGTTACTATGAATAGGTACATGCTAAGATTATGACTGTTGCTAAAATTGTCGTTCATCTAATTATTCTTACCGAATTTAACATTGATAGTTTTAAATGAAAGCTTCGCCAAGCATTAAAAATGGGGGTACAAATATAAAAGAAAATAAAACAATACCATTATAAAATAAAATTTTATTCCAACAATAAATTCACACATTAATATGATTCGCGGAAATAAAAAATTCCATTTCAGTGAAGTCTCGATTTGCGAATGTAATTGGAAGCTCTATCATTTAAAATTAAGGAATAGTTAGGAAAAGTAACAAATATACCTTACTGAAATTGTCCACGGATTGGAATTGGCGGCATTTGTCCTGGGGGTTCTGGAGTGCTTAAAATAAGAGAAAAGATCGTTAGTAAAAATATCAAAAGGAAAATCAATATTACTTACTATAGAATTTACCAATTGTTTGACCCGTTGCCATGGTAATAAGCGGCAAGCAGGTTAAAACATATATATAAAAAAGGGCTATATAATTAAATTTCTCTTAAACCCTTGAGTTTTGAGAATCGAAACGGTGGCCGGTAAAGTTAATCTTATTTTTACAATAAAATTTTATAAATTATATTATAATATTTATAAATTATATTATAGTAATTTAAATTAAAATTTTTATTTTTAAATTTAGTAAATTAAGATTTCTTTTTGGTAATTCAAATTAGCTTTCATAAATAGAAAATTAGAAATAATCTTTTAAATTGAAAAATAAAAATTTTAATATTATTATATTATTGATAATGTAGTTACGATGAACCTGAACCTAATTACTATAGTCATTATTGTTAATGTTATTATTGTTATTAAAATCCAGTAATTGGGACGCATGGACACGAACTTAGACCCAAGGTTTTGATAACATGTTGATGCGATGGAGCATTGAGGGGTTAAGAGGACCCAGAGTGTCCCCAGCAGTGGGGATAGCGCGTTGACCAGTGTCATGGCTATGAGCACTGTTGTAGATGCTTTCGGGGTGTGTAAGTCAGATAAAAGGTACATACACATCCCTTTCCCCGTCTAGATAGCATGATACGTCTCCGAGGGATATTTGTTTTAGAGATATAAGGTTATCTTAACATTCATTATGCATAAATTAAATTAATAAAAGATAATGATATAAAGATTTTTGTTCAGTGGACTCACACCGAAGGATTATAGACAAATTCCGCAGGGACATATCCGAGTACCACAAACAGCGGTAACTCAAACTCGGAGGACGGAGGCCATGGTGCGGAAGTGCCGCTACATGGAACAAACGTGGCTTTGCTCGGAGGCGGCGACCAAATTAAAAACAGAGATGGACGAATTGAGAGCCTAGTTGAGTCGGAATGATGAAGCCCTGCGGCGGGCAGAGCAGAACGCCCAGGAGCTTGAAAAACAAGTGGTCGAACTGAGATTCAGGGATGAAATCCGCACAGGCATAATGCAGAGCAGAGCAACACTATCGGCAGAGCAACAAGCCATAGTGATACCTAATATTATCGGGAAAGATGACGGAGTAAAAACTATGACTCCAGGTTCCTCACGTCTACCAGAAGATTTGCCTAAGAGGAACAGAAGAAAGAATCGGCCGAGTAAAAAGGAGCGGGAGCGGCTGTTTAAATTGAAACGAGCTCGCTTATTAGGTCACATCTTGGATGCGAATGGATTTTAACTCTTGTGCGTTCGATAACTTTGAGCACCGATAAACTATCTAACACTGATTATTTGTTAAATTTAAATATAACTTGTTAATGTTGATTTTGGCGTTAAATTTGATATTGATGTTTGAATGTGAATTGAAGTCGTTGGATATGGGGATACTAAAACGATCAAATGATTAGGTAAATTATTAATTAGATAGATAGATGAAAGGGGGACCGATCAAGTAGAGCAGAAAGTCTTCTATGACAACTCGTGAACCCGAGGGGGGTTAGGGCATTATCAGTTCTTGAAAAGGAGCTCACCTTTTGTTAACCTTTCACCCATTAGTTCACAGTACCAACGTCAACTTTTGACGGGCGACTAGCGGTTAAAATTCTTATGTAGGCGCTGGGAGGGGAATTTAAACAATATATTTATGACCCATCAGTGCCCAGCATTATTAACATTATTTTAGTAACCAAATAATTCCTACAAAACCTATATAAAATATCTAATCAAAATAATAAATCAATATATAAACAACTATATAAACAATATATAAATTGTTCAGGAATTGCAGTATCGGCTTCAAGCATTACTATATTACCGCCAACATCAAGGACATCAACTCCTCTATTATGACCATATGCAAAACTTGAGTTTTTCCCTACCCAATCTCTCTTATCGTCATGATTATTTAATGCGATTTTTGAATTTTTAATAGTAAGCAGCTGGTGATTTCGGGTCCCTATCCTAGTTTGAGGTACCGACATAATAGTGTTGGGCCAGAATACAAACGTCCTTGAGAATTGTTTAAATGAATCGGTAACACACACGCAAATACAACATGCAGATTTAAAATCGGACCCATAAAACACCAACTAACCATACTAAAATATGAGAAAGAAAAACAATTAAATATAAAATCAAGAAACACGAAAATAAACTAAAATAATAACAAAATGCAACAAGATCCACGCAAAATAGACATAAAAATAACATGAGAACATAAAATTTGACCGAAATTCGACAATTTAGCAAAAAATGCAAAAATCCATAAAAATGGAACAAAAATCAAATAATTTGAATTGGAAACAATTAAATTAAAAAATTAAAAATAAAATTGTCGAATTAAATTATAAAAATAATACAATTAAGAATAGAATATACTAGAAAATCACAAGGTCAAATTTTGTTTTACTAAATCAAATTTAACACGCAAGGTTAGGGTCATACAATAGGTTCCTTTTCACATAATTTTAATCAGTTTTTAAAATCAGTTTTTGCCAAATATGAATATGTATTATGCAAGTTATATGTCAATAAACGATTGATTCAGAAAACTTTTGTCGAAGTTTTTTCGGGCCCACAGCCGACACATTTACGCAAGTCAATAAAATCTACACACACCAACTAAACTGTGTAATTGCGGTGTAAGTCCGCCAATAGTTTGTGCCCGTGAAGGCTACGGCGTGAGAATGCAGTAGCTGGAACGTCAATATTGTCCGTTATTGGGGAAACTGGGAAGTAGAGAGGTAGTCTTTTGGCTACTCCTCTGCCTCCCATTTCCTGAAAATTCGACCTAAAATCTTGAACGACAAACGGCTCAAAATCACCATGCCGAGTAGTCCAGTGGATACTCGTAATATTTTAACATCGACACAAATATTCTTAAGATCAAATGGAGAGGGATCACGGGAAGGGGCGTTGTAAATCATTGCTATGATCGTGATTAAATAAATACTAAAATCAGTAATATCTAACGAGAATAAATTCTAATATCGATTAAATCATTATGTAATGAAACCGGTAATGGAAAACTGAATTGAGAATAGATGTTCAGTTAAAATAGTTCCAAATAAATAATCCAAAATGAATTTAGGAAGGTCAAAAATTAATGGTAACAAATTTCAGCTATTATAGTTACAATTAAATAAACGAATAAATAAATTCAGTGACGATAAAAATAAACCCAAATTATCATGATCACGACAAATGGATAGTACGAATAATGTTCAGGGAGAATAAATTCTAAACGTCATTTCATGATCAAGTAAATAAAGGAATAGAAAAAATCGGTGGTAATAAATAATGCTAACCAGCTGCCTCATGAACTAAATAAAAAATAAGTGAAAGTAATAGAAAGGGTACGTAAGTCGGAGAAAGTATACGACTAGGAAAATTAGAGAATACAAATTTGTAATGATGGAATCTGAGTCAACAGGAGGATAACCAACCATAATAGTTATTAACAGCGGAAGTCAGGTATACTCCGCTAAGTCCCAATTAAAACAGGGTTAAGATAAACTAATAAATTAATAAAATACACTAACGTTACGAAGGATAGGATCAACTCGACCCCACTGGAAATCAACTATAATAAAATAACATTACCTAAGTTAACTCCAAATCATTCCTAATTACTGGACAAGTATTAGTGTCACAATCACGCTAAATGATAACCATTCCAGCATAAGACATTTCGGTGTAACTGTAGATATAGCAAACCATAGATAGAAGAAATAAGTACAACATGCCACAACCAACATGAAAAGCTTGAAAAATCGGTAATATCAATAAACATAATTAAAAAGTCAAATTCACAATAGAACTATAATTAACATAAGTAGAAATATTTAACATTAATTTTGATGAGGACTTGTAACGATCCGTAGTAAAGTGAAACATACACCATGATCAGGATTGGAGGAGCGAAACCTGTAGGCTGAATCACGATTCTCATAATGGGAATAATCAACTATGACCATCTGAAGTTTTCCTGCCAAAGATCCACATTAAATATAATAGATCTGAATAGGATAAGTATAAAAATGGAATAAAAATCAGCATCCTTACTTAGAGTCACCGGTCAATGAGACAACGAATTCCAGGGGATCTTTCAAAATAAATATAAACCAGAAGACAGAGATAGATATAATCAATAGATCAATAAGTGTCGACGTATGAGTAGTCGAGTAAATCTAACACGGACAGAAAATCTTGACTAAATCAATTATCAACTACACCATTAGTCAGATATTATTCATAATTAATTCACTCACACGCCAACAAGCAGGAAAGGAAAAATATCAAACCAACACGTGTCATAATAGTCCGGATAGAAAATAATACGAATCGATAATAAGCGACATTACTCGAAAAGAAAAATTTCACAGACTGGTATTTACTGGAAGTCAATTAAAGACGTTTCAACTACGTGTCACTTCCTTGCTAGATGATATTTAATCAGTGCGCAGTGACAATTCTCCTTCATTTCCTACTAATTGCACGTACAATCATGGACCCACACCAAAAATGGCAGCGTAATGGAGCAACTAGTAATTCTCGAAGAGAAGATCTCGTGATGTGAAGGGAGCCAGCCCCGTCACACGATGGTAAGTTCCGTATCGCATTTAACACTTATTTAATTTTTATAAATTCATTCGAGGAACAACCGGGAAAACGAGATCGACCAAATCGTGCACTATTTTTCAACGTCAGCCACGACCTATCAATGCTGGGATGACCAATAGAATTTCCGACCGAATCACATAATTTCATTATGCATCAAATAAAAATTATTACTATCAATATCTTTAATTTGTTATTTGTACATGATTCTTTTTGGAAACTAATATCGTGACCCAACCACCTGTGATTTCTGACGAATGCCAACAACTAGCGCGACTGAAAATGATAGTGTACTACACCACTAGTCAGATATTATTCATAATTAATTCCCTCACACGCCAACAAGCAGGAAAGGAAAAAGATCAAACCAACACGAAGCACCTAGGTAATGCATCAACCAAAATCTAGCAATCGCGATGATAACATCATAATCCAACTAGAATAACACAACTCGCAACGAAATCCCCAAAACCCAGATGATAGAGTTTTCTTCAATGCTTGCGAAAAATGAATAGACGCAGTAGTGTCGAGACGCCGAAATGAAATTCGTAAATTAAGACGAGCTAGCACAAGCTCCAAATCGAAATTCCAATGACCACGAAATATCCAGCCAAGCCGAATAGACGTGAAAACCGCTGCTAATTGAGACGCATGAAAGTTCTCCCAGAATAAGCCAGATAAGAAACAATTTAACCTCGAGACGATGTTCACTGCAGTAACCCTGCCGATAACCGTCGAAGAACGCAATAATCAGACCAGTTTACCCTTTATAGTTATTCCACCCCCAATAAAATCCATTACCATTTATATGTTAAAAGGTATTAGTTTTATAATCATAGTGAACACCATTCCGACGTTAATTCTTAAATAACTTAATGATTAAAAATTTGCAAACCACTCTTGGATAGACGTGTCTCGAGTCACGGTGCGATTTCCTGCACGATCGGCCACCAGATGTCGATAGGCTCTGTGGGACGCAAGGTTCTCAGTCTCGCCGGTGAGAGAATCTCGCGCAGGCATTCAAAGAGATTACGGAGAAGTAGACTTACCTTTTGTGGCCATAAAAAGAGAGCCCGGCCGGAATCCAGCTAGAGAGATTCGCGGGCAAGCGGAATTCTCTTTGGCGAGTCTGGAGGAACACCAGCGCCAAACCAATCGACAAGTGGACCGAGCCAGACGACACCTGGCTGAGATCAACAAGGCCATAGCAACAGGAGCTATCCCTAGTACGGATAGGTACGCCTCTCCGTACAATGTGTCCTACAACCTCAACGATCCGAACTTGGACGAAGAATCAGAGGCCATGAACGTGGTGATTCCACGAAGAATGTTGACCAGGGAAATGAAAGACGAGGTTAGACGTCTCAACCTGGATCAAGAGCACCCGTACGCTCATGAGATTCCAAGGCGTTTTGGAGGTCGAAGCCGTGGGAGACATGATTAATATCAGTATAATTTGCAAAATAAAAATCGGATTTTGTTTTAGCTCTCTTGTTTTGTTTTCTATAATGATGGATGAATGGAGTTGTTGTATGTTCAAGAACAGATTTTGTTTAAAAATTCAGATTAGAAATTGGATAAGTGAAGTTTCATGACGAAGGTTAATTTAATGTTGTATTCCGTGTTGTAGATATGGAACCCCAAAAAATTCTTCAAGAAGAGTTGGTCAAAGCCCAAAGATTAAATCGAGAATTGAACCAGCAAATTGTTAAACTGACAACTGAAATCCTGCGTATAAAATCCAGCTGGGTAGAGCCGAAAAGAGTAAAGGCTCTATACCAAAAGTAGATTGCCGCCCAGCGAGGTTGGGCCGAAGAAAAGCAATTGAATCAAAGCCAGAAACCCCAAATCCGCGGGCTAGAAGTAGCTCTATCTGCTTGCCAGGAGGGCAATGCAGTGACTTATCCTCTTGTTTTTGCTCCAGCCCAATTGGCTTACAAGGAGGCCACATCGAACTCCAAACCTGCGAGCAAACCGCCTGGACACCGACCTGGCCGGAACGAACGCGCCAAACGTCGAGCCGCTCAACGAGCGGATTAGAACAGCTTCATTTTGTGATCTTCAAATAAATTTGTGTTGATAAAATTGTTGATCTAAATCATGATTTATAAGGTCAAGACCTAGGCGGTGTAGATATAGTTAAACAGAAATGATTCTATGTGACAAGACCAAACCGAAGTACGCAGAGGGGACGAGATTAAGCAAAGCTCACACAGACCTTCTACCGGTAGTGCATTTTACCCGGTTTGAGGTCAGGCCAGAGTAGTTCTTTCATAGCGCTCACCTTTGGCGACATCAAAAACCAATGGTTACATTTCCAACGTTGCTTAGCAACGGGTAGCCATCGGGGGAAAAATAGTAATTATGTGTGGGGTCAAGGTCATACCAACCCGAAACCCCACACGTAATAAAAATAGTATTGTTATTATAACAATGTAAATACGATTGAAGTTTAATGTCGGTACCCAGTAATTTTTCAACCTTAGCTCGCACTGTTTGATTAATTTCCTAGCAGGCTATAACTTTTACGGCGCAAAAAAACCCACTCTCTATATCCTAACCCTTTACTCTCATCCTTGAACTTGCCTATAACTGAGTCAAATCGGCTAGAATATAAAGGATGAGAAGGATCATAGTTTGAGGTGTCTAACAGGTCATCTGAAATCATCGGTATCACCCGCTAATAAATTTATATCACAGTTATAAATATCACGATATTTTTGTAATTCAATATACTGGAACTGTACATCAGTAGTTTGGATAGATCTAGAACTGATTGACCGATATAACTAGGTCTATCCAAACATATTGAGTCCTTATTAAGATGAGCGGCAAAAAGATCATCAGTAATCTCTATTGTTTTTCTAAATGCCGGTTTTGACGAATATGTAATTAACTTTTCAGCTGAATTACATAATCGCAAATTCAACCTCTTTTTAAGGTTCTCAACAGATTTACCATACAGACTGTTGTTATACAATTTAAATAAATCTCTATATAATTCACTAACTGCATTTGCACGCAAGTTAGTGTTTTTATCAATATAATTTTTAAAAATAGGAGCTTGCTGTATTTAATAGCTCTATGTATATGTGTAACCTCAGCCCCGAGAGAAAGATAAAGCCTGAGAAGCCTCCAATGAAGAACATAGTTCTTCTTAGGATAATGCGTGAGCATCAACCTCTCAACTTTGAGTTAGATGGGCACATCTTTTTTTCTGGTTCAATCGGAAAGTCATTTAAAAAATCATGTAAATAATCTGGAATCTCGATATCAACTTCACATAGTATATCCATATGGAAGGATTTCAATATCTACAACATTTGCACATTCCTTCAAAACCTCATCCAAACCATCATAGACCCAAGTAAAATCAGCGTAAGAAAGACTTTGGCTGAGAGCTCAACCATACATATTATTTATATCTATGTTTGTAAACAAATGTTAACCCACCCCGTATTCCGCCTTCGTAAAAATTGAACATTTCCATGTCCTGTAAAAGTTCAACGGGTTCCATTAATTTCATAAGCGCTGAAGCCCATAACATACCCGGAATTCCATAAAAGTTTAGAGGTTTAAGACCATTGTAAACAATAGCCTTGGCAAGGAATAGTGAAAATAGTCCACAAGGAGAAATACGTCAAGTTTAAGGTAAATTAACAAATAACCACGCAAAGTCGTTCAGTTTTGCTGCGTCCAGATTAGTTGTGCCCTATAGTACTCATCTTCACTTACCCCCTCCCAAATTGGAGGTAACTCATAAGTAGTCTCAAGAACTTCATCATAAATAGCAAAATTATACGGAAAGATACTTTTATAGTCAACTACAGAACCTTGAAAGACAGACGAAGTCAATGGAAGAGAAGTTAGTGTTTTCACAGCCTTAGCTAATGAACAATTAACAAATTGCATACTGTCGATAAAGCGAACAGCCAATTTATTAATGTGAACAATTAATGAAATAAATTTTTCTGTAGAGGTCGGTATGATATCTAAATTCCATGAAGGAAAGCGATCGAGACTGTATTTTTAAATATGGTGAAGGTCATAAGCTCTTAATTTATGAAAAACGATGGGTATTAATCAATAAATCCTACGAGCTACATTACATTTTCGGCGGCCTGCCCCTAGATAATTATTTGTAACATGGCAATGATTTCTAAGCGGAATTACAATAGGTTTTTCTACATAAATAACAGTTTCGACAAGATTTAAACTGTCGAACCTCATTGAAAGACATAGGCCCTATCAATTTATCACCTTCCGAATCATAGTACGGAATAACAATTTTAGTTTCAATTTCCTCAATTTTCTTAAGAAAACCAGGAATGCAATCAAGACCATAAAAGCATGAATCATGATGAGTCATCCAATGACCTTAAAACTTTTTAAATGACCTTGAAAAATTATTATGAATCATCCAATGACCAATTTTTAACCGGGGGGTATGTGATCTAGCTGTTACATGGTCTAGCGATGACATAACCATCTACTTTAGAAGATTTACCATATAAAGTTCATAACCTAGAAATCCAATCAATAACAGTAACTGCAGACATCGGTTTCGGTTTCCTTGTTAGTTTATAAAACTTATTCGAGAAAAAAAGTATTTATATTAGTGATAAAAAATATCAATTATCATGACTTTGTCGATCAGATTATCCATGAAATAAAATTAATAATCGAAGAAGAGTTCTTGGACTTTTTATTAACCCTGGATTGATTGCAGATCACATTCATTGCAAATGCATAATTATGATTGGCTCATTTTCAACCCTTGGTTATTTCCGATTGGTTGCACATACTCTTTAACTACAGTATAAATTACAATACAAAATACATCTTCATAATTTCAAACATGCAATATGTTTTCAAACAAACCAGTTCACAAGCTAAAATAACCGGTGAAGAAAAATCAGTGAGAAAACTAATGAGAAATATTGAAGTTAAACCTCCTGCAGTGAAAACATAATTATCAACAACCGTCAAACAAGATTCTTCGAAGCATTTGAAGATATTCAATTCAAAGATAATGAAAGCCGGATTATTAGTATAAATATTCAAGGATATAAGATTGATTTGAATAATGTTATGAGACCTATTTTGAAAGTTAACAGTGCTAAAATGTCGCTAGGATTTTAGATGTTTTATTTATTATATCTTTGTATATATATAGTTTTCCTTATTTATTTAATTTATATGTGTATATTTAAATTAGAATGTAAAAGTTAAAGTAAAAGTTGAACTTGAAATTTAAATTAGAAAACAAAATTAGAAAACAAAATTAGAAAATTAAATTAAAAAATTAAATTATGAATTTAAATTATTAGTATTGTTGGTGTACTGGGAAAACTTTATTACTAATGATTCATGACTTCCGCTTATTCTCATGTCTCTTCTACTCTAAGGTCAATTCCCATCGTACACCACACAATTTACGGATTAGCATCATACACCCATGGTTGAGGCCATGTTGGTAATGTGTTTGACAGCCGAATGCCATTCAAGCAGGTGAGCACTGTTACCAACACTACTTCTCGAATAACCTTCGTTTCAGGTATAAAGCGGCCGCTAGAAGGTCTTACGCGTAGTTTTATGTTCCCTTGATTTTCGGGAAATATGCCTGGTTCCTTCAGTCTATGTAGTGAACGTGATTGGGAGGATATCGAACATCAATGAAACTGATTGACTTATAAATTTTAACCTCTGGCTATAGAGCTATAACGGAATTTAATCACTATTTCTACTTTACCAGTCGATAATATGAGAATATAAGTTATATACTGAGATCTACATAACCCTTATTATATAATTACACTAAATTGAAACTAACGCTGTTTAATTTACGAAATAATTAATACATAATTACAACTTCTGTTTAATAATATTTAATTTAGGAACTAAACTAATAAGTTAAAATAATACGTAATTGGAATTCTAAATGATTAATACTTAAATTGCGAAATATGCTAACATACAATTTATTTAATGGTGAAGATATAAGGAATCTTAACAACAATAACAAAAGAAGAATCATGAGTTTTTGATCAAAATGAAAGTCAGCATAGATAAAAGTGGAGGCATCCATGATCGCGAGGAAATTGAATCAACCTCACGGGCGGATTCAAAGTGGATCGCTTCGGCTCTTCTCGTGGCAGGATTGTGAGCCCAACCACGAAAATAATAAGTGGTGAGGAGTGTCCGCTTGTGGAGGCTCTACTTCTATTGATGGAGGATTGAGCATCGTGGAGATGCTAAATCGGGTGAGTGACTCGATTTCCGTCGTGTTGATAGTGACTTGGGCCGAGGAGGGGTGCAAGAAGAAAAGCTGCACTGGCGCACATATTACTCTTAGATCCGATGCGCGACGATCCTCCTCCTCATTGAACACATCCTGTAACTCCGTCATTTCTGTAGATCCATCGTGTCGCAGATTTGCATGTAGCAGGGCATTCTCAGCCTTGCGTTTCTGTCTCCGGTGATGATTTCTATTCGGCTTGTGTCGCCAATTTCCTGAAACGTTTTCAGAGTTACTGGTTGAGAGATGTCGACCGGTTAGTTTAGTTTCCGCCTGAAGAGGCAAATGGTGGACTGGAATTATGTCCAATTCCTGAGCCATTCTCCTACTCGGTAGACGAGTTAGAAGTTCGTTTTCTGTGAAAATTTGCCGCACAGCGCTCTGTTCGGATATGGTGATCCACTGGCTCCGGTTTTCTGTAATAAGATCGTCTCGAGCTTGTGAGAGATGGGATATTTTTTTATAGAGCCCTTTGGTAGTTTCTAGCGAGCACCAAGTGCCCTTGATCCTCTGGTATTAATCCTGTAAAATGGAGTTTTCAGGCTCTAATTTGTGGAGTTTCTGTGACATTGCCACAACGGATGGAGAGATTCGGGGAATCCGCGGTAAACTGGATAGTGTAGACATCGAGAGAACAGATAGATGGGAGTTTGATTACTGTAGACTATGCGGATGGATCCTGTGATTATTTCGAGAATTTCAAATAGGCTTTGACGCTTGTAAATATTTCCAGAATACTTGAGAGAAATTATGTCCTTGCATCGACCAAGTTGTGTGGAACCTCGCTCTAATGGTACTATACCTATTTAATATGCCTCTCAAATCAATGCTCCGTTATTCGAAAAAGTCAAAATAGGCCATTTTATTCAATTTCATCATTCATTTATTTTTGTTATTAGTATTAGATTTGTTATTACTAAACTAATTATTATTAAATATCATTATTAAGTCGTCATAATTATCAGTATTTAAATCTCACAGAAGTCAAAACATCCCATTCTATTCAATTTAATCATTTATTTATTATTATTATCAGTATTAGATTTATTATTACTGAATTCATTGTTATTAAATATCATTATTAAATCGTCACGATTGCCACAATTTATATCTCAAAGACGTAAATGCATGCAAGAAAATAAAATGAATTTTACTGAACTAGATTCGAACTAGTACTCCAAGAAATTCAACGCCAGACCATCCGTAGAGAGCGGCTGGTCACGAGAAAGGTCTAACTATAAAGTAAGAACGAAAAATAAAAGTACTAGTAAAAATCAAAAAGAAGAAAAGATTATGTATTAGTTTTCATAGCATTGTAATTGATAATAAATGAAAATTTAATGACCAAGATTAATAAACGTGAAGTTTGAAATACGAAAGAAAATTAAAGATAATTCAATGTCAATGGAATCAAAACAACTTCCATCGATAAGATTCGAGTAGGTAAACATTTTTTGTCGTTATGAGAATTGTGTTTCTGGCGACAATTTTAATGAATTCTGTCCTTCATGTAACAATTGAAAATTTAGATATTGTCTATATTTATTATTTTATGTATAATTTCTTATGTTCTATTGATAAAATTATTCTACATATATTTTATTCATTTAGAAATATTTATGCTGGCTGTATTATTTTTATTCATTTAGGAACCTCTATTACCTAAATCCCATTTGATTTTAATAGATTGCCAATAGTAAAAATATTATGTTTCATTGACTGTAGAACTATATTAATATAATAATCTAATTCTAAAATGTTTATTCAATAATTTTTATTTATTAACTACCTGGTCACTGATATTTGAGTTGACCTATATTCTATGTTTGGTATAATATTTTGTTCGAGACCTCAACACACTCATTTAGGCTCACTAGACCGTAAATTCATAGATTTTGACATTAGAATAAACTTTTTAATGTAAAATTTACTTTAATATGACTAAAGGCTGACTTTTTGTTCAAAATAAAACACCATATTATACACTTCCAACGACAACACCATCAAAAGTACCCTGAAATCATGAGTTTAAAACCCAGAACCGACTTTTTCGACCAAAAATAACCAAAAAATGATATTGTCAATATGGCGACCACTTTATTAAAACAAAAATAACCACTTTATTGAAACAAAAATTCAAAATGGCGTCTTCATTTAAACAACATTACTGATAACGTCATTTGACCTTGATCTATGATATAATACAAATTGTGGTGTAGTAGCATGTGAGATGTTACGCAACGGCGTGTGCTTTGCAACCAATTCTCGGTTTTTAAGAAAAAAAAAGATTATTTAAATATAAAATATAAAGTCATAAAATATTATTAGAAAATTCTACTTAATTCTACTATAAAAGATTTTTTTTTGATGATCGAAAAAATTTTTTATAATCTAATGTCCGTCTTAGGTTCACTGTACCTTTACAAAGTAATTCTTAATTTATAGAATTTGTTGATTTTTGATCCTATGTATATGGGATTAATGATCCTATATAATAACAATAAGCGGCACTGCTTTCCACACACACATACACATAGAATTATTGTCTTAAGCGCGCCAATTTCTATGAAGTCGTAAAATTATTTTTCTAAGATTAATACTAAAACATGTTTATAAAACAAATTTCTTTCATTTATCAGTTATTGTTCATCTTTTGAAGAAGTGCATACGTTTTTGTTTTTATTTAGTGTTATTTTCAATTTAAATAGACTCGAATTAATTTGAATGAAATACATTATACATATTGAAGTACTATGACCAGGTATCCAGGTAAATATAATAAATTACTTTACTATTAATCATTATATAATTTAAGGGTTCTAAAAAATTATGTCTATAAGAATTATTTTGAATTGCGGATTTAAGTAAAATTTTAAAATTATTTAAAAGTGACTACATTCTTTCGATTAATGTTTTGATTCTTTTGATTTCGAGTTAACTATAGACATTACAGAAAAAGTTCAAATAAATTTTGTAGAACTTACAAGGGAAGCTTTCGAAGTGTAAATTTCAGATCGGGTTCAAACTTGCACATTTATGGAGACACTTATTATATAGTGTAGATACATATTTACATATTTACTTCACATATACATATTTACCTCACAAGTTAAGTAAAATATTGGCAATAAGTTTGTTTTTTATTTGAGAGTTTGTCTACTGTCATTCAAAGAAAACCATACTATTCATTATTTGTTTTTGCTTTTCTGTTTTTTTTGTTGTTGTTCAATCAAATATATGTCAAAATTGTTGCAAAAATAATTCTTGCTTCCGTAATTTATACGCATGTTGTTCCGTGAAAAAAAAACAAGTGATATCTGGCATCTTTTGTCTTAAATGTTACATTAAATAGATCTGACACCCTCATTTTTTTATTAGATTAGAAAATGGATATACGGAATTTTTTCAAGAAGCAGCAGCTCGAAGAATCAAATTCAAAAATTGCAAAAAATAATACGAAACTCGATAATAATGATACGCATGCAATGGAAGCCTCTACTTCTACACCATTCGCATCTACTGCGAGTACTCCAGAAAATACCACAAAAATTTTATAGATATTATAAATCATTCACATACACCAGATGATATAGTTTTTAAAGCGTTGAAGCATCCTTGGACACCAGAAACATCTTATGATTTCAAGAACGATTCTTTGGACAGTTCTCGGATTTTTCGACATACCTGGTTGCATGATTATCCAGAAATGTCATATTCTGCAAAATTGAAAGGTGTTGTTTGTCGCTCTTGTGTCTTATTTAAACTTCATGTTGATAGAGAAATTCAAAGTGCTTTTATTTTAAAAGAATTTACAAAATATACAAAATTTCATGAGTGTGCGAAACTACATCTACAATCAAAGTGGCATCGCGAATCAATTAACAAAGCCAATAATTTTAGCCAGATTATACAAATTAAGCGCAGAAATGTTGCTGAAATGATGAATTCGGTGCTAGAGCAGACCATAGAAAATAATAGGAAAAAATTGTTGCCAATTGTAAAAACAATTGTATTTTGTGCAATAAACAATATTCCTTTTCGGGGAAAAACAGATAAAACTGTCATATTCAATAACCTTCTGCAGTTTAGAATAGACGCATGAGATTCAATTTTGAGTAATCATTTACAAAGTTGTCCTTCAAACGCTACTTACATTTCACATCGAGTACAAAATGAATTAATAGGAATTTGTAATGATGTTTTAGGAGAAAATATTATTGAAGATGCAAAGAAAAGCCCATTTCTTTCAATAATTGCAAATGAATCGTGTGATATATCTGGAATAAAGCAATTACCTATTGGAATAAGATTTATAAATAAAATGTCCACTAATGAATTTTGCTGCCGGGAAGAATTTCTAGGATTTGTTCCATTAGAAAGTATGGACGCCGAATATATATCAGAAACTATTATCTTGTCTCTTGTAAAATTTGGCCTTGATCTATCAAAAATGATTGGTCAAGCCTACGACGGTTGCTCGACAATGGCGGGAAAAATTAGTGGCGTGCAAAAGCGTATCCAGGATCAATACCCATTTGCAAAATTTTACCATTGCAGTTCACATAGACTGAACCTTCTGATAAACAACCTAAATGATGTATGTGGAATTAGAAATATGGTTGGGATTATAAATTCGATTATTAACTTCTTTCGAGAGCTCTTTAAGAAGAAAACATATTCCAAAATATTCCTCTATTTTGTGAAACACATTGGACTGCTAAATACAAGAGCGTTCGAATTTTGAAAAAAAATAATATTGTCATAATAGAAGCATTACATAAATTATCTTTTAATGGTAATATTAATACAAAACAGCGATCTAGTCAGCAATATCACGCATGCACAGATTCAACATTTTCAGTTTGTTTATATATAATGTCTGAGAATTCGTCTATGCTAGAACCTGTAACTAATAATCTCCAAGGAGTTGATCAAAATCTGTTAACTGTGAGGAAACAAATTACTTCTCTTGTTAAACTAATATAAAACCATCGAAAGTTTGCAAAAGACAATTTCCATAATCTCTGGGAAATAATGGGTTAGGGTTTGTCTGAATTAAATATTGAGCTGATACCACCAAGAACTGTGAAAAGGCAAACTTGCCGAACAAATATTCCTTCCGATTCTCCTGAAAGTTACTATAGAAGGTCAATTTTTATTCCATACCTGGATTCATTAATAACACATCTGGAAGAACGTTTTCCTGAAGAAAATGATGTTTCATATTCGATATTTAATTTAGCACCTAGGTTTATGAAAAGCTAGATCAAGACGAATATGAAAGAATAACGAATGGTATTTTTAACAAATATGGTACGTTTTTAGAAAATTACCAAGCAGAATCTGCAACACGGTATCATTAATATAAGACTTATAAAGATCCTAGCGAATCAATTTCAAATGTATTCGATGCTTTTAAGGCAGTAAAATTATTTTATCCGTCAGTATTCAGGGCAATTTGCATTGTTCTTATTATTCCGGCCATTACTTGTACCGAAGAACGATCATTTAGCACACTGCGTAAAGATAAAACTTGGCTGCGCTCGACAATGTCGGAAGGCAGACTTGATGCCCTCTATATGATGTACATACATCGCAATTTAGTCAATGAGTTAATTGAAAAAGGATTTTACTCAGAAATCATAGATCGCTTCGGACGAGAACGGAGAAGGCTACAATTACTACAATATGGCAAAGTTGCTGAAAACAAATTATTTGGATAATATAAATATGTCCAGAACCTCCGGGGATTCATATTTAATGTCATTGAACCAAAGATGTTTAAAGAATAAGTTATTTGTATAACAAAGCTGTGTATTTTTTTTATCTGTTTAAGTCATCTATGTACATATATATGGCTCATTATATATTTGGTATGAATAAAAATAAATGTTGAAACTGTCCAATTTTTATTATTTTAATTTTAACTATAAAAGAACACAACTTTTTACTACAAAATAAGTATCAAGCTTTATGTCTATATCTCTGTTTTGGTTTTGCCCCCCCCCGGATTTATTTCTGCGGGCGCCTATGGGATTACATAACCATTATATAATCATATGTGATAGGTGTAATATACTGGTTGCATAATAGTATGCCAGATCACGCCACCATTGCTGGTCTGACAGTTGTGTAATACGCACACCTCTCCCTTTTGGTTCTAACAGCTCGCTGTATACTACAGACTCACCATGGTCAAATTCTCATAGGTCCAAGCAGCACCATATTGTAGAGCACTTACGACTCTATCAACATACCAAAATCTTTGACTAAAAAACTTTGATAACCATTTCATTTCGAGGAAAGTAACATAAATACTCCTGTGTGTGTGTGCTTAATATGCAAAAATACTCAGAACATTTTTTTAATAAAAAGCAAATAAATTTGAGTAGACTTACTTAACTTTTTTAATTTGACCTATTTAATATAAAAATAATATTTGCACTAGCGGGCACTAACTTTAAAAGTCGATTTATAAAGATTATTTGACCTACATAAAAACTATGAAAACCTTGGTGAAAATTCATAGAAAATCTTTAAAAATAATTAATGTTCAGTTGACTTTCACAATTTCAATAAAAACCCAAACATCAGTTTAGAGTAAACATTTGTTTAGAGTAATGTTTTACATTTTCTATCAAGTGCCGAAATCATTTTCTTCCGAGATAACTGAAATTAATAATAATAATAATAATAATAATAATAATAATAATAATAATAATAATAATAATAATAATAATAATAATAATAATAATAATAATAATAATAATAATAATAATAATAATAATAATAATAATAATAATAATAATAATAATAAATAAATAAATAAAATAATGCGCAAAGTCAACATATATATTATACTACAATATATTTCAACAGACTCCCTGTTATCATCAGGTAGATATGAATTGAAACTATATAGAATAAATTACTTTTATTTAAAAAATTTTCCTATTTAAAAAAAACTATTTTATAAAATTTTAAAAAATCAAGTTTTAAGAAAAGTTTTAATAAATTCTCAATAAAATATTTTCAAACATGGTTATAAATATAGATAAATTGGAATGCCTGCCCGTCAGTTCCACTCTCAAGTTCTCGATCACAGTCGACACATCAGCATTGCTGATAAGGTCATTGGATCCAAAGATTAATGTGCAAAGTGCTGTGACTACGAATGTTTTGAATGTTTTTAAATAGTTTACGTATGTTAAATCATGTTTGTTTTTTTAATATTATTAAAATAATTGAAAATTTTAAATTACATTAATTTTTAAAGATTAGAATATAAGTGAAAATTTTAAAATTTTAAATTAATTAAAAGTGAATTGAATATATTTTTAAAAATATTTATTTATTAAAAAATTAAATTAATAAAAAATAATTTGTTTAAATTAAATGTTAATCCATAATATTTTTAGTTGGTTTTGAGTACCTGAAGATGATAGCTGTGCTATCGAAATATATCGTACGAAAGGTTTTTTATTGGCGTTATCTTTTAATATAATTATATATATATATATATATATATATATATATATATATATATATATATATATATAATATAATATAATATAATATAATATAACTGATTCGCTCAATATTGTATTATGATTTTACAAATCAATTATATCAACACTTTTTCAATATTGATAGTTATCAAATAATTGCAAATATTACTGATTAACACTAGTTTATAATTTTTTTATTAATCATTTACAATATTCTAGATTTCAAATTTGACTATATTTTCAAAATGTCACTAAAAGATATTGAGGTTTGGTTTTATATTTATTGATTAAATTAACAATTTAAATTAAGGTTACAGAATTATGTATTAAAACGTTGATGAAATTATCGAGTTGTGTAATATTTTTAAATGATATTACTCCTATGGAATTTAATATGCTCAGTATTTTCTGGTTATGCATGGAATGCAGACTTGGAGAATATCGAGAGATTATTCAATCTTTGATTATTAATTTGGATAAAATAGAAATAAAAATCATAAACAAATTAGAAGATGCAAGAAAAAAGTTTCTTACATGCTCAATTTGCAAAATTAACAAAGTATTCATTGTGATATAATTGTATTGGGATAATTGATTTCCATGTCCCTTATATGTAAACCCTTATAATTAATGTTTATGATTGCCTGCATATTTTATTGTCTAAGTCCTCGGATTGCATCAATATTTATTATTTATCCCGACGAGACATATGCTGTAGACACACATGTAGTCATTAATAAATTCTTCACAAATATTGTTATTTTAATCTTCTTATATGGCTTTCTACTCAAGAATTACTAAGAATCCTTCTACAACCAAAGACATATTCAATTATAGATGATCTAGATGAATTTATCGAGAATATTGAATCCTATTTTTCAACAATTCAATTGGACAAAAGTCAAAGAAAAGTGATTATTCGAACATATTTGGTTGACAATTGTAAATATATGACAAAATTTCTGATGAATAAGACTTTTCGAAAATTTTAAGATTAGCTTTTGAAGAAAATCAAGATTTAGCTAAGGATCTTGAAAATTTACTAAATTATCGAAAAACAGAAGATGATGCAGAAACTTATATCAATTTCGAATAGGTACCAGCAACCATCAGTTGTATAGTTTCAAAACAACTAAAGTCGCACTTATAAATAATGACGATAAAAGGGTTTGGGTTGGAAAGAATGAAAGTTTGACATATTGTCATTATATGATAGAGAATATCAATCAGTTTACAAAATAACATTAAACTGTCTATGATCTGGTTTTCAAATCGATCATCAAGCTACCAATCAAACAGATCATCAAACTGCTCATCAAACTTTCCATATTTATCAAACTTTTTATTAACATATTTCTGATTAGCATTGTTATATCTATTTAATAAATGTATATTGGTTTCTGATGTTGATTATTGTTATATTCTTAATAAAAATTTTGTATATAAAGTAAGTGTAAAATAAATAAGAATAATAAGAATAATAAAAATAATAATACTAATAATAAAAATGATAATATTAATAATAAAATATATAATAATAAAAAATTAAATAAATAAAAATAATAATAATAAGTAATATAATAAATAAATGATTAATAATAATAAAAATAAATTAAATTAAAAATATTAAAATAAAAATAGAAATTACTAAAATAATAATAAAAAATAAGTCAATAAATTAAATACATAATATGGTTGATGAAGGGTACAAGATGACGATTGTTGGCGTACTGGGTAGAATTAATTTTGTTTTAATCTACTCTTGCTTATCTGAATCTACTTTCTCAACCACTATTGCTTTTTCTAGGGAAATTCCTTTCATACCCAGACGCCCCACAATTTGTATATTACCACTGTATACCCATGGGCAAGCCCATGTTGGTACTGTTTACAGCAGCCGAGAGTCCACAAACAGGTGAGCCTCGTTTTCAAGATTACTCCTTGTGATAATCTCGCTTTCGGGTTCCTGACGGCCGATAGAAGGACTTACGTCTATTTCATTTATCTCTTTCTCTCGACATTGGCACACACATTTCCATCTGTCACCATCGATTTTATGTATACGTCCGAATCAGAATTCTCTTAGAGTCTCATTCAATTCGTTGGTAAGTATTCGTGCACTTTTACTGCCGGAAATATACTCATCTGCGACCTGGCTACTTATTTATCTTTTACCAGTTAAATTTAGTTAACATTAATTTTAAATGTTTAATAAATTAATTTTAATTACTGAAATGCAGGACATTTTCCAAAAGAAAGATTGGATTTGTAACTGTTGAAAATTTAGATCATTAAATTATTTAAAATTTCCGATTTACTTCCGAAGTAATTATTAAAAATATGAAATAATGTTGGTAACCTCGAATTTTGTTTTAATTTGAAAAATCTTTTCTATAAATAACTGGCGAAAATTTAAATTCTCATATAATTAATTGTACTCGCTGTTAAATCAGCTGTTTTAAGTTCAAGAAAGTTTCCTGGTTGTTTTTAGAGGAAAATAAAATCCTCTTATGATTTGCATTTACATTTTATTTATACTTATTCTTTCATTACTCAACATACTCTTTATAGAGACTTAAAATTACTTTTACGATAGTTATAATGGTTTCAATTTTTAATATTTTAAGTTAAATCGAGCTTTCCACTCATACCTTTCGCATGCATCAAACTTCATTAATCTTACTTTATACTCCGGTAAGTCTTCATTCATCTCTTTCTCATTTATTTATAGACATACCGAAATTTATTAAAAAATTTAACATAATAAAAAAAAAATTCTATTTTATAACTACACGTTTACAAAAGGAAAAACAATAAAAATAAATGAAATATAATCACGTCATAAATTGGTTTTGAATTATTATGTCAAAATACAATTCGGTTTTCAACAAGATCTGGCTTTCATTCGTCGATGTCGACGGGAAATCTCCGTTTTCGACTAAAATTTTATTCGTTGGACCCGACCTGGGGAACTAAGTGGCAGAGCTCGTCCCCAAAATCGTCCGTCCAATAACCGATGGAAGTGGAGGATTTTCGATTTTCGTCGGTTCCTGAAGTGGTTGTTGAAGTGGAGGGAATATTTACCCGAATTCGTAATTCGTCTGTTTCATCGGCGCAGATTTGGGTTTTGCATTTTCTTCGGATTTCTTCATTTCCGGCGGGTTTTCGTCCGATTTGACGAATTGTGACTGTTGTTCGGTGACTAGCATCGCCGCTTCTTCCAGGGTCTGGACTGCATTTCTTAGGAGAGTGACTCCCTCAGCTCGGCGTCGTTTACGGCGACGCTGGTTTTTACTGGGATTGTGTTTTTTGCTGATTTTCGGGGTTTGCGGAGGACCAGTCGTGGCTTTTTCGGGTATGTGATCGGCGGGAATTAGATTCAACTTTATTGCCAAATCACGGTTGGCTAAGCGCCTTGTTAGCTCCGTTTCATTAAAGGAAGCTGTCAGGACGGCGCTCTGATTGTTAATAATAATCCACTGAGGTCGACTTTCCGCGATTAGGTCTTCTCGGCATCTAGTAAGCCGGTGGATTTGGTTATGGAAAGCTTTCACAGCATCAGGGGCGAACCACGTACCGAGCGTGCGTTCGTGTTCTGAGAGTAATTGGTCTTTTTTTTCTGGAATTCTATGTGGGGATTATTGGTGTTGATGAGATTTGATGAAGTGGATTTTCCGGATTTCTGCGGCGTTAATTTTGGGATTTTATATCCTGACTGCATTCTGACAACGGTTTTCTTTAAAATAAAAGAGACTGAACCGGAAGAATTTGTTAGCATAAATTTATATAAATTTAATAATGAATATAATAAGGATAATAATTAATTAGAATTTCCAAACAGCACAATCCCACACCAAGCTCATATTTAATATTGATTTTCCCGGTAACCAATTTAGCGTAGAAATCTGTTGTCAATCTGCTGATAATGATCTTTAATAGAAAAAAGGAAAATATTGATGCTCCGGTCATTACCCTAGTCGTTTCCCATTGTTGTAACCACTTTTCGACAGGCATTTAACAAGAAAAACATCATATCCCTACTTAGACATCTTATCAATGTCAACCCCTAGGTATATCGAGCTTCCCGCATTTTACTCATACCGCTCGGACCAACATTGAAAATGGCCGCGTTGGTGAATTACGACGGTGTCCTACCCCGTGATCAGTGTAACGAGACCTGACCAGACTAGGCAGACACCGAAGGGTGGATTGTGACAAAGTAACACATCAACGTCCTGCCAACTTAACGGCCGGAATTGAATATTACTTTGCCATTCTCCACGATTAGCATGTATACATATACATAATTAAGTTTAGGGAGACCTGTCGTCGATACTAAAAAGTATCGCGACCATCCATGATCAAAATCAATTAAATTGAAACGTCAAAATATATTCAACATAAAAATCAATCGAAAAATACTTACAGCTAAAGTTCAAATTTCAAGAATCAAATATTTTATAAGTTTTTTAAAGGTTAAAAAAATGGTTAACTATTATGAAAATGGCTATTGTATTTATACTATTTTCGTGCGTGTGTGCGACCAATCAAAGTATTTTGAGCCTTTTTCGGCTATTTTTAGGGAGTTTTTATTGCTTTAATTTTTATTTTAAATCTTTTATTTTTCTCCTTATTTTTCTCTATTTTTAGATATTATTTTCTTAATATTTCGTAAATCTTTATTTTTTATTGTTTAACCATTCTTTTGTGATTTTTTCTTTTTTTACCCTTTGTTATTTTAATTTTTGGTCGCCGCTTCCGCCTATATATTTTCTAAACCTTCTTTTGCAAGGTTTTGGCGGTTTTATATTTTTACTTTATTTTTCTATGTATATTGCGTGCGAAATTTATTAATTATTTGTTTTACTTAATTATATTATTTTTTTATTTTGTTTTATTTAGTTTTTTTATTATATTTTTAATTTCTGTTTGCGGTGCGTTCTTGCGTTATAATAGCCATTCTCATAATTTTTCAACATGCCTTTTTCGTAGTCATTTTATTTGGTTTTAATGATGGCTTATAGCCCAACACGATTATAAAAAGAAGATGGAAAATGAGCTGAGAACTAAAAGTCGAAAATAAATATTTTTCATTGTATTTAAAATTTTATTTCCTCAAATTGAATCCGGATTCCTAGAAACGGCACCGGATGGGATCCCCCCAATGGAAATTAATTGCGGCTCCTCTTGCTGAATCTCTACAACACGAATTGAATAATTTTTATAATTTGAATTGATTTTTGGGTGAATATTGAGTGATTTTATCATTTATTTATTGAATAATTACTTTCAAAATTTTCCTCCTCCTCCTCCTGTCCGAGATTTTTTCGAGTTTCAGAGCTAGAATTAATCATATTTATCAAGTTTTATACGGCCCAGAAATAATTTACATAAATATATCGCAATAATTCCAACCGCCAAAGCAATGCATATAAATATCATGCCAGCTAAACATAAAGTTATTCACATTTTACAGATCACAATCAATACCAATGATCCAGATCAACCTGGAAGTCCCATTCCAAATCGGTGCAGAAGTGCCAGCTGAATGGATATTATTATCCTTGATCACAGCGACATTCTTTGGAAAGGTTTCAGCTAAATGAAATGTCATATTTTCATTCTAATCAAACATTTACAAAGACAATTTATTTAACATTAAATATTTGCAAAACCATTTGGGCATTATGAGGTGATGGATTGGAGCCCTCTCGCTCAAATTGCGGCTTTAGTTTTATTATTTAGCCAAATGTCGGTGCGTGTAACGGTCAAAATTGAAGGGAAAATTAGATATTTATAAAGAAATAAATGTAATTTTGTCTATTTAGGAAATCATGAATAAGGGACAAATTTATGCAATTATGACAAACCTTTATAGAAATACGCATAATTGTTGGTCAAATATTGAGCAAAAGGTTTATTTTATTTAAGGTTTATTTTTAAAGGTTTATTTTTCGACTAGGAACAGTAAATGAGGGCGGGACAAAATAGTTTAAGTCAAATATTACGGATTTACTTCCTATTTTGTATTGGGTAAAAATTAACGAAGAATTATCAAAATTATAATAACTTGTATAATAATTAAACTATATGGTGAATGTGTGTGTGTGTGTCTTGCTTGATTCGGGCCGGCGGGCTTTTGTTTCTATACTCAATTGGATAAATTATGAAAATGTTAATAAAAGGGAAATTAATATTGATCAGTGAAACAGATATGGATAATGCGTAATGGCTAGACGAGTCACAAAATAATAATGAGAATGTAGTGAGATATCCCTAGAGAAAATGATAAGAAAAAAACAGTTAATTAAAATAAATGAATTTCCTAATGCAGTGCTCCCCAACCTTTCCATCAATGTTGATAATTTTACTGCGGCACGCTGAGGGTGAAAGTTATTGGCTATATTTAAGATTGTTTTGATTTAATAATTTTAATTTAATTACACTTAAAGGTGCTGTCAAACTAAAATACAAGTGATTTAAAATTTAATTCATCAATACGCTAAATCAATGAGAACCCTGAGCGTGTTGTCGGAAATGGCAATAAGGATCTAGATGCTGCGTTGCTAATCACAGGATATTCCTCCATTACTTTAATCCAGAACATTGGCCGAAATGATTTAATGTTTTTTGATGGATGTAATCAATTTGAGAAACCAGACTGCTAATAAGCATAAATCAAAATTTATCAACCTGATTCACAAACAGTGGCAAAGCCAGGGATTTTGCTTGGGCCGAATAATTACTGAATAATAATTAAAGTGTTAGCATAATAAGAGAACAGGAGAGAACTAATCGCGTTTGCAGTTGAAGACGATTTTATACATGACAGAAAATATAACAAATTAATTAAAATTTGAAAAAGTAAAAATCGATATTTTATCGGGAGAAATGGCAAAATTTGTCGAGTGAAATCGTGAAGACGGATAATAATAAATTTCCATAGTTAAACTATTAATAGCAACATTAATAGTTTGACATTAATAATTGACATTAATTGAAATTTAAATAATGCTATTAATAGCAGCACATATATATATATATATATATATATATATATATTATTGCTGTTACAGTGCAGTTGAACAGTTTATATCATTATTAAGCAATAAGTTACAATTTAGCAGGAAAAGTAATGAAAATTAAGGAAATTCCTATTCCGATTACTTATTCTCAATTAGCAATTAATAATCAGTTAGCAAGCAGCAGGCGCAGTCAGAGCTGGGAGAAATTATTCTAGCTGAAATATCATTTATGTAAATATTTACCCGGATCTGCACAAGCATTTGGATCCGGATCTGATATAAATGCGGATCATTACAATAATAAATTAGCAAATATCTCACTGAGAATTGTCAAACTCATTTGCAATCGGGATTCATTTCTGTCAGTCAAGTCTGTCAGTCTTTAACTGACACGGAAAATATTGATTTTCACCTTTATCGAATATTAATTCATTTTTTAATTGATTTTAAGTTTGTAAATTTACATTTTTATTTCATACATTTTGGGAAATGCATAAGATGACCGATTTATCGGAATATTGTGGATAATTATGAATTTTTTCATGCTTATTTATACTATTGATTAAATTTACTAGCTTATTTATATTAAATAATCTTACATTTATTTTTATTCAATCGAAAAAAATACAGGAAAAAGGACTTTTGAAGTACAGTGAGCTCTTAGATTGAGAAAAACTTGTTTGCGTGTATTTTGCAAGACGAGCAAATATTTAAAATGAATTTCAACTCGATAAGCGAGCTAAGTATTGTAATACGAGTAACGTGTATAAAACGTGGGAAACAGCACAAAATGTTGTAAAAAAAACACTAGCCAAATAAGGCTGTGGCAGTGCGAGCAGTCAACCTTTATAATGACAATGTAATGTCACATTTGCAACGTCCCTTGATAGTTTTGCCGTTAGAGTTACACAAACTGAAAACGATTCCAGTGTTCCAAACGCAAATTAATTCTGTGTATTTTTTATTTTGTATTAAACGTTTTATTTGAATAAATATTTTGTTGTAGAACGAATCATTGGGGTTTTCATTATTGGTTATGAGTTGTTTGCTTTGGTATACTAGTGTTTCGGATTACAAGTACGTTTCCTGTAACGAATTAATCTCGGTAACCGATATACCACTCACTGTATAGCGTTTTATTTTCTCAGCAAATGGAGTCAATAAGGGAGACCAATTGCCGAAATACAATGCAGTGGAACAGTTTATATCACCAGTTTATAATCAGTTAGCGAGCAACAGGCGCAGTCAGAGCTGGGAGATATTATTCTAGCTGAAATATCATTTATGTAAATATTTACCCGGATCTGCACAAGCATTTGGATCCGGATCTGACATCAATGCGGATCATCACAATAATAAATTACCAAATATCTCACTGTGAATTGTCAAACTCATTTGCAATCTGGATTCATTTCTACTAATCAATCCCTGCAGATCATAAAACAGTTCAGCACTAATAAATGATTTATTTGTCTTATTGACCGGGTCAATGTGACCGCCACAAGTTGTAGCAAGCTTAATAAACGGAAATCTCAATTACATTTCACGTTCCAATTAGATAATACTCGATATGTCCGCAATGATGTGACAAGGTGTGCGCTAAAATATGGGCATTTGTTATTGGCTTGACCTTTGATATAAATGATTTGATTGGAGAATTCCACAGTTGCGTCGGATGTATTGAAATGCAATTGGCAACGGATATCCTCATTAATATCACCTTTAACATCGATAATAAACCCGCACGGATTGGTCAAATTGGCGCCGATTCTGCAATTTGATTGGTTGACAGCTAAATATTGCCATTGCAAGCCAATAAATGCTAAAACAAATGCCGAAATTTACCCAAATATTTCACCGCTGCGGATAAATGAAATGCCAAGCAGAAAATTGCTGATGAAACCGCAATCAAATTCATTATACAAATCCTCATTAGCAGTTCAATTGTTACAAATTCAATAAATCTTTTAATTCAATAAAAATTAAAATAAATAATTATTTTGAATGTTATTTATGGTGAATATGATCAATATTTATATGCAATTTGTGCAGCACTGCGTTGCTGTGGCCGCATTTAGCTGAGAGTACTTTGATTTTTATTACGTATTTTTACGAACTTTTACATTTAATATTGCAGATAAATTAACTGACTAAATTAATTGATAGCAAATTTCGACTTTACATTATGATATAATGCTATTTATTAAAATTATTTTATGAAATTTAGATTTCGTAAACTAGAAATTTAATTAAATGGCCAATAAGGGCCATTTACTGTCGAAATTTATCAGTATCTCATAGTGAGCCATTGAACACTCGACTACCTACCCGATGATGCCGGTAATATTGCGTCTGTAGAATCAGCATTGCTGAAGACATTACTTAAAAGCTAAAAAGTGCATTTTAGCTTCTTATTTGTTTTGTTTTACCCAATTGACATCTAAATCAAACTCGATCGCCTCAAAACAAGCAAAATATAAATTATGTTATTTATTATCACGTGTGGTGATAGATAACTTACTTTATTTTAAGATTCACGCAAAAATATTTTAAAGTGCAATTTTGATAGTCAGAAGCTCTTCTTATTTTTGACTAAAGTCAAGGCAGTTTTAAAAGTGTTCGTTTTGCATCAAAACAAAGTACTAATATTGATTTTTGAGTGCAAAATATGTATACTTGGTGATCTCAATATTATTGTTGCAGAAACTTATATGTACCATCACATATACTCAAAACAAGTAAAAATTCAATAGTATTTATATATAGGTCTTGAAAATTCTAACACAGATTTTATCTGACTCCAAAGATAAAAGCATTTTAGTTTGTAGGTGAAATTTATAAATAGATATATGATTTAACTCGGGTTCTCAAAATTTTTCTTCCATAGACCCCCTGTAGGAGTTTTATTTTTTCATAGACCCCCTACCCATGGAATATATATACACAACTAATTTTTAAAACACATAGTAATAAGAAAATGAGGAGAAATTGTACAGAAGAAAGAAACTGAAATATCAATAATTATATCTATATTTTTAATGATTAAATTTAACATTCCCAAATCAGAATTCAATTTTAAGAAAATAGTACTGTGTAATAGTATTTTAGGTTAAAAATGTTTAAGTAAGTAATTCTAAAAAATAATTAAGAAAAGTACATGGAAACCATAATAATAATAAATAAAACAAATAATATTACCGTAAAAATAGCTGCATATTAATGAATAACAAAACTATCAATCATTTTTATTTTTTTTATTATATGCAATTAATAAAAAAAAACATTAATATTTTACAAAATTATAATATTAGTGTGAAAGATGGGCTTGACGTTCTTGTGCAATTTCCTTTATGTTTGGCCAAAAATTACTAAGTTTTATTCTTAAATCTCCAGTTTCAATAATATTGAGTTTGTTCCTTGTTTTTCTTAATAAATTATTGATTGCACTGAAACCAGCTTCTACAAAACAAGATGACGGAAAAAATTAACAATAGGGGTTCGCTATTCATTTGCAAATGCGGGTACTTTCACGAATCACTTTGATGGTCCAAAATTTTGCATAACCATGTGTGTTAAATAATACTTGAGCTTGGACATCCTCCTTCAATGTAATTAGTTCTTCCTGTATTGAAATATCAAAATTAGTCAAATCACAGAGGAATGGCTCAATGATCCAAGCTGGGACACATAAATTTCCATATTGCGAAAACGGACATTAAAATCATCTTTAAAATTTTTTAAATGGGTTATCGAAATAACGGAATTCTTTTCGATTTAGAATAGATATGAACAAGTCGATTTTAGATCGAAAACAGAAGATAATCGTTTTTGCATCTATGAGATTAATGTTTCTCCCTTGTAATTTGTTTTGTGTAGCATTGAATAATCCATAAATATCAGCCAAATAAAAAATGTGAGTTTTGAAATTTAATAGTTGCATAGCCATAGTATTGTCATTTTCAAGGAAAAACTCAGCAACTGAACTAAAAATAGTATGAAGAAGCAAATTGTTGTACACTTCATCATTTTGGTCACACAATTGGGCAAAAGATGGGAATTCAGTGCTTTTGCTCTTATACTATTGATTGCTTTAATGCACAGATTTAAAACATTATGTAGTTCTTCGTGAATATTCTTAGCAACTAATGCTGTCTATGCAAGAAACAATGAACTTTTCATATCTTTGGTACTTCGTTTTTGAAGTATGCTAGGAATCCTCGATATTTTCCAACCATCGAAGGAGCTCCATCAGAACAAGCGGGAATTATTTTTTTTATAGGAATATCATATTGTTTTAAAATATATTCAAAACAATAAAATATATCTTCTCCTTTAGTGTACGTTTCAAGAGACTTGGCATAAAAAAACTCCTCGATTATTTCTTCATTTGAACAACTATAATAGCGTACGTATAACATTAAAATACTATTCCTGTCAAAAGTTGACTCGTCCAGCTGTATAGCAAATTTACTTGTTCTTAATTCTGTTATTAATTGCAGTTCTATATTTTCTGCCATTTCATCTATTCATCGTTGAACTGTGCTATTTGACAGCGGCAAACTTTGCAAGACATGTTTATCATTTTGATTCAAAACAGTTGTTATTACTTCGCTAATAACTGGTAATAATAAATTCTCTCCCATCGTGTGCGGATATCCACCTTTGGCAATTAAGTAAGCAATTTTGTAGGAAGCTTCAAGGCCTCCTTCGACATATTTTGATGTTGAAGGTTTCATAAAAGATTTTATTACTTTATTTAAGCATGTTAAAAAGTTGCATTTTAGATTTTTGAAGTATTGTAAATTGCTGTCTTTTTTTCAGCATGCATCCTATTCAAATGATCTTTTAGTTTGGAAGGTTTCATATAGTTATTGCTGAAACTTTTCACAAATGAGGCATAAGGGCATTGATGAATGGCTCGGAGCTACCACAAACCCAAACTTTAAATATTCCTCGGAATATTGACAGATTTCTTTCTTTTCTGTTGACATGCTGTAAAAAAAATAAATTAAACGACAAAAATAAATTAACTAGATTGCAAAAATAGATTAATTAAAAGGCAAAACAAATTAATTAAATGACAAAAGCAAATTAAAGCTAAAATGAAGAAAAGAAACACTTACTTTTCTTTTAGAAGTCAACTTCAAAAACTAATCACAAAATTGATCACACACAAAATAAAAAAAACTAACTTAATTAATCAAATTTAACATAAGATGCTGTTCAATAATAAAAATTGGGTAGGTACCTGAGTGTTCAATGGCTCACTATGAGATACTGATAAATTTCGACAGTAAATGGCCCTTATTGGCCATTTAATTAAATTTCTAGTTTACGAAATCTAAATTTCATAAAATAATTTTAATAAATAGCATTATATCATAATGTAAAGTCAAAATTTGCTATTAATTAATTTAGTCGGTTAATTTATCTGCATTTAGTATAGATTCAATATTATATTTCAGAAATTATATTTCAGAATTAATTTTAGTATTCAATTGGAAAATACTTCGTCTTTGGTTATTTAAGAGTTAGTTATCAACTTTTGATATTCGATTAAATATTTTTTATAGCATACATCGTTAGAAGGCTCTATTTATTTGTCTTTTATCAATATGGAAATTGTATTTAATTAGACTAAAACTTGTAATAAGGTATTGAATAATAGCTAGTATATTAATTTATCATGTATGTCCATTTAGTATAATATAGAGCCTGTTAAATATTTTAGTTTAAATTTAGTATTCTCGATATAGTTTTCATGAACTTTATATCTAATCGAATGTCAATTGATATTACTAAAGAATTTTTTGAGAATTTGATGTAAACTTTTAAGAGAACTGTATCAATTTTAGAGAGTATTCCAACGTATGAATATATCAGAGTAATAGATATAATGGAAAAGTTAGATTTATCACTATGGATTGGGATTTTGATCCATTTTAGTATGCTTTACAAGTTGGAATATCGAGTTAAGATGTAGTAAATTAAAAGGGGAAATATTGAGTGAGACATTTAATCGATTAATTATGACGTAATATTAATTTGGATATCAGTATGAGAAATTTCATTTATACAGTGTTAAAAGAAATTAATCAAAGGTAAATATTGAGTAGAAATAATCATTTCATGTTAGATTTTATATGAAAATTATCAGTAATATATCAATTTTAAGGGATAAATTATGGCTAAATATTGAGTATGTGCAGATAAATATAGGGTTTTTAATGAAAATGATCAGTAATATATCAATTTTAAGGAAGATATTATGATTAAATATCAAGTATGTACAGATAAATGTAGAGTTTTACGTGAAATGATCAATAATTTACCAAATAAAGGTGAAAGGTTTAATAATTGTTTACGATTGAGGAGTCTTAATCAAATATTTGTTGGGATATCACCACTCATCAATCATCAAATATTGCGTGTAAGAGAAATTCATTAAAGATTCCTTCTGCATTTTAATAAATCTAGCTATTGCAGGATTTATGTAAACAAATTTTAATGTGGTAATTCGTTAAATTACAGTCACTTTAAAAGTTAAATCCAATGTAAAGTATGTGTAGAGAAATCAATAATTTAGCTTTATATGTGGAATTATTGTCAGTAAATTGTAGCTTATTAATGCAATCTTTACTGGTAACATGATAGTAATTATAGTTTTTAGGTGAATCGAAGATTAATTCAAGGATTGAGTAGATTTATCCTTTTTTGTAGATGATTTGTGGTATTTTGATGTTTATTGCTACTATGATAGAAATTCATTAAAATTTTATCGAAGATTTTAAGGTGGTTGGATATCTATTTGGACATTAAAGTAAATTATTTTTTATCAATATGCTAACAAATATTGTTTTTCTTATTCTGTTAAATTCATTTTGTATTGAAGAAAAGTATGTGTAGTTCAATAAATTGTTAAACTTTTATTAGGGATAATTAGTATATTTTTATAGAGACAAATTCTTATTGTACGGTAACCATAAATTACGACATTTGATAGTCAATTTAACCAATATTTGTTGTACATACAAATTTTCAAGTCGATCTATTTGATTTTGCTTGAATCGTAATAATTACAACTTTTATATGTAAAGATTTGGAAACATTGTTGAAGTATTCTTTATAAGGAAACTTTAGAGTAATGAATTATGTTAGTTGTAGCGTTTTACTATGCATGTAATTAGATTCGATAGGTTTTAAATGAAATAAGTCGGTGATTAGCAACTAGTTCAACAATCTATTAATTATTAAATGACTTTTGTTGATTTATTTAAAAAGATTAATGAAATTATGTTGGATTGAATAGTATGATTTTCTATCGACTAATCAATGCGGTACCAATAACATTTAGAAAATAATTTGAACATTAAAATTTGAATTAATTTGAGTCGTTATCTTTGATAATAAATAGAATTAACTAATTAAAATCAAGTATTCTATAATTTCATTTTCAAATTATTATTTTTATGAAAACTGTAATTATTTTAATTGATAAACTTATTAGTATTTTCAACAACCGATTTTAGTTAAATAATAAGTTTATTGAAAAATAGTTTGTACGTTTTCAAATTATTTTCAAGAAAAATTACAATAAATATATCGATAAATCTATTCAACTTTTCATCTAATTTTAGTTTAATAATAGTTTTATTGAAAAATAGTTTGTAGGTTTTCAAATTATTTTCAAGAAAACTGTAATAATTTTAATATATTGATAAATTTATTGGTATTTTGAATTTAGCGATTAAATTTATTAAAAAATAGTGTCGTTGTCAATAGCAATAGTAACAGCCAATCAAAATCAAGTGTGTGGTTTCTACTTTTTCAAAATTTATTTAAAGAAAATTTATTGAAATATGATTTTTATGTTGTTTCAAGAATAACTTTCTATTGAAAAATAAGTCAATTCAGTCAATAATATTTCTAGTTGACAATTTCATTTAATCAATCAATAATTTTACGAGTTTATTTAAATTGACGATTAACAAATTTATATACTTTTTAATCTAATTTCAATAGAGATTTTCAATATAATATTCTAAAATTAAAATATTTATTCATATTTTCAAACCATTTTTAACAGGTACTTAAAAATTTTAAACGATTTTTAAATATATGTAAGTTTTTTTACCAAATAAGCAACTACTCTTTATTAAAGACATGTGTTATAATATACTTGGTATTTAGTAATTATTGGTTTACATAAGGTTATAACTTTTAATCACATAGGGTTTAAATTACTACCTCTTTCATTATTTAGGGTTAAAATTATTAAATATTTCATTACTTTTGATTAAAATTGTTACTTCTTTCATTATTTAGGGTTAAAGTTATTACCTATTTATTCACATAGGGTTAAAATTCTTAACCTTTTAAATAACTTTATAACAAATCATGTAATAGTTTATTCATAAATTTATCGAAAAGTATTATAATATACCTAGTTTGAATCATAAATTATTGAAATATTTAATAGGTATCACCTGATGAATTTTTAATGGTTATTTAATCAATATTTGGTTACATAAAGCTTTAATGTCCGAAATATCGGTTAATTAGCATGTTTTTAATGAATGTAAATCTAATTTTACACGTTTTGGTATCAACATTTAATTAGTATTTAGATATTTTCAAAGCTCTTATTAAAACAAAAGTTTATTTAGATATCATTAGTATTCATTTGACTGATATTAATAATGTTTACCAAATACGTGTTTGTAATAAATTTACGTGTGAAAAATTGTTTGTCTTTTCTATTGTTGTGAAAGTTAAATTATTATTATCAATAGCATTATTATTAGCATTAATTAATCCAGTATGCGTGAATTTTTAAAAAATATTGATTTAAACTCGGATCGATTATTCTTTATCAATTTATATAGTGAGCCCAGTGACTTTCATTTGTAAACCCACTGACCTATTTTCATACAAATACTAAATTTAAAATAGTTGTTACAACGAATTTAGTTGATGGTATCGCTAATAATTTATAGAGTCGGATGAACTTGAGGTATATTAAGTACTCTTTTACTTGCAATTGTTTCGGATAATCTTTTGGACACTTCGAATTGGTCATCCTTTGTATTCAAGAAAACTTGATTCAGTAATAGATAAATTCAAAGATGAGAGTAAAGGACTTGGATATAAGGAATGGGTTTTCTTACGACCAAAATGCTATAGTCTTTTAGGTGAAACTGAAAGTAATAAAGCAAAGTGAATTACTTTGGAAGAAACTGAAATAAAGCATCTTTCTTATCTTGATTGTTATAGAAACGATACAATTTTTTCTGTTCCTCAAACGAGAATAGGGACGAGAAATCATCAGTTGTTTACTTTTAAAAATTGTAAAATTGATTTAAGTAACAACGATGATAAACGTCAATGGGTAGGTAAAAACAAAGGATTTGCATTCAAGCATTATTTAGGTATCAATGCCACTGAAGATATTGAAGCTTTTACTTAAATAAATGTTGTCTTGTAAATGTGTTTGTCTTTTTATTCTATTTTTTTTTAATTATTATTATTATAATTATTATTATTATTAGAAATTTGGGTAATAAAATGAGACTTGTAACCGTAGAGTCAGTAATAATCCTATCTTGGGCAAATTATTTTTTATTTTAAAAATTAAATTTTTTAATAGAATATAAATCTGTATTTGCTGTAAATTTAAAAGTTTATAGAAGTTGGTAAAGTAAATCTTGTATAATTTAATTTTTTACATTTAGTTAAGTTAAAATTTTAAACTTTGTGAATTATTTTCTTAAAATTTTGTAAATCCAGTGTTAAAATTTAAGTTTTGAGTGAAATGTCAATATACTATAATTGTTGTGAATTTAAATTTTCATGAAAATTATTAAAGTTTTATGATTATTTTGATAGAATTGCTACGTAATATACTACTAACAAAATAGTCAGTAAGCTAAATAATTTAGGATTGAACATTTATTTTAAGACGAGTTTGATGTTAATTTATTATGTTTAATGATTATTTTATAATTTTTTATGTAATAATATAATTAACAATTGAAAATTTTCATGTAAATATGTTGGTTATTATTATTGAAAGTCGGTTCCCTCTGACTCCTCCTGCCCTTTTTGAATCAAATAAGCAAACCCAACACAGAATAATTTTATTTGCACTTTATCACAGTTACAACTCAATCCGTTTTATTTCAATGTTTGTAATCACAATTTCACTAATTAATTTGCACCTTTTAACCATCGTATGACTCTGATTATCTTAGGGTAGGTTGTGCAAGGGAGAACCACCCTTTCTGATAGATAACTTTGACTTTTACTTGGATTTAGATTCCTCTACTAACCTAGTTACTGCTAGTTCACGTCGATCCACTCTAGTTAATAATATCTGCTCTTTCGTGTCTGGTTAATAATGACTGTCCTTTCGTGTTTTTCCCTCTTTCTTTTATACTCCTGCTCAGACTGTTTTCCGACGATTGTCAACAACATTTTCTACATTACTAAATTATTAATAATAATTACTTTTCAGACCGACATTTGTCAACAACGTTTGGTCCATTACTAAATTACTAATTACGAAATAATTAGCTCTCCGTAACTCAGTGGCGCCCATTTAATGTTGTTTAGGCTAATTTATCCTGCTATATTATTCCGTATATGCGCCGGGTTTCCATCATCTCTCGCGTTTTCCTCAGCTCTCGGATTTTCCATTGCCTCGGGCTTCCCATTAGTAATTAATTTCTCTTAATTAATTTCCTTTTTTATCTTATATTATTTTCTAGGGACCCCTCACTAAATTTTTATTATTATTTCTGGACTCGTCTCTCAATTTGGCGTTCAACCATACCACTTTCCCAGGATCAATATTACTTTCGAATTTTTATAAATTTTTTAATTAACATTGCACTTTTATCATTTTTGTGTTTTATCGATTTTACTGTGCTTCTTCGTGATACCCCAACAAATATATTTTTTTAATATATCACATGCAAGTAACATAAATCAATGAGGTAAATGAAACTCTTACGTTTATATGAAGTAAGCAGTATAATAATAATATGAATAGTACTAGTGAGTAGTTTTGTTAAGTCTACGACTTAGTCGTAGGCGTGTTAGGCGATGCTGGGTGCTGATGGATGCTGATCGGTATGGATCGGTGCAGATCGGTGGTGTGTGTGTGAAAGGTTAAAGAACGGAAGGTTCTAGAAGGTAGGTGTGTGGAAGTTAGTAGGTTTGTAGAAGGTTCAAGGTGTGCTGGTTCACAACTACGTGACATAATAACAGTTAGGTAATCGGTGTGTTGGTCCATGTGACACAATAATGGTTAAGTAATGAGTGTGTCTGGGACTGACCAGTGGTCACGTGACATAATAAGGGTTCAGTACTAAGTGTGTGATTGACCGGTGGACACGTGACTTAATCGTGAGGTCAGTGGACAAAGGTCAATTACTAGGTAGCAACTGAGTGAACAGAGGTCAACAACAGGTAGCAACTGAGTGGACAGAGGTCAGATATTATATAATAATTACGTAAGCCAAGGGGGGTCGTATCTGATGGCCTCACATCCTACTACTTATTATTTTTACTACAATACGAATACCTTAATATTCATTTATAAATATTATTTTATTTATTATTAATAACATTATTATGTTTAGTTGGTTTTGAGTACCTGAAGATGATAGCTGTGCTATCGAAATATATCGTACGAAAGGTTTTTTATTGGCGTTTTCGTTTAATTAAATCGTTGCCAAATTTATTTAATTATTTAATTATTATGTTCATTTTATTTATTTATTCATTTATTTTTATTATTATTTTTTATTTATAAATTTATTTTTTACTAAAGAGATATTCATAGACTCCCAATAGACCCCTTGCTGATCATAGACCCCCTATGAAGTCCCATAGACCCCCAGGGGGTCCACATGGACCCCTTTGAGAATAGCTGATTTAAATGAATAAGACAGAGTGTTTCGTTTCTAGTAAATAAATATTTATCTTCAAAATATTTACCAGCAAATGTGTTACCCGAAAAAGCCACACTATCTTACACATAGAAATTGGGGCTTCTTGTTATTCTCAATGCTGATCTAATAAGAAAGGTCATCGCATGATTGCGTCTGTAGTTTAATTATTACAATTAAGCTATTACATTACGTAGCATAATCGGAATTTAAATTACGTTTAAATTTATTTACGCAACTATATTACGCAATTATATTAATATTAAACTTTTACATTTAATATTAAGTTTAAGTTAATGCTATTAACGTCTACAATACTTTATTAGCAACAGAGAATTGAGACCTAATTGACATTTACATAATGCTATTAATAGCAACAGATATATTCAGCTGCCCTTTATTGCTGGCTGTGAAGCATTTACCTCATCCTCCGCAGCATCAGCATAATATTCTCAATGCGGTTTACTGAGCCGTCTGAGCAATGGGAAATCTTTATGAAGGAATTCCGACAGAATCTCACGGATAAAGCAAAACGAGTAAGAGAAAACAAAAAGAGAATAATTAATGTGAAATGTTTGATAAATTATTTCATCCAATCGCAGCAGAATCAGATTAAGGAGAAATAATAAATAATTTGACAAAAGGAAATGTAGGAAAAACACGAATGTAGTTGCTGAATTCGGCATAGGAAACATACTCAGTGACCTTCAGCCCGGCCGAGATCGCTTACTAGTTGGCATTATGAGTTACCGCGTGGCGCTCCTTGTATATGTTGACGCTTTCTCCTTGGCATTTATCTGCCGTCGGCATCCAGCTGTAACTGGCATATCATTTTATCCATAATATTTACGGGTTATCATTAAGGCTTGCACATGGAATAATGATTATTTATATTCTGATTGGCTATTATATTGTTTTATATCGATTTATTAGGACATTGAATTAGATATGGCTACCCTTGGTCTGGTGACCTTGCTCCCTTGATCCCACAAATAAATCCTATCATTTCATATTGCGGATGAATTTCAGGCGCTAAAAGCTCTGTCAATATGAATTTGCACGGGCTAATGTGTAAGATAAAGGAGTGAATGCGATTTCTCAGTGATGAATAATATCCATAGCAACATTGCCGAGCACATTCAGCAAGAAAAGCTAGATTGTAATTGAGCTCCGATAACATGAGATAAAGTTGCTTCAATTCCTGTGTGGTTTCCGCTCTCGGCTGCCCTCCTAGCAAACCTCAACCGGGCAAATCATCAAGATATTTGATGTGAAACATTTGACTAATTTGGTTTTCCGACATGTAGAGTTTATTTTGAGGGAATCATTTATAGAATTTCTGCAATTGATCATAAATGCCCCCCCCTGACTGCTAGAATTCCTAGTTTCACAGTGCTATTACAGCACGGCGTTGTGGCACAATTTTAATTGATGACGCCATTTTGGTTTTGGCGCTTGATAATTGATATCGCTGTGAGCATTCTGACTTTTCGGCAGAGCAAACAAAATAGTTATAATTACGATTTATACTTAAATTCATAATTTCCTTGCTTTAATTCAAACGCTATCAAAATTCCAATGAAATTAAATTAAACATTTTGAATAACTAATTTATTTTATGAATATTAAAACAAATTCTTTGTTAAAGAATTTTACATGAAATTAAAAAAACATTAAACTGCGAAATGAAATTTAATTGTCTGATTTGTCTAGGTGAAGGTTTGCATTTCTATTGAAAGTGTTTTATGGCATCGTGGATTGCAAGGAGTTCTCTGTCGCAAGTTACCTTGTTTAGTGGATTTTCAATTTTCTGGATAAAAACCTTTTGGTTGTTTGCGGAATTCATTGTCCTGGTACGGTGTTTCACCCATTGCAAATCCTGAGCACTCGGCTGCTGATTGACACTGAGATTCCTAATCTGGGTATCCCGACAGCGCTGTTTGCGACAGAATTTTTTAGCTTTTTCGAATGTTTCTGTTATATGTTTTGACCAATCCAATTTGACATTTCTTTTTGATTTAAATAAGTCGTTTAGTAGTAGCGATAGTTAGCTGCAATTTGGGATGTACGAATGATAAAAGTTTACCATTCCAAGGAATCGTCTTTGTTCCTTACTTATATTTGGCAGTTTGAACTTTTGAATGCAGCTTAGTTTTGGTTAGTTTGTTCCTTTAGCCCCCATGTAGTTTAGTAACTTGGAGAATGGATTCAAAATTTGAGTCTTTTCTCCAAGTAACAACAATAATTAAATTAATGCCAGAAAAATAAAAATAAAATTTATTTTAAAAATGAATAAAAAAAATAGACTTCTCTTGGATGGAGTTTTTTTAATTGAAATATGTAAAAAACGTTTTGATAATTGTAATTTTTTTTGTTTAAGTGAGCTCAGAAAACAAAATGTTTTTGAAAATATAAGTATTTGTAATTTAATTTGAAACAAATGACCTAAATATTTTTTGAATAAATGTCCTCTATTAGAATAAGAATCGATAGTTTGAGAAAGGTTTTATCTGAAAACAATAATTCCTATACTGCTTATAAAATTGATGTGTGTGTTGGAAGTAAATATAGTCATTCCGTCGAAAGAAGATACAATAAATTTGAAGAATTAATTAAGTAAATTGATCAAAGTCACAGATTTCCCGTCTAGATCGATTTTGAGATGGTCAAATAAAACTCTGGAAAACAAGAAATTTTTTTTTGAACAATATTTAACATACGCACTCAATCAGTTTCAATTTGGTATTCCTGAAGAATTGCTGAACTTTTTAAATTTTAAACAAGCCGATTTGGTAAAATCCGTTTTGACTTCATGCTCTAGGGGAATCTTTCCTATGTCTCATCAGTATCTGTCGTCATAACTATTCGGCTCCGTCATTTAATCGTGGTTCTTATGGCCGTAATTCGAAACTCGTGATGGGAATTTGCCTTCGCTTGGGCTCTTTTTACCGTAATTCTACGTCATAATGTCCATTTGTTTTCATTTTTGGTCATTGAAAAATGTAATTCGGTTGGCTATTTGTATCGTTGGGGATCCCTTGGTAGTTTAGCTCATTCTCATTGTGGAGTGATATTGCCGTCGTTATTGTTATTAGTCTTGGGCTAGTACATAACAGTTATCTCGATTTTCAAGCTGGAATTATATTATTTCAGGTCGTGGTGGTCATTGGTGGCGTTCGACAGAAAGTCATAGCTGAGGCGAATTATTGCACGGATGCCGGTAATAATTGAAGAATTTAGGGTTCATAACCTCGTCAATTTTCATCGGTATTAGACAATAAGAAAATAATTCGTATGGTTCCATAGAAAATTTATTATTCATAACATTGTTAACAGTTTGCTAGCTTCACTGGAGAATCATTTGCGGTTGGTAAATAGGTGAATCTATTCCGGATTGTGGCATCTCAAAAGCTTGATCCTCGTATGAATTCACATGATGAAACATTTTAATAAGAGATAAAACTTACCATCTCGCGATATGGCTAATTCTCTCCTAGATGTGGTGCTAGCCTCTTTCTGAACGTTGTTGGTCTCTCCGGTTCTCTGGCGTTCGTTGTGAAAATTATAATTTTTCCTTGTTATCTCAGTTAGAAAGTTTAATTTACATCTAGTATTATTGAGCGTCTATTATTCTAATTGTTTGGCAGTTCCTAGTGTTGGGTTAATAATACAGCGACATGAAGTGTTGGACGCATCGTATGTGTTGGGTTCTGCAATTTACCCTATCATTAATACTGGTCTTCCGTGAGAGGACTTCGGAAATCAACGTTATTGTTGCCACTGATGAAATTTCCTATCATTTTTTGGGTCTCATTTCCCCTAAATCCCGCCTATCATGCTCGGGCATTAAATTTCCATGGGACCAATTGGATTTTAATATCTAATTTAATATTAAGTTTTTTAAACTTCGTCTTATGGTAACTATTTATCCTTTTATTAATTTTACCGCTTTATTATGAGTCTCATTTTGGCACTTGAGTTTAAAATTATTACAGATTTTCGATCCCTTCCTACCGGTTGCAAATTGTATACTCATTCTTAAATCCGCGGCTTATTATAGTTGCTAAGTTTACATCAATGGTTAATTTCTTTAATAGTTAAATTCCTATTACATTATTTATCGCGTTTGTAGATATTTGCGCTCGTTTGGGAGTCAGAGATTACCCACAGTGATTAAATTTCTTTCGTTACTTCTTATGATAGCCAAATTTTGATGACGCCGATTTATCATTACATTTCGTGATATTAGTACTTTTCATCAATTTATTAATACCCGTTTTTATTTTAGTACTTTTGCTAATCGTGGTCATCACGGCGTAAATTTATATCTAATATTACTCTTTCTGACAATCTAATCCGGTTGGTATTAGTTAATCATTTTGCTTTTACTGATTTCAACACTCGTTTATTAGTCGTGATCATAGCAACGATTTACGGCGTCGATCCCAGTTACCCCTTTATTTGACCTTAAGACCATTTGTGTCGACATTAGGAAATTACGAGTGCCTACTGGACTACTCGGTGTAGTGATTTTGAGCCGTCTGTCATTTGAAAATTTAGATCGAATTTTCGGGAAATGGATTGCGGAGGGGCAGCCAAAAGACTACCTCCCCACCTTCCAATTTCCCCTATAGATGGGTAATATTGACGTTCCAGCTACTGCGTTCTCACGCCGTAGCCTTCACGGGCACGAACTATTGGCGGACTTACACCGCACTTACACAGTTCGGTTGGGGTGTGTATATTTTACTGCCTTACGGTGATGTGTCGGCTGTGGGCCGGAAAAATTTCGACATAGAACTCTCATGATTAGAACTTTTATTTGAAATTCGCATGATAATAAATTGTTGTATACAGCATTCCTAATATATCAGTACACATCTTTCCCCACGCCGACGCCCAAACAGTGCTCATATGAGGTTGTCTGGACGCGACGTGGAGAAAGTTTTCGAACATTCCTCCACTCACATTAAAAGTGTTCTGATTCCAACTGATTAACTGGTAAGTCAAGTTTTTCAAGTTCTAGTTAAGAAACTGCTTAAAATTCTGTGAAAATGAATCGGTATATATACCTATTGTACGACCCTAACCTTGCATGTTAAATTTGATGTGGTAAAACAAAATTTGACCTTGTAACTTTCTGGTATATTCTAATCTTAATTTTATTATGTTCGTGATTTTATTTGACAATTTTATTTTTTAACTTTTATTTGAATTGTTTCCAATTCAAATTACTTGATTTTAGTACCAGTTTGGTGGACTTTTCGCTTTTTTGGGTAAATTGTCAAATTTCGGTCAAATTTTCATGTTCTCGTTATTTTTGTGTTTATTTCGTGCAAATACTGCAAATTCTTTATAGGGACTTGTTATTAGTATATCGTCTAGATGAGCTATAGTATTCTTATTATTTTTCACCGTTTGATCCATGAAGCGTTGAAATGTTGCTGAAGTGTATCTTAGCCCAAAAGACATTCGCTTGTATTTGAACATACCGATTGAAATTTTTATTGCTGATTTCCTGATGTCTATTTTCATGTCTGTTTTTGAATGTCTTTTTGGATGTCTTCTTTTAAACGATTTATTATATCTTTGATAATTGGTAAAGGGTGATTGTCGTGTTCTATTATTTTGTTAAACATTTTATAATCTCTACAAGTTCGCCATTCGCCGTTTGCTTTCTTTTTGAGCATTAGAGCGGAGGACCAATCTGAGGTAGAGTGTTTAACTATATTTTTTTCCAATAGTTCCTCGAAAATCTGTGTTGATATTTCTGTTTTATGTGGATCTAGTTTTCTCACCTTGTTGTGTACTTGATTCCCTTTAGTGATTATGAGTAGGTAGTTAATGGCTATATGGGACCACACACCATTGCATAATATATATATATATAGGGGGAGGGGTTTATTTAGTGATTATTTACAGTGTGTATTGATTACACAATGATGTAATTTTTTGTGTGCTTTATCATTTTTTGTGTGTATTTTTTTTTCCAAATTTTTCGAAATTTTTAAGAATATTTTTAAGTGGATTTTTATGTGTGTTTTTTAGTATATTTTTAAGAATATTATTGTGTACATAAACTTTTATGTGTATTTTTATTAATTTTTATGTATTTTGGCTCGATTTTATGTAATTGATTATTGATTAAATTTTATAACAAAATATTTTATATGTAATTATTAAATTTTTAACATAAATTTTAAAATATATAAGGTTTTAAATAATTAAATTTTTATTATTTTATACATAAAACTGTTATAATTGAATAAAAAATGATAATGTTAACATAAAAATAATAATATTAATAATAATAATAATAATAATAATAATTATAATAATAATAAAAATAATAATATTAATAATAATAATAATAATAATAATAATAATAATAATAATAATAATAAAAATAATAATAATAATAATAATAATTCTCAACACATAAAATAAACTCGTAAAATGATCAAAATTTATTTAATTTAAACATTTCAAACCAGATCCTTGAACTGATTCATAGTTGGTTCCTGTCATTTGATAGATCCGTTTATCCAAGTATTCAGGAGCACAATAGGAAAGTTTGTTTTTCATATTCGGAAACAGTTCTTCCATCTTCATCAGAATTGTTTCGAATACGTATGCTTCTTGCTTGTCGATCATTATTAATTTTTTCAATCGTCAGAATTCAATCTTTTTAAACACAATCAGTGCTTAATAAATAATCTAGTATTTCTTCGTCGGTATTAAGATTATTAATTAAAAGTTTTATAAAATTAAATATTTCTTGTACTAGGCTGTGGTATTCCAGTGTTTTTATCCCCATGATAACGACTTTTCCGCTTGCAAAGACATTCACACAAAGTGGATTATACTTGACAAGTCTTAATGCTGGAAACAGTTCCGGTTCGTAAATATTTTCTGTTTTGGTTACCAAATCATACAAGTTGATTCGACAACACATGTCAATATTCAAAGATAATGATTGTATTTGTAAATCTTGAATCTGATATTTGAGATCTCCTTCCTGTAATGATCTTTGGCAACCCATTACCCTGCATTTCCGCTCTTGAAGAATAAGATTGGATATTTTCCACTTCTATCCACTACATGTTGAGGTTTTTCGGTTGGGAACTTCATTCCTGTTACTTCACATCTTCCTCCATAATTAATTTTACTAATCATTTTCCGATATCAAAATAAATGATTCAGTATATCAAATTATAAACAAATTAAATTAAATTTTATTAAATTAAATGGAATTAAGAAATGATGCAGTATATCAAATTGTAGGGCTTAGTGGGAGCGGAAAAACTTTATTTGTATGTAATTTATTGCAGTCAAACATGTTCATATCAAAATTAAAAAAAATATATTGGCATAGGGGTGCAGACGAAGAACATGGATTGACACAAGATCAGTTTTGTAAATTGAAAATGACAATAGTTAAGGGATTTGATAAAAACTGGTCGTCTAGGTTACGTCGAGGCGATGTAATAATTATAGATGCTTTGTATCAAGAAGCATATAAGGAAAAAGAATTCAATAACTTGTTCACAAAGATCAGTAGACATTGTGGAGTTACTGTTATTTTCATAACACACAATTTATTTCATCAAGGAGGAAGTCATAGAACTCGTAATTTAAATGTTCAATACCTAGTTATTTTCAAAAATCCTCGCGATCAAACGATTATCGATTTCTTAGCCAGGCAAGCTTATCCAAACAATAGAAAATTTTTAATTGAATCATTCCAAGATGCTACAAGTGTTCCTCGCGGATATTTATTCCTTGACTTTACACAACAATGTAGTGACGATTTACGTATCCGAACAGATATTTTTAATGAAAAAGGGGTTACGATTTATAAACAAAATTGAAAACAAATAAATGATTATCAATCATGTCATTTAAAAAAGTACTTGTCAAAAACGAAATTCAACCCAAAAAAGTTATTCGTAAAACCAAATCAAAAGTAAAGAAGAATCTAAAAAAGAAGAAGATTTTAAAAAAGAAGTGGATCAAATTATAAACAATAATAATTAATTGGAAATAGTAAACATGAAATTTGAACGTAGTCTACCATATTTCAATGCATTGGTAAAGGCTCAAAATAATAAAAGAATAGCAATTTTACAAGCTTTCCCTTCATTTGTTATTGACGATTTGCTTGAAGTTATTGTAGGGTTAGGGTTAATAGGTTATTTTCCTATTTAAAGACGGACAACCTCACAATCTACAGACTGATTTGGGTGATAAATTTAATTAATTATTTATTTTAATGTATTTTAGGTAAAGAATTTTATAATAGCAAAGTAAAAGATGTTATCAAAGCCAATCATTACTCTATATTCTCGGAATTCAAAGCTTGTTATGTGGAAAGATTAAATCGAACTTTGAGAGAAAGATTGAAAAAATACTTTGTGTATCAAGGTAATAAAACTTGGATACATGTTTTACCGAAAATTATTTTTAGTTACAATCATTCGCCACATAAAAGATTAAATGGTCTTAGACCTGTTGACATTAAAGACACCAACTGAGACCATATATTAAAGAAAGAAAAAATCTATAATCCAAAATAAAAGGTTGGTGATCATGTAAGAATTAGTAAAATCAGTACATCTCCGTTCATCAAGAAGTTTGACAACAATTGGAGTGATGAAGTATATGTAATAAAGAAAATAGATACAAAACAGAATCCTGTAATGTATTTAATAGCAGATCATGAGAATAAAGAAATCAGTGGAAAATTCTACGAACAAGAACTCCAAGTAATTCCAATCCCAACAATATTTCGAATTCAAAAGATTTTAAAAACCAAAAATATTGGTAAATATAAACAATACTATGTTAAGTGGCATGGATACGAAACTACATCTTGGATATCCTCATCTCAATTGATTAAATAAATATTATGAAAGAAACCCAGTTTTATATGATTTTACCTAGTAATAGTTGTCCACTTATTTGTTCTAATAACGAAGCTAGTAATTTTAATGTACAAGTAAATTCTGTCTACTGGGATGGTGAATGGGAAGTTGCATTGATTGAATCCACTTTTGTGTATAATCCTTTTCCGTATTATAGTAATTCTTGTATACGATATTAATCGATAAAGAGTGGTAGTGAAATAAAATATTTGAAAATAAATAATCAAAATCATACTTATGAATTAATAAATGCAAAATATACTCCAGATGTTGATGTGTTTATTGAAAAATTTGAGAATTTGGTTATTGTCTGTCCGCATGTTCCATTTAAAGTAACATTCCCAGATATTCAACATGCGTTTAGTTTTGGACTAAAATCTACATCAATCATTTGTGAAGAGGATCATTGTCGAATAAAATTACCAAAATTTACTGACGATGGTGTTATGGAACAATTTGGGATAATTATAAGTTACGAAGAAAAATCAAAATTTGAAAAATATTTTGAAGATAATTTATTCATAAACACTTTATCAAAATTACAAGGTCATTTGTTGGGATTTATTCCTTCTTTTATAGAATTGATCATTCAAAATAATGAATTGTTCAAAATAACACTTGCATATGACATTTCAAATATACTTTTGACACAAATTTAGCTAAATCTTTGGGATTAAAATTTTCAAACTTTACAGAAAAAATATACTAGGTACTAAAATTCCAAAATTATTACATCATCATCAACAAATGCTCATTTATTCAAATATTATCGAACCAATAAATGTTGGTTATGTTAGAGTTCCACTATTAACATCAATTTGGATTAAAAAATATGATCAAGGAGAAATTGTACAATTAGAAATGAAGAATCCAATGTACCTTCCAGTATCGTATTCAACTATAAACATCATTGAAATAAATATTCGAGATGATAGTGGGAAATTAATTAAATTTAGCGAAGATACCAAAACACATTTATCGTTACATTTTAGAAAAGTAAATGAATAAAAAAGATTTTTACGTTAATTTACCCAGTAATAGTTGTCCACTTACATTTCCAAACAATGAACCTGGAAAGTTTAATGAGGAATTTCCAAATCAGATTTACTTGGATGGAGAATGGGAAGTTGCTTTAACTGAATTCACTTTTGTGTACAATAATTTTCCATTTTATAACAACTTTTATGTTAAATATAGTAAGAGTACATTACATGATAGTTATAAATATTTTTATTATATGGAAGGAAACTGTACAATTAGTCACAACTCTACATTTTATCTGATATATATTGGCAATAAAACTTTGAACATTAATTGTAAATATTTTCCATTCAAAGTAACATTTGATAGTATTGAAGAAGCTAATTGCTTGGGATTTAATAAAAAAGAAGTAGATTTTAATGATGAATTGAATCAGATACGTATACCAAATAAGAAATCAAAATTTGATACTATACGATTAACTATAACTTATTATTATGATGTAGAGTATACTGAGACATTTAAAGAAAATTTATTTATTACTGAACTTTCACAAGTCACTGATCAGTTAATGACATCTTATCCCCATCCTTTCAAGTCTTGTGAAATTAAACAAGATCAACTTGTTAAAATTGAATTGGAAGAAGATGTTAGAAAAGATATTTATCCAGTGAATTCTATTACAGATTCAGGAAATATTTGGTGATAGACGACTACCAAATTTTATTCTTTTTGCTTTCCAAAGGAATAAAAGATATGGAAGATCGTATTTGGAAACATTTTCAATATTTGAACACTTTAATGTCAAGTCTTTAACATTAAGTAAAGGAAATGATTATCGTGAAAAATATAGTCAAGATGTTGCCAATGATAGTTATAGTTCTAGTTATATGCAAAGTATTGTTAGGAATATGGGTTATCTTAATACAAATATGAATTGTCGTATTACCTTGTCAGACTTTAAAAATAAATATCCCTTTTTTACATTTGTATTGGCACCTGATTTTGATCTTAATCAAAGTCTGTTACCTCAAAGTGGAAATTTACGATTGGATATAAAATTTGAAAATCCATTAACCGAATCTGTATCAGTACTTGTATACGGAGTATTTGAAAAAGAAATTCAAATCACATCAAGCCGTACATTACTTGTTTGACAAACATTGTTAAGCATACTATTAACCGTATTAAGCGTATTAAGCGTATTATTAGTTATGGTTAAAAATGAAGTAAGTAATTTAATTAATTTTAGTTCTATTCAGATACAAACTATTGCTAAAAAACTAATTGGGAAAAATTTTATTGGTGTTTTTCCATTGGACAAAATTCCATATATCAATATCAACAAAGCTTTGATTGTAAATACTCAATCAGCTAATCTCGATGGAGAACATTGGCTCGCCTTTTACGTGAAACCTGATAAAATAAATGTATTTGATCAGATGGGATTCTATTATCCCCTTTTATTGATATCAAAACTAGAATCAATGTTGATGTCAGTTGAATACAATCAAATTCGATATCAGAATCCGTTGACAAAAACTTGTGGCCAACATTGTTTAGCATGGTTAAAATCAATGTTCTCTAAATAAATCTTGTATCATTGTGTTTATTTCCTAATATGATTTTGTGTACATGTAGATTGGTAATGTGTGTTGATTAATACAAGTGCGAATGTGTTGATTTTGATTGGTAGAAAAAATAAATACACACACATTTGAATATATCAAAAAACATTTTTATAATTTATCATAATTTACAAACCCGTTTAATTTGTAAGTTTAATTTTTCTTTTAAATTATTAATTAATATTATTATGTAATTTATGAAATGAACAGCAATAATTACGAAAACTTTACAAGTAATTTAATTTTTATATTAAATCAAATTAAAACAAATTTAGATAATTACCAAAACGATGGAATTTATTCCCAAAATGTTGGAGAATATATTGATCATGAAACATATGGAGGATATTATTATCAAAATTTCAGAAAGATTTTCATTTTTAATAAATAAGTTTTAATATATTCATTTTAGAGACAATAAACCCTTAATTTTATCATCCTCAAATCAATGGAGGAGATCAATATATGGTTGGGAATGAACCAAGTAAGATTTTAATTTTTAATAAATTGATTTAATATTTCTTTAGATATAATAAACCCACAATTTTATCCTCAAATCTATGAAGAAAATCAAAATTCAAGTAAGATTTTAATTTTTAATAAATTGATTTATTATTTCTATAGATATAATAAACCCACAATTTTATCCTCAGATCTTTGGAGGAAATCAAAATTCCAGTATGATTTTTATTTTTATTAAATTGATTTAATATTTCTTTAGATATAATAAACCAACAAATTTATCCTCAAATCTATGAAGGAAATCAAAATTCCATTATGATTTTAATTTTTAATAAATTGATTTAATATTTCTTTAGATATAATAAACCCACAATTTTATCCTCAAATCTATGAAGGAAATCAAAATCCCAGTATGATTTTTATTTTTATTAAATCAGTTTTAACTTTACTTTTAGGTTATATTCAACAAAGCTATGCAGAAAATAATCATCCGATATTTACAAATAGCGAATCAAGCATTAATTTTAAATTATCAATTGATTTAATAATTTTTAGATAGAAATTTGCCAATCTCTGATTATGAAGAGGACGATTGAATTAATGAACGAAAATGCAAGTTTTTTATTGGTTTTTATTCTTATTAATATATATTATTTAAAACACACACATATATATATATATATATATATATATATATATATATATATTATCTAAAATGAAGGACTGATGCCCCTTTATTATTAATCAAAAATAAGGGCAGACCCCTTTGTTTTTTCTATATATTATAGATAAATTATAGATAAAAATTATAGTTACACGGGGTAAACTCTTGGTTTTTAAATGACGTGTTTAGTTTACTGTTTTAGTTTAATATTAGATTCAAATTATTATAAAACTCTACAAAACTAGACTTTACAAAAGATAAAAATTTATTCAACAACATTTTGATTTTTCCAAATAGGTTTGGTAATAGATTTGTTATTCTTGACTCCTTTAATAATTATCTGAATTTTATATTTTTTATTATCTTGTACTTGATCCTTCAATTGGCTTTCACAATTAATAAATGAAAATTTTTCATTAAAAACCATTTCGTTATTCAACAAATGGAGAATATCTTAAATATTTTTTCGATCTTCCTCTTCAATATTTCCAATCATAATATTGTAATCATAAGCTTTAAAATTTACAGATTCCTAAAAAATAATTAATCAAATTAAATTAAAATAAACATTACTTTGAATGTATATGTAATACGGAAATTTAAATAGTTCATACTGTATTGAAGGTATTGAACAGGAGGCTTAAATGTCATCCCAATAACAGCTGTACTGTTTTCTTCTAGGACTTTTCATTTACTTTCGACATTCTTGCTTTTTCATCAAAAATAATTGATTTTTATTGGTCGCATACTTCTTGCAAATTTATTTTAATAATTTAATTAATAATTTTTTATAACTAGGTAAATTATACCTCAATTATTGCCAATTAAAAGTGCATACTAAAAAATGTCACAAAAAAATGGAAGAGTATTATGGTAAAAAAATACCATAATTCCATTTACTTTATATGTCCCGTATGCATAATTTCCCAACCCATTCTCGATTTAGACTTTTATGACCATCATAAAAATTATTTGCGACAATTTCATGATAAAAAAATTAAACTATTTAAAAGACCAGGAGCAATTAAATTAAGCAGCACCCAAATTACCCCATTAAGTAATCCTATAAATTAACCCATTAGCGAGACTACAACAGATCCTATAAATAGTATTTTGGTTTACCTAAATGAAGATAACAGATCGATAGATTCACGAAATGAATCAATGGAATCGGACGAAGTTGACGAAGCGTATGTAGATAACGAAGCGGATGAAGATAATGAAGCGGGCGAAGATAATGAAGATAACGGATCGATGGATTCATGGGTTAGAGCGGTGGAAGAGATGGAAGATATTGGATCGTTGGATTCATGGGATGGAGAGATGGAAGAAGTACACATGGGGCAAAATGATAATATACAAATAGGAGGAAATTTACCTATAATACAACGCGACTCACGAGATACACATCAAATAATTAGTATAGATACTACCAACTTGGACATTAAGGAAATTATTTTTCCTGTAGAGTTAATTAACAAGTTAAGAGAGATAATAGATGAACTAAGATATGTAAAAATTCAATTTGGAATAGAAATTGAATTCGAGAAAGATGGAGAAATAAAATTAAATAATATTAGTAACAGCGCAAGACCACTTACCCAATCATTCTTTGACGAAGACATACAAAAGATAAATGAAAAGATATCTTCAATAACAGAGTTAGGGAGTAGTTAGGTTATTAGAAAAATAACTGAAATTTACTTTATAGTAACAAAAATAAATAATATCAGTAGGTTAAGTGGTAGAAGTTATATAAAAACACCAAAACAATTGGCTAACAAAAACTGTATAACAAACGTAAAAAATAGTGATAATTTATGTTTTATTTATAGCATATTGTCGATACTTAAAAAATATGAGATTGTTAGTAGTCATAGAAAAGATATTTATAGTTACAATAATTATGACCCAAATGATATGCCCATGAAATTAAATGGTATTCGAAAATTTGAGTCAAATAACGAAGGGTTAATAATTAATATATTTAGTTATGACGAAACAGCTAAACCCGAACATAACGACTTTGTTTTAAAACATCCATTTTTAAACACAATTCATAGGTCCAAAGTTATAGAAGGAACAATTATTAATTTATTGCTATTAAATAAAGGAGAACAATATCATTATGTAGGAATTACATCACTCAATAGGTTATAGAATTGTCAAGATAAAACAATAGAAAGAATTCGATCATTATGGTGTCATAGATGTCTGAACGGATTTAGTAATAAGAAAGGATTGGACAAGTATGAGATTTTGTGTATGAGAAATCAGTTAGGGACAAGTTTATATACTTTCCCAGAAAATAACTTTATTAAATTCACTGATTGGTCCAAAACCTCCCATTCGTCGCGATCAAGCGAGAACCCGGCCGGAACCCGGCGCGGGAGATGAGAGGACAAGCGGAGTATCTCCTCGCACGCTTCGAGGAGCACCAGAAACAAATGAATCGCCAGGTTCGAAGAGCACAGCAGCGTTTAGACGAGATCAACAGGGATATTGCAGCTGGACTGATCTCAAGTACGGACGGGTACGCCCTCCCCCTACAATACGTCTTTAAAACTAGACGACCCCCGGCTGGACGTACAAACAGAGGCAATGAACGTAGTGGTCCCACGCAAGATCTGGCCCGAAAGAGGGAGAAGGGCCAACGAAATGCCAAACACTCATCGCGAGCATCCCTATGCTCGGAGCTTACTGAGAAGAAGTGCGGATCAATAATACCGAGGATTAACTCACCACGATAATTTTCTTATTGTGTAGTAAAAATATATGTTTAGTTAGATTATTCTTTGCCTTGTTGAATAATAATTTAAAAAGAAATGAACTATCCGAGTCGTGAATTAGTACCACAAGGCCTAAGGCCCTTTATAACCCGAACCATTATCTAATAGTGTTGAGTTAATTTTACCTTTATATTGTACATATGAATTCCCACTAACTTCTGCGTCAGGAACTGACACGGGCGCAAAAGATAAATACCGGTCTTTATCAGCAAAAATTGCAATTAACCAAGGAAATTCAATTAATCAAGAGCACCTAGGTGGAACCGAGCAAGGTAAAACGTCTGTACCAAAAGCTGACGGTGGCACAGAAGGGTTGGGATGAAGAAAAACAGCTCAACCAGGGCAAAAACGCAATTCAGGGGCTTGTAGGTGGCACTGTCTGCATCCCAAGAAGGAGCGGCAGTGACCTATCCCCTTGTCTTTGCTCCGACGCAGTTGGCATACCGAGAAGCTAAGTCAACTTCAAAACCAGCCGCCAAACCAATCAAACATCGCCCAAGCAGATTTGAGCGTGCTAAACGTCGAGCGGTTCAGATATAAGACGCCTAATCATGAAAATTAGTTTTAAATGTTTTATTAAATAAACAGTGGAATAGCGTTTTGATGTAATGACATTAATTCCTTTAAATCAAAGTTAGTTTTATATTAACCTACACGAACCGTGTCTGTCTGATAGAGAGACAAAGACACCACTGAAACCATCTACCATCAATGAGGGACGAGGACAATAAAGTGCACATAGACCTTCTAACGGTAGTGCGTTGGACCAAACTTGGGGTCGAGCCAGAGTAGTTCCCGTGGGGCGCTCACCTTTGGCGACCTCAAAACCAATGGTTGCATTTCCAACGTTGCTTCGCAACGGGCAACCACTGGGGGTAAGAAAGTAAATTACATCTGGGGTCAAGGTTGTTGAAACCATAAACCCCACAATATTCATGCATATGTAATGATTATGAAAATTTTGTTCTAAAATTTTCGGTCTTTATAGATAATTTCATTAATCACTATGTCTGATTCTATTCAAAGAATATACGATACATTAAGTGATATCCAGTACATTTCCCAATAGTAAACTAGTTTCGAGCTAATGGGTCTCATCAATACTAAAAAATCAAAAAAGTTAAGTCTTATTTTCTTGCCTTAAAACCAAACTTTGCAAACTCATTTACAGTCTATGCATTTTTATTCGAGTCGCAGGTGTTGTTGAGGGCTCAACAGTATCGGGAATGCTAAGGAAATAATAAATTGATTATAACTTATGAATAAATCTTAAAATGTGATATCTTCATCTTTACGAAATGGTATTGTTTCTACCGAAATGTCTGAAATACTTTTGAAATACTATATTAATTTTAATTTTCAAATACATATTACGATGACATATTTACGACGACATGATTTACACGAAAACTTTGAGCAAAATATTTCAGAAATTTAGCAAGGAATAAGCAAAATAATTTCTCACATGTTTATCGAACAGCACATCCAACGGCCTATCCAAAATCTCATCCGACTATTCATTGAATTAATAAATGCATACCTGTGTTCTTATTCATTATTTTAGTAATTGTTGTGTTTATGTTATATTTTAGTTTGTGTGTGGTACCAAAAAAAGTGGTCCAGGTGGGACACATTAACCTACTGAGGCTCTTCTGCCAAATAAAATATAAATGAAGTTTAAATTACTCTTGAACAGATCATTTTGCGTTTCCTATTTTGCCTCCTATATTTACAGGCAAAATAGCTATCAATCTATAGCAATGAATGTTTCCGTGAAATTCAGTGATTTTACATCTAGCAATTATTTCCCTTATTTTATTTCTATTTAATTTATAATCAAATCGCATAAAGCCAAACTTTGGCAATCTCATTCAATTGTTTATAGGAAATTATAATTTCACAGGAGGAATAAGTTGATTTATTTATAAACATGATCCGATCAAATGATAAAGAAAAAATATAATATAATCTGTTACTGTTTACTATTACACCTGACAGCTGATTCTGTAGGATGTTTTAGATGTCTGAAATGAAGTAATAATAATAATAATAATAATAATAATAATAATAATAATAATAATAATAATAATAATAATAATAATAATAATAATAATAATAATAATAATAATAATAATAATATATCAGATAAGTGAATAACAAAATAAGCCTTTGCTGCGAAGTAATAATTATATTTTTGTAAAAAGTTTCGATTATTAAATAATCCTTTTCAGTTTCTTTTGGAACTATTATATACAATGAGAAAAATGCCCAAATAGCTTCTGATTTTCATTAAAATTAACTTTTTATGCTTTTTGCTTGGTTTAAATTTAATTTTAAAACTTTTTAAACCTAAAATTTTAAATATCTTTTATAAAATATACAATTTAAAAATTTTTTTCCTCTTTTTTTCTTTTGTTTAATTTAATATTTATTAATTTAATCTTTATGAACTTTAATTTTTTTTAAGACTTTAAAATGCTTCCTTATATCTTATGTTATATAACTTCTAATGTTATTTATTTTTGTTCTTCAAATTTCTTAAAAAAAGTTATTTTGAAAGTTTTTTGATAAAATTCAGAACATATTAATAAATAGTTCTTGAGTTTTTAAATTCTTATGAAAGATTTGTATGAAAAGCTTTCTTTTTAAAAACGCAACAAAAATAAAGCCTTCAAACAACCCTCCACAAACAACTTCACGACCTAAATACAATTCTACTTTGATTTTCATTCCTGAATTTTTTGCTATAAAATTGTTTTAATCGTTAAGTAAAAGAATCAGAGTTAACAACAAATCAGACTGGCGATTTCACTGATTTATTCTTTGGTGTTTAATGATGAATGCTTATCTAAGATAAAAATTGCCTCTTTGAATCTGAGATTGTTTTGATCTGTCTCTGGCCAAGATTTTGATTGAAATATTATTTTTCTTTCTTTCCATGTTGGCATTGTTGGAGATCATAATATTACTATAGGAAAAGATTCGTCAACATTTGTCTTAAAATATTTGTTATAAGGACGTTTTTTTAATAATATTTGAGATGGTTATTGGTGCCTGAAGATGACAGTTAAACTGTCAAAATATAACGTACGAAATATATCTCAAATAAAGCCCATATCAATAGAGATATTGTTGCCAACGTTTGTGTTTCAGATGTAATTCATAATCGAGATCTCGAATCGTTGCTTAAAAATAAAATTTTTGCACGGGAAATTTTCAGATTTTGAAATATTTTAAATGTTTTGACTCGTTATAATTTAATTAGATTTTAAATTGACTTTTATTTAATATTTATTAAAAGAATCAATTTAGTAATCGCTTAAAAACAACTATTAATCGAATTGGATAATTTAGATTTTATTGTAAAGATTTTACCAGATCTTTAATATAATCAGGAAATTCGATCAGCTTTAGATCGGACTTGAGATTCATTTCTTCGACCTCTGTTCCCGAAATTTCAGAAATCTCACTGAGAGTTTCGATCTCGCCCGTTATTTCAGGCTAAAATAAAATTTTAAATAAAAATTAAATGAGTAAATGTATGATAATAAATTCATGATTGCAATATAAAATGAATTATGATAAATTATTGCTCAAATATATTCAATTAATTATTGATTTATAATTATCAATGCATTGTTGCAATATGACATGAATGAATAAATGGTGATGAATTTTTGCTCAAATACATTCAATTAATTATTGATTTATAATTATCAATACATTATTGCAATATGAGATGAATGAATAAATAGTGATGAATTTTTGCTCAAATAGTGCCGATGATGTAGTCCATTATGTCGCCGCCAGGATTAATAACTGATAAACTCATTACAATTGGCCCATACCGCTTCACGATCACGACACATATAACCGATGTATCAATATTCAATGCCTATTGGCTTATCAAACTCGAGATTTTGTGACTGGCTATAAAATTCTGCAAGATTTGAATCCAATTGCTTCCAACAAGAAGTTATATTAGCGAGCAAACATATTTATCAACCAGTAAACATGCACTGACAGTCAACCCTAAGCCAATTATATCCGAGTTAACTCTCTTTTACTTTTATGCATTTGAATTCGATTCTACGCCACTGACATTTATATAGAAGTGGAGAAACATAAATATAACTTTCCTTCGACAACTGACATTTCATTGTCAGCTTCTATAAACTCTCATTCATTCACTAATTTAATAAATAAATATAATTATTTTTAAAATGGCGACAACTTAAGTAAAATACAAAAGACATGTTATGCAATAACGGAAATGGTTATGTAACTGTATGCGGTGTATAAGACACATTGATTACACAATGATGACATCACACAATATATTACACAACTAAATGATTACGTAACGATATATGTGGCCACGTCACCATCAGTCGCCCGAGAATTATGTAATCCATACTGGAGTCCTATAGTTTGGATAGCTCATAATATTTGAATATATATAGATTATGCAATCCGCACTGCTAATAAATCAATACTCAAAACAGAAGTGCAAAACCTATCGAAACAAAATGTAATGAATCTGTGGTGAATGTGCAATGTCGATCTGAACCCCAAATGATAAACAAAGCACAAGAAATGAAAATTTAAAGGAGAAATAACAAATCAATAAAATTAAACAAAGAAATACGGAAAGGCCGTTTTTAATTAATAAAAGCAAATTTACAAACAATCAAAATGGAAATGGAAATAATTATTTGCTCTCGACAACTTGGTGAACTTGATGGGAAATCTGCCTGGGAAGTCGGAATATAAAATTGTGGAAAAGTTTCCCTTGACAAAAATAGCTGAATAAAGTTTTAATTTAATTAAAAAATATTTAAAATTGCATTTTGTCTTTCTGTGTGTAAAATTTGAATATTTCCGCAATATTTGACATTTTATCATCACAAAATCAATCTGTAAAATCAAATGGAAATTGTGCAAATCAATTTTTTTAAATAAATTTTAAATAATTTTTATTTCCTCAAATTGAATCCGGATTCCTAGAAACGGCACCGGATGGAATCCCCCAATGGAAATTAAATGCGCCTCCTCTTACTGAATCTCTACAACACGAAATGAATAATTTTTACATTTTGAATTGATTTTTGGGTGAATATTGAATGATTTTATCATTTATTAATTGAATAATTACTTTCGACATTTGCCTCCTCCTCCTCCTGTCCGAGATTCTCCCGAGTCTCTGAGCTAGAATTAATCATATTTATCAAGTTTTATACGGCCCAGAAATAATTTACATAAATATATCGCAATAATTCCAACCGCCAAAGCAATCCATATAAATATGATGCCAGCTAAACATAAAGTTATTCACATTTTACAGATCACAATCAATACCAATGATCCAGATCAACCTGAAAGTCCCATTCCAAATCGGTGCAGATGTGCCAGCTGAATGGATATTATTATCCCTGATCACTGCGGCATTCTTTGGAAAGGTTTCAGCTAATGAAATGTCATATTTTCATTCTAATCAAACATTTACAAAGACAATTTATTTAACATTAAATATTTGCAAAACCATTTGGGCATTATGAGGTGATGGATTGGAGCCCGCTCGCTCAAATTGCGGCTTTAGTTTTATTATTTAGCAAACTGTCGGTGCGTGTAACGGTCAAAATTGAAGGGAAAATTAGATATTTATAAAGAAATAGATGTAATTTTGTCTATTTAGGATATCATGAATAAGGGACAAATTTATGCAATTATGACAAACCTTTATGGAAATACGCATAATTGTTGGTCAAATATTGAGCACAGAAATGCTTTAAAGGTTTATTTTTCGACTAGGAACAGTAAATGAGGCAGGACAAAATAGTTTAAGTCAAATATTACGGATTAACTTCCTATTTTGCATTGGGTAAAAATTAACGAGGAATTATCAAAATTATAATAATTTGAGCAAACGAATAACTTGTATAATAATTAAACTATATGGTGAATGTGTGTGTGTGTGTGTGTGTGTCTTGCTTGATTCGGGCCGGCGGGCTTTTGTTTCTATACTCAATTGGATAAATTATGAAAATGTTAATAAAAGGGAAATTAATATTGATCAGTGAAACAGTCTATTGTCTATTTAGGAAATCATGAATAATATATTAAATATGTTCTGTTTACGTTTATAATAATGATTTTGCTTTATTATTTATGCGTTCCAGTTATTTCAAATTTAATATCTGATAATGTTGATGTTATTATAATTTTGATCTATAAATCACGTTACGCTTATTTATTGTTCAATATAAAACTCGTTTTGTTTCTTTCAGGAAAGCGCATTTATTATCGATTTTGAAATATTTGATAAACAAATTTAAAATAGTTAGAAGGTTTCTTCTATTACAAATGATATTGATTTTCAACTTTATCGAATATTAATTAAATTTTTAATTGATTTTAAAAGTTTTTAATTTTTAATTTTTATTTCATACATTTTGAGAAATCCATAATATGACAGATTTATCGGAATATTGTGAATAATTATGAATTTTTTCATGCTTATTTATACTATTGATAAAATTTAGTATGTTATTTATTAATTCATCTCAATTATAGTGAAGCTCCAGATTTACTGCTAAAGTGTATCAATAGGATAAATATTCATTAAATATATTTCCTAGATTATTTATTTATTATTTCTATATAAAGTTTAGAGAAATAAATTATTTTTGTCAGCCAGAAACTTCAGTAAATTAAGTAAACTTTAATAATCCATTAAAATAATTATTGATTTAATTTATTATTTCATATAATCAATTAAATTTTCATTTATCATAATTTAGATTTCGATTATAATTAATAAATAAAATTCTATTTGTAAAAAACAGAGAGAAAGTAAACAAAAATATAAATGCTTCTATTGATCAATAAAATACTTTTGCTAATTCGGTAAAAAGTGTTGATAAATTGGTTGAGTTGTTGATAAAGAATGGATATTCTAAATCATTTTTATTGTTGATGATAAAAGAAACTGTTGATAAATTGATTAAAAATCCTAAGGATCCATGTTGTGGAAAGTCTGAATGTAATTTGTCGGATGGGTGTGAATTGAGTGTTGGTCTGGGTGATGGTAAAAATGGATATAAAAAAATTGAGACTAAATATGTGTTCGTATTGCCGTACTCTGAAGGTTTTACAAATTATAAGAGGAATTTGGGTAAACTGATAGGAAATTTAGAGTATAAGATCGTCTCTAATTCGTGTAAGGTACGCAATATGTTTATTAATAAATCAAAAACTCCGGTTGGATTGTGTTCTGATCTTGTTTATCAATTTACATGTAATTGGTGTAATGCCACATACATTGGAGAGACTTCCGGTCATCTCTGTACTCGAGTTCTAGAGCATTGTCGATTGAAGGGTTTGACCAATATTAGTGAACACAATAGAGGCTGTAAAAGTGATATCGGAATGTCTGATTTTAGAATTTTGTTGAGAAGTTTTAATAGTTATTGGGAACGAGTGATATGTGAAGCATTGCTGATAAGGTCATTGGATCCAAAGATTAATGTGCATAGTGCTGTGACTACGAATGTTTTGAATGTTTTTAAATAGTTTACGTGTGTTAAATCATGTTTGTTTTTTTAATATTATTAAAATAATTGAAAATTTTAAATTACATTAATTTTTAAAAATTAGAATATAAGTAAAAAATTTAAAATTAATTTAAAATATATTTTTAAAAATATTTATTTATTAAAAAATTAAATTAATAAAAAATAATTTGTTTAAATTAAATGTTAATTCATAATATTTTTAGTTGGTTTTGAGTACCTGAAGATGATAGCTGTGCTATCGAAATATATCGTACGAAAGGTTTTTTATTGGCGTTATCGTTTAATTAAATCGTTGCCAAATTTATTTAATTATTTATTTTGAATAACTAATTTATTTTATGAATATTAAAACAAATTCTTTGTTAAAGAATTTTACATGAAGTTAAAAAAACATTAAACTGCGAAATGAATGACTCACAATAAGAAAATTTACTCAAATTTTTATGTCATTTTTTTTAATTTTTTTACACTTTAAGTTTAATTTATTTACATAATAAGATATTTACATAAGAGAAAATGTTTGATAAATTATTTCATCCAATCGCAGCAGAATCAGATTAAGGAGAAATAATAAATAATTTGACAAAAGGAAATGTAGGATAAACACGAATGTAGCTGCTGAATTCGGCATAGGAAACATACTCAGTGACCTTCAGCCCGGCCGAGATCGCTTACTAGTTGGCATTATGAGTTACCGCGTGGCGCTCCTTGTATATGTTGACGCTTTCTCCTTGACATATTTATATGCGATTTATGTTGCTGTGACCGCATTTATATTGCTCACTATGCGATTTGTGCAGCTATATTTATTTGTATGGGATTTGTGTAGCTCACCAATTGAAACTGCCAATAGAAATTCAATTGTTACAAATTCAATAAAAATTAAAATAAATTGTGAGATTACCAATAGAAAAAAAAGTTTTTTCACTTTGTTTTTTTTCTGCGTTTTTTTTTACCAAAATTTATACGAAAATTAAATTAAAAATAAAATTACAAATTATTATTAAATTAAATATGCGAAATTAATAACCGACGGCAGGTACTGCAGTTGGCTCGGCACAAATCAGTGCAAATCAGTTGCCTGATACACATAATGGCTTTTGGTGGTCTCCACCGCTGCCGCTTTCGCATCCTGTCGGGCGGTGGAATGGTGATCCTGGACATATTGATTCAATTGTGGAACGGTCAGGGAGTAACACGGTTCATCGGAATGATTCAGATTGATTTGGTGAATGATCAGCTCATTTAATCAGCTCATTGATCGCCGCGGGAATGATAATTGCTTCGCTTTCTGGCAATGGCAACCGCCACTCTTTGCTTGAATTCAATATGAGCTTTTCAGAACTTTCACATTCATCTTATATTTGTTGATATTACAATAAACATCACTACAGTGTCAGACATGCTGTAAGCATTCTGACTTTTCGGTAGAGCAAACAAAATAGTTATAATTACGATTTATACTTAAATTCATAATTTCCTTGCTTTAATTCAAACTCTATCAAAATCCGAATGAAATTAAATTAAACATTTTGAATAACTAATTTATTTTATGAATATTAAAACAAATTCTTTGTTAAAAAAACATTAAACTGCGAAATAAAATTTAATTGTCCGATTTGTCTAGGTGAAGGTTTGCATTTCTATTGAAAGTGTTTTATGGCATCGTGGATTGCAAGGAGTTCTCTGTCGCAAGTTACCTTGTTTAGTGGATTTTCAAATTTCTGGATAAAAAACCTTTTGGTTGTTTGCGGAATTCATTGTCCTGGTACGGTGTTTCACCCATTGCAAATCCTGAGCACTCGGCTGTTGATTGACACTGAGATTCCTAATCTGGGTATCCCGACAGCGCTGTTTGTCACAGACTTTCTTTAGCTTTTTCGAAAGTTTCTGTTATATGTTTTGACCAATTCAATTTGACATTTCTTTTTGATTTAATTAAGTTGCTTAGTGGTGCCAAAAAATCGCTGCAATTTGGGATGTACGAATGATAAAAGTTTAGCATTCCAAGGAATCGTCTTTGTTCCCTACAAATATTTGGCAGTGTGGGGCTGTGGCCTGATTAACCTTGACCCCAGTTGTAAATTACTCTTTGCCCCCAATGGTTATCCGTCGCTAAGCAACGTTGGTGATGTAACAACTGGTTTTGAGATCTCCAAAGGTGAGCGCCACATAGGAACTGCTCTGGCCCGACCTCAAACTGGGTTCAACGCACTGCCGTTAGAAGACCTTTGTGCGCTTTTGTTTGCTCTGGTCCTTTTCTTGTATAACTGATGTTGGGCCAGAACGTAAACGGCCTTGAGGAATGTTTTAATGGATCAGTAACACACACGCAAATACAACAGGCAATTTAAATAAACCTATTGAAACTCCAATTAAACACTATAAAATATGAGAAAAAAGGGAATTAAAAATAAAATAATAAACATAAAAATAAATTAAAATAATAACAAAACGCACCAAGATTCGCACGATACCAACACAAACATAACAAGAAAACACAACAAATTCGACAAAATTGAAAAATTAATAAAAGTTCATGAAAATGAAACTTAAATAAAAAGATTTGAATTAGTAATAATTCAATAAAAAATTCTAAATGGAAAATTATTAAAATAAATCAAAAATAATAAAAATAAAGAATAGAATTTACTAGAAAATAACAAGGTCGAATTTTGTTTTACTGCATCAAATCTAACATGCGAGAAAAATAGGTATAAATACTGATCCATTTTCACATTAAACCTAACCGTTTTTCGAAACAAAACCAAAACCATTTTTGAAATCGTTTAATTTTGTTTAAGAAATTTACTTTCAGAATCTAAATTTTTAGGTGAGAAATATTTATGTTGGACCCTCTTTCCACGTCACATCCTTGCAACTCGGTAGAGCTCTGCTTGGACGTCGGCGTGGGAAGAGAGGCATTTATGTTTTATTTTATGATATGCTATTTTATGCGATTTTATGGATTGGAAGTAAATGGTAATTATGTTCATTTTGTTAATAATTAATAAATACTATTGATATTCATAAATTGTTTTATATATGTTCTTCATAAATTAAACTGTCGAAATTTTTCCGGCCCACAGCCAACACATAACGCAAGAAAGCAAAATCTACATAGTACAGATGCATGTAAGTGCGTGGAAAATCGCCAATGATATGTACCCGTGAAGACTCAGCGTGCGGAACGCAGGGGTCGTAACGTCAATATTATCCCTATAGCTGAAAAGAGAAATAAGGAAGAAGTCTCTGACTCCCTCCTCGTTTCTCATTTATGTAAAATCGACCTAAAGTTATATTACACACGGCTCAAAATCATCACACCGAGTAGTCCAGTGGGCACTCAGTAAATATAATATAAACACAATATGCGCCTAAGGTCTATTAAAGGGAAAGGGTACTGGAATCAATAAAAATGAAATCATTGACATACCTATGTTGAACTAATATTCCGAAATAAATTAAACCATTGATATGACTTAACGGACTTCATAGAGAATTATTACATCAACGATTCGGTTAAATTAATTTAAGTTAAAACAACTACTGATTATAGGTAAGGTAACAATTAAAGTGATTTATTGCCTACGATGAGAGTAATTCCTATATCAAATTGTCATAAGTTAGCAAGAGTAAAGCGAATAAATTATTCTAATCATAGATAACCCTTGAAGCAACAACAAGTAAATCACGGATCAACTTAGTTTAGAAAAATATTACAACGAATAAAAACATGTAGTGGAATCATCAATTAAAACGAGGTAGCTTATTGAGTAGCCAATTCCAGGATTTAATAAAGGAAAATAATTGACTATCACTAAAATAATTCATGGGTTAGATGATAAAATAATTGACCAACTAATTCATAGTTAATATTAAAATAAAATGAATTGGTTACTTGGAAGATAAAATCAACTTCAAGTCATTGAGGGAAACCTTGAATTAACTGAATCGTTGATATAGAGGAAAGCTTACAGATAAATTACATCAATAGAATTAAATTTTTATTAATTAAATTCAAAGTGAGCCGAACAAAACGTTACTTAAAACTAATAATTCCAAGATCCAAAGTTCGAGAAATATATTCCGTAGATATCAAAATAAATAGGATGACACAACAAAAAATCTTTGAAGATTCCAAAATTCATTCCTCCTTGCATAATAACTGTATCCCATCACCCGATGAACAGCGAATAACGTCGTAGAGAATAGACCCTGAATCCCTATGATGACACCAAAAATCATGCGAAATCAAATCACAAATTAAACTACTCACCACGGACCCGATCGTTGTGCTGCCGTGCTTAAAGATCACTTCACTAGAAATACTTGACGAAATTCTAAACGAACGGATAACATTAAAATTAAGATGAAATATATAAAATTTACCAGATCGCGAACTATTGAATTTTCGTCAATCGCCGAAAATTTCATCACTAGTTATTGACTGAACGGAAATGGCTAGCGTAAACAATATCAATGCTAATGATAAATAAACCAATTCATTTAGAACAATCAATAATTTCAGCATCCGGCAAATCGACCAAATAATGGAAAATAATTCTCAGTCAGAGGGAGAAATCAAAGGACCGGAAGCATTCTTAGAAGGAGAAGGACTGACGGAGTTGGTCGCCATGCATAGTGGTAATTCATTTTTACCTTTTATAATCATCTGCTTTCAATAATAAATAAATGAATTTGAACGGTAAAACTTTTTCGATAACTTTATTAAATAACTTGCCGTTTTCAATTAGTATTAATTTCAATAAATCATTTATATTACGATGCACCACTCGTAAGGCGGTAGAGTACACAGTATCACCCATTTTGGATAGCTCTGAAATAAAACGTCGAATTTGGACGAATGGTCCCGTAATTGAGTGCCATTGAGGAAAGTAGATGGGTTATTTCGGTAACAAAAGGAACTACCAATTACACTTTAACACTCCCTAACATACTCAATTGATCGAGGAGATAGTTGGCACTTAAGAGACAAATCTAATCGATGGGATTGCTTACCCCTCAAACAATATAATACGACTTCTCTTTAACTTATGATAGGTTTGGTTACGAAACATCTCACCCAAGACATTAGATGATGAAACCCATGACAGTAAATACTCGAAACATTGCAAGGGAAGTAGTTTCTTGCAATAACCTGAAATCACCATCCGTGTTAAACCCAGCAGCAAAAATTCCGAATAGATTAATATCGATAACCCCGTTTCTGAGGCTTCCCCGTAAAGGAATAGTCAATGATAATGTTTAATTTCAGCTCTCAATGCTACACTCCCCCTCGCAGATCGCTGGAGATGGGCTTGGGCCCAGCACCGCCAGGAGTGATGCCCGGAATTTCCGCCGTCGAAATTCCTCGACCGGGAGAATCTGGGAGTAGGCTCATCTACGCAATGGAGCCCGTCAGAAGAAATACTCCAGCAGGTTCAACAGCAATTAGAAGACTTGTTGTCTCAACTGAAAATATTATTTTTTGAGAATATTGTTGTAAATTATAATTATTTTTTTAAATTTATTTACTAAATATTTATTATGATTTTAATATGTTTTATAAGTTTACTTTGAAATTAATGTTGACTTTACATTAAATATTTACATTAAATTTGTGTTCAGCGTTCAGAAGTTTTTATTTATAAATCTGACAATAAATCATCTTGACTTTTTATTAAATTTGACTTTTTGAATCAACTCTCAACTCAATCTTTTTTACAGTTTAAATAATGCTAATTTTAAATAATTTTAAATAAGGTAAATTTACCCGAAAAATTCACAATCTGATCTAATAATGCAAATATAATAATGCAATTAATAGCAACAGATATATTCAGCTGCCCTTTATTGCTGGCTGTGAAGCATTTACCTCATCCTCCGCAGCATCAGCATAATATTCTCAATGCGGTTTACTGAGCCGTCTGAGCAATGGGAAATCTTTATGAAGGAATTCCGACAGAATCTCACGGAAATCATTTGGATAAAGCAAAACAAGTAAGAGAAAACAAAAAGAGAATTATTAATGTGAAATGTTTGATAAATTATTTCATCCAATCGCAGCAGAATCAGATTAAGGAGAAATAATAAATAATTTGACAAAAGGAATTGTAGGATAAACACGAATGTAGCTGCTGAATTCGGCATAGGAAACATACTCAGTGACCTTCAGCCCGGCCGAGATCGCTTACTAGTTGGCATTATGAGTTACCGCGTGGCGCTCCTTGTATATGCTGACGCTTTCTCCTTGACATTTATCTGTCGTCGGCATCCAGCTGTAACTGGCATATCATTTTATCCATAATATTTACGGGTTATCATTAAGGCTTGCACATGGAATAATGATTATTTATATTCTGATTGGCTATTATACTGTTTTATATCGATTTATTAGATATTGAATTAGATATGGCTACCCTTGGTCTGGTGACCTTGCTCCCTTGATCCCACAAATAAATCCTATCATTTCATATTGCGGACGAATTTCAGGCGCTAAAAGCTCTGTCAATATGAATTTGCACGGGCTAATGTGTAAGATAAAGGAGTGAATGCGATTTCTCAGTGATGAATAATATCCATTGCAACATTGCCGAGCACATTCAGCAAGAAAAGGCAGATTGTAATTGAGCTCCGATAACATGAGATAAAGTTGCTTCAATTCCTGTGTGGTTTCCGCTCTCGGCTGCCCTCCTAGCAAACCTCAACCGGGCAAATCATCATGATATTTGATGTGAAACATTTGACTAATTTGGTTTTCCGACACGTAGAGTTTATTTTGAGGGAATCATTTATAGAATTTCTGCAATTGATCATAAATGCACCCCCCCCTGAATGCTAGAATTCCTAGTTTCACAGTGCTATTACAGCACGGCGTTGTGGGAGAATTTTAATTGATGACGCCATTTTGGTTTTGGCGCTTGATAATTGATATCGCTGTGAGCATTCTGACTTTTCGGCAGAGCAAACAAAATAGTTATAATTACGATTTATACTTAAATTCATAATTTCCTTGCTTTAATTCAAACTCTATCAAAATCCGAATGAAATTAAATTAAACATTTTGAATAATTAATTTATTTTATGAATATTAAAACAAATTCTTTGTTAAAGAATTTTACATGAAGTTAAAAAAACATTAAACTGCGAAATGAAATTTAATTGTCTGATTTGTCTAGGTGAAGGATTGCATTTCTATTGAAAGTGTTTTATGGCATCGTGGATTGCAAGGAGTTCTCTGTCGCAAGTTACCTTGTTTAGTGGATTTTCAATTTTCTGGAAACAAAACCTTTTGGCTGTTGTCGGAATTCATTGTCCTGGTACGGTGTTTCACCCATTGCAAATCCTGAGCACTCGGCTGTTGATTGACACTGAGATTCCTAATCTGGGTATCCCGACAGCGCTGTTTGTCACAGACTTTCTTTAGCTTTTTCGAAAGTTTCTGCTATATGTTTTGACCAATTCAATTTGACATTTCTTTTTGATTTAATTAAGTTGCTTAGTGGTGCCAAAAAATCGCTGCAATTTGGGATGTACGAATGATAAAAGTTTACCATTCCAAGGAATCGTCTTTGTTCCTTACTTATATTTGGCAGTTTGAACTTTTGAATGCCGCTTAGTTTAATGTTTATTGGCTTTGCTTTTTCGTTTAATGTGTATATCAGAAAGTGTATTTCTTTTATAATTAATTCACACTTTTTCTATAATTTTTTAAGTTTGCTTTGTCTATCGTTATAAAATTCGTTTTTTAGGTGTGATTCTTTATCAGGACTTGTTATTAGTATATCGACTAGATGAGCTATAGTATTCGTGTTATTTTTTACCGTTTGATCCATGAAGCGTTGAGAGAAAGTTACAGAAATTACTCAACCCAATTCAGCACTGTGTGGATATCCTCAAACTTCAAATTCAATTGTTTATTAGTGATTTCTCCTTCGCTTCTATTTAACTGCATTATCAAGCACTTTATAATCAATCCAATCAACAATATTTTATTCAAGATATACACAAAATATTCAAAAAATGTGTTTAATATCAATAATTTATCAATTATTTTATGCAGCAGAAATAATTGTCGATTTTATTATTTAGATATCAGGAGATTTATAATCTAAAAAAAATACAAAAACGATAAATTTATACAGCTTCATTCGGCATCATGCTTGACCTGGCATCCAGATCTGCAATAAATTGATAATTAAAATCATCGAAAAATTTTTTTATGGCTAAAATGTAGAATTTACGAAACATAATTGTGACCTCAAACTTGATCTGAATATGAATCAGAAATTTCGGAAGGCTTAAATATAATTAAAAACAAAATTTTGAAAAAAATTCACAATATAATGATAATATTTATATATTCAATTAATTATTGATTATATTTCTAGATTTATCGAAAAATCAAGATATTTTGAGTGAACTTATAACTTTCAGAATTTATATATATCATCCCACATATTATTTAACAACGCTTTTCTGTTTCTCCTGCTTCCGCCTCTTACATCGCTTCAGTTAAATTGATAAATTTATTGAATTGAAAAAATATTTTATTATTTTTTTTAAAATGAGTTTATTTTAACAAATATTCATATTGATAGACTAGTAAACAAATATTCGAACTCGCCGTTCAAAACTACATATATATAAATAAATAAATAAATATGTTGGGTTATTGTTATTGAAAGTCGGTTCCCTCTGACTCCTCGTGTCCTTTTTGAATCAAATAAGCAAACTCAACACAGAATAATTTTATTTGTACTTTATCACAATGACAGATCAATCCATTTTATTTCAAAGTTTGTAATCACAATTTCACTAATTGATTTGCACCTTTTAACCACCGTATGACTCTGATTATCTTAGGGTAGGTTGTCCAAGAGAGAACCACCCTTTCTGATAGATAACTTTGACTTTTATTTGGATTTAGATTCCTCTACTAACCTAGTTACTGCTCGTTCACGTCGATTCACTCTAGTTAAAATTATCTGCTAATCGTGTCTGGTCAATAATGACTGTCCTTTCGTGTTTTTCCCTCTTTCTTTTATACTCCTGCTCAGACTGTTTTCCGACGATTGTCAACAACATTTTCTACATTATTAAATTATTAATAATTACTTTCCAGACCGACATTTGTTAACAACGTTTGGTCCATTACTAAATTACTAATTGCGAAATAATTAACTCTACGTAACTCAGTGGCGCCCATTTAATGTTGTTTAGGCTAATTGATCCTGCTATATTATTTCGTCTAAGCGCCGGGTTTTCCTCATCTCTCGGGTTTTCCTCAGCTCTCGGATTTTCCACATCTCTCGGGTTTCCCATTGCATCGGGCTTCCCATTGACTCGGGCTTCCCATTAGTAATTAATTTTTATTAATTATTTTCTTAATATTTTCTAGGGACCCCTCACTAAACTTTTATTATTATTTCTGGACTCATCTCTCAATTTGGCGTTCAACCATACCAATTTCCCCCGATCAATATTACTTTCGAATTTTTATAAATTTTTTAATTAATATTGCAATTTTATCATTTTGTTTTATCGATTTTACTGTGGTTTTTCGTGATACCCCAACAAATATATATATATATATATAAATAATTAAATAAATTTGGCAACGATTTAATTAAAAGATAACGCCAATAAAACGCGTGATATGTGAAATGTGAAGCATTCCTGATAAGGTCATTGGATGTTTTAAGTGATTTTAAATAGTTTACGTATGTTAAATCATGTTTATGTATTGCTTTTAAAAAATAACTTTTTTAATATTATTAAAATAATTTAATTTATAAATTACATTTGAATAATTTTTAAGTGTTTATTTATTAGAAAATTAAATTAATATAAAAAGAATAATTTGTTTAAATTATAAGTTAATTCATAATGTTTTTAGTTGATTTTGTGTACCTGAAGATGAAAGTTGTGCTGTCGAAATATATCGTACGAACAGTTTTTTATTGGCGTTATCTTTTAATTAAATCGTTGCTAAATTTATTTAATTATATATATATATATATATTTATTTATATATATGTAGTTTTGAACGGCGAGTTCCAATATTTGTTTACTAGTCTATCAATATGAATATTTGTTCAAATAAACTCATTTAAAAAATATAATAAAATATTTTTTCAATTTAATAAATTAACCAATTTAACTGAAGCGATGTAAGAGGTGGAAGCAGGAGAAACAGAAAAACCGTTGTAAAATAATATTTGGGATGATTAGTAAATCTTTTAATTAAATCGCTGCCAAATTTATTTAATTATTATATATATATATATATATATATATATATATATATATATAAATTTATATATGTAGTTTTGAACGGCGAGTTCGAATATTTGTTTTATAAAAACATTTTTAATTTATAAATTACAATATTTTTTAAAATTATAATATAGATAAAATATTATGTCAATTAAAAACAAATCATAGGTTAAAAACAAAAAATGTCCTAATAAAAAATTATAATATTTATATAAATAACATTTTAAAATTAGTCAATTGTTTGAATATTTTTTCATCTATGTCCGACAGGCTTAGAAAAGACTTCATCTTATTTATTTATAACAGTTCACTGAAAAATCAATATATTTTGAATGGACTTTGAACTTTCCAAATGAGCATCGATTAATGACGTCCCATAAGAAATGGGGAGAGGTCTTCACAAAAGGGACAATTATGGAGCGGAGTCCAAGTGCTTAGGACATCCTTAGTAGCATTGGTCGTTTAAATATTATACATAACGGATTAATGATTTTTGTAAATTTTTCTAATATCTTTTTATCTACTATATATGGTAAATAAGTAAGCGGCATGTTTCATGTGCCCTATTTTCCCATTTGGTCATTTTAATTATGCATGTATGTTTTTTCTCGATTTTTCAACGAATTTTGCATAATACTACATATAATGAATCAATTAAATTTAGCCTATATGCTTATAAATTATTTAATTTTCTATTCGTGAAAGGATGTCCGATCGGGGGACATCGTGAAAAGGGACAAGGGGAGACGTTCTTAATGGATGGTCCCAAAGTAGATTGAACAACGGAGATTCCGAATCGTTGTTTAAAAATAATATTAGTGAGGTTCAATTGTGAAGTCTTTACCCGATCTTTAATATTCATTTGATCTCTATTTTTTTCGTTAAGCAAGCAATCATATGATGCTAAAATAAAATATTAAATTAATAAATTTAGATATTCAATTAATTATTGATTATATTAAAATAAGAAATTTATAAATATCAATTATTTCGCTGCACCTCCCATTTATTTAAAGCTAAAATAAAATTTTAAATAAAAGTTAAATGATTAAATTTATAATTATCAATGCATTATTGCAATATGAAATGAATGAATAAATGGTGATGAATTATTGCTCAAATATATTCAATTAATTATTGATTTATAATTATCAATGCATTATTGCAATATGAAATGAATGAATAAATGGTGATGAATTATTGCTCAAATATATTCAATTAATTATTGATTTATAATTATCAATGCATTATTGCAATATGAAATGAATGAATAAATGGTGATGAATTATTGCTCAAATATATTCAATTAATTATTGATTTATAATTATCAATGCATTATTGCAATATGAAATGAATGAATAAATGGTGATGAATTATTGCTCAAATATATTCAATTAATTATTGATTTATAATTATCAATGCATTATTGCAATATGAAATGAATGAATAAATGGTGATGAATTATTGCTAAAATATATTCAATTAATTATTGATTTATAATTATCAATGCATTATTGCAATATGAAATGAATGAATAAATGGTGATGAATTATTGCTCAAATATATTCAATTAATTATTGATTTATAATTATCAATGCATTATTGCAATATGAAATGAATGAATAAATGGTGATGAATTATTGCTAAAATATATTCAATTAATTATTGATTTATAATTATCAATGCATTATTGCAATATGAAATGAATGAATAAATGGTGATGAACTATTGCTCAAATATATTCAATTAATTATTGATTTATAATTATCAATGCATTATTGCAATATGTAATGAGTGAATAAGTTGTGATGAATTATTGTCAAATATGGAAACATTATTAGTTATGTTGCCCAAATAATATACCCATTCCAACATGGTGATCACCTGGCACCGATGATGATTTTGTGCTATAAGCCATTACTAAAACAAAAATTAAATTAAATTAAAAAATGTTCAAATTTTTTTTAATTTTATGATTTCGTAAAGTATTAATTTTATCATGGATACCCATATATTTTATTATATTATCATATCACGCCAAGTCAGTGAAGAATATTGAATCGATAGTCGTTTTCATCGCTCTAGGACCCAAAGGCTAGGATTTCCCAAGGAGTAGTACTGCTTGTGGGATTCTCGGCCGCTATACACAGTGCCAACATGGGCTTGCCCGTGGGTGTATGGTGGTATAACTAAAATTGTGGGACGTCTGAGAGAAATAGAATGGACCCTAGGAATAGGAAAGTCCTCTGAAGCAGACAGTACGAGTCATCAGATTAGGAGACCGATTCAAACAAAATTACATTCTTGACCCAGTACACCAGCAGTGCAGTCCATTTAAAGATTTAAAGAATTTAAAGACATTCAATTTTACTGAACTCGAATTATCATTAGAAGATGGTCAAAAATACGAAAAACAACAGTGAAAACGGGCTCACAAACTCCCGGAATTTTGTAGCGCAAAGGACTCCAAACACATTTTTTCCTATAGAGATATTTTTATTTATTAATGCCTTTAGATTTTACAAAAACTTTGTCCAGATTATAAATTATTATTATCATTATTGCTACTGACAATACACAGCAATTATGTTTACTGATATTAATCAATTCTTTCAGTCGACAGTTATCAAGAACTTGAGAACGGAGATGACGGGCAGTCATTCCAATGCATGCGGTATTACACCAATGACATAAACATTCATAACCAAGATCTGAATACCATCTCAGTAAGACTTGAAATCTATCAATAAATACGTTTATATCATTGGTTAGTTTTATTAAATAAATTCTCAGAAAGATCATCATGAAAAACTTCAAGAATCCCAAACTCGCCAAGCCGAATGAAAACAATTCAATTCAATTGACCTTCATATCGGAAGAAATATCACACGTTCGATGCTTAACCAAATATCAACAACAACACGCCAAATATGAGCGTACATGGGGCGCTTAGTTTGCCCCGAGAAGGTTAAAGATCTCCAGCGGACGATCCATCGACTCACTCGAAGCCGCGATGATTTGATTTTTGAAAATCGTGCACAGATCAAAACACTGTCTTGGTAGGCTCGTTCATCAACGCTGAACTGAAGCGGAGACTGCCTGATAGGAGTCAAGCTATGGATTTAACTATATGTTCCGGTACACCTTTTGTTCGACAATGAAAATTCTCTTCCGCTGAAAATCCCCGGAACCAACAAGAACCAACAAAGCCAAGAACGTTGGTGGCGATCCTATAATGCAAAATGCAATACCAGATAAAACCTCACTATCTATATCACAGAAATTCAATCATTGATAGGTTTTCATTCATTTTCATCTGGATCTTTGTCAAGATCTAATTGTGAGCAAATATTAAAACATGCGACCGAAAAGGAGATAATATTCACATTTTTATACTTATTATTGATTTATTATTTACTCAAGGCGCTTAATTGTTTGCTTATGTCATTTATATTGATTATTTATATGCCAAAATGGCACAGCAGATCAATTTAGGGTGAATTTAGGATATTTCATCAATAATTTATCACATAATTACCGCTGGTTCTTTGGCTGTCAGTTGAGATTCATTATTTGCCCCGTTGCGTCGGCATTTTCCTTCTTATTGTAAATTTATCAGGATTAATATCAGAATAAAATAATTTTACTTCTCACAATAATCAAGATTACACATATTATTGTAATGGCAATTAATATTATAATTGCTATTGAAATACCTAAACAAAATATAATTTATAATTGACCAATCGCAATCCATACCGATATAATAACCAATTGACCAATCACTCGCATCCGGTTTATCTGAATATAAAATCAACTAGCTAATCTACCCCTCCATATTTACTCACCCTTGCCAGTTCCTGCTGACTCTGGAGTGACAGTAGCTTTAACATAAAAATTTTATAAATTAATTAATTAAATATATGAATAAAATAAATAATAAAGTAATTAAATTAATTAAATAATAAATTAATTAAATTAAGAATAAATAAATTATTAAAATAATAATAAAAAAATTAAATAAAAAAAAGTTAAGAAATTAATCTTCTAAAGTTCTAAATATTGGTTTTCAATCTAGTAAAGATTGAAGTCTTATCATTTATTTGTCCAAAATTTAATTTTTACTGATAGGGCGAAAACTACATGAACCAAAAATCAAGTTTTGATGTAGATTTTGTAATAATTTCATTGATTATTTTAGATTTTAGGAAGAAAATTAAAAAACTTGTGGAAAATAAAGTAAGCTTTAAATAAATCTTTTGGTATTCAAAATCAAGTCTATTTTTAGAAAGTCGTAACCAAGAAAATGAAAAGAGCAAGAAATTCTACAGATGTAATATTATTTTAATTTTTAAAAAATCACTAATTTTTCTTAACCAAGTTTACTTTTATAAGTCGTAAACAAGAGAATGAAAAGTTAAAAAATGAATAAATTATGAAATATTTATTGAGCATGACCTTACAATTTAAAAAAAATTGTAGCTGTCGAAATTATGAGAAAAATTAACTTTGATTTTAAAATAATATTCTTGCGAATATATCACAGATAAATACACTATATCTAAATCTTATATAGGGATATACAGTTTTATATGTGGCCCGCGGGTTTATGATGCGTTTCCAAAGCGGCCCCAAAGATCATTTGGGTTAGCTATCCCTGTTGTAGAATTAATAAGTCAATATCTCAGATTAGAGATCTTCTTTTAGAATTTTGAAGTGTCAAATGAGATGAGTATAAGATAAAATATACATTACTGCATTGCTTCAGATATGTTATAAATACTTTTAAATTTAAATATTATAAATTAAAACTTTGTGTTTATCAAAAGAACAAAATTAAAGAGAACACCAATCCAAAATATATATTCAGCTACAATATATTTCGACTGATTAACAGTCATTGTCAGGTACTTCGTGTTGAACTTTAAACTATTTAGAACAAATCATTATTACTAATACTAAAGCCTTATGTGCACTCAGATCCTATGTAACGTTCTTGACATTTTCATAAAACATTGTCGAAGAACCATTTTTTTTCGGGAGATACTTTCTGGTTTTTGAAACTAATTTTTATTTAAATCGATGATTACGTAATTTACAAAAGGTTTAATATTATTTTAGGCTAATTTATCGAAAGTTAAAAAGTGCCCTTAATTATAATGTGGCCTTTTCAACCGTGGGCGATTCAAGCCAATTTTTATCAAGAGTCAAAATTACCCCTGGCTATAGTGTGACCAATCGTAGGCGATTCAAGCAATTTTTTTAGTCTTTATTGAAAAATTATATCTTTAAGCTTTTTAATCGATAAAATAATTTCATGCTTTTTATTCAAATTTCAGATTTTCAATTTTTGCGTTGGTGAAACAAATTATATTGTCAAACTTTATACGCAAACTTAAATAGAGACATTTTAGAGAAATAAATTATTGTTGTCAGCCAGAAAATTCAGTAAATTAAGTAAGCTTTTATAATCGATAAAAATATCTATTGATTTAATTTATTATTTCATAATAATTGTGATAGCTGAACAAAACATAATTTATAATTGACCAATCGCAATCAACTAGCTAATCTACCCCTCCAGATTTACTCACCCTTGCCAGTTCCTGCTGACTCTTGATTAACAACAACTATTATATAAATATTTGTCATTTTTAATTGTTTTTAATAAAGTGAGAAGCATAAAATTGAAAAGTCCATCCAAATGATAAATCTCATAATAAATGTTGCTGTTTACAGGTAATAATCGCGCAATTCAAGTCAACTAAATAAATGATTGCAAAACCTCCATTCAAACCTCTTAGTAAGAATATTTTATTTCCAGATTTCATTTTCAATTAGATCCGAAACAAGTGAAACGGATTTTATTTCATACAATTAAATAATTCATAAAGCTTGCATGAATGATTGCCACGCTTTTTGGAAATTTAACATTAACATTTATTCCTAGACTTTTTCTAAGTAAGGATTTAATTTAATCAAAAATATTTAAATCAAAAACAAAATGAAAATTTGATCCTACTTAAAATATCCTTTGGAAAACAATGCTCACTCTACACCAAATCCACTAAAAGTTTAGATAGGATATCCAAATAATAGCATATAGTTTCAAACTTCTTGTAAAATCAATATTTGTGAAATATTTTTTGAAACAGAAAGTCTATGAAAAATAAATCTTTTGTATATAATCTTGTTTGTCGTCAAAGAACACATCTTTTTTTATTTACGCCTGGACAAAATATTGCTTTTTTCCATATTAACAATGTTTTAGTAATTGCACTTTTATGTTGACCTTTAGCTGTACATTTAAATCAATAATTACACTTTTTTGGTGCAGAAAAGTTTATGAACAAAAATCACCTCTGACTATAATCAGAAATTTTATTTTTAACTTCTGCACTCAAAAATCAATATTTGCACTTAAATCGATATTAAAACATAAAAATATAATGCAAGATAACTCATCGACCAACAACCCGGAAATTCCATTTGAAATACCTTCCTACAGGCACAAAATTGCGTGACATCATTTTGGGCGGTCTCTAACATATAGTGATACGCAATAATCTTTACGGCTAAAAACTAATATATAAATGCTATTACTATTATTATTATTCCCTATTTTTAAAGTAATTTTTAAATTTGATTAGCGATTTATAATAAAGCATTGCAAATTATTTAAAGTAGATAAAAGTAATCCAGATAAATTGGTTGCATTTCCTTATACAAAGGGTCCCGAATATCTGGCCACATTGCATCTAACATGTTTTGATTAATTGATATGCGACGCTTTAAATCATCAGCTTGTAATAACCGTCCTTGAACAATACAAGCACTAAACACAACGAGTCTCCGTTGTATCCTTAATCATTCCGCGTCCATTTTTGTCAATAATGGTAAGCCTTTTTGGTAAAACAGATTTAAAATAATGGCTGGTATGAGTAAACTTTGAACGACGTAAATTTATTTTAAAGTTTTACCATAAGTGAGGACCTAATGTAAGTGCAAAGGCGGCTTATAGAGAACAAAAACTACTGGAAACCTCAAGAAAATATGTTTGACAAGAAGCGATTGGAGTAATAAACGCCTTAAACGAAGATGATTATGACCATAGTGGAGTTTTGAGAATGGAATTTAGCATTAATGTTAATTTTATTAATATTATCTATTATTTATTTATGTTTTATATATTTTTTTACATATTTTTTATATTTTATAAATTTTATTTCATTAAATTAATAATTTATTTAGTTATTTTTTACTTATTAGTTTTAATTACTAATTTTTCTTATTTAATATATTTTAAATATTAATTATCTAATTATTATAAATAATAAAAATTGACTCAAATAAAATAAATAATTTTATCGAAAATTATCGAAAACATTTAATTAATTAATTTAAAATAGAAATAGTTAATTTATTATGGATTCACAGAATGGATTTGGATTAAAATATTTATCGATTTTGATAATCAATTAAAATATTAATGCAGATTTTATGTAGAATAATATTTATAATATTTCGATTTGGAATTAGAAATTTGTTCAGAGGGATAAAAACCGATCTGGGGGGAGCAGTTTCACTGATAGATCCGTATTTGATGAAAATGCAATATAATGGATTCCTGGTCATTATATAAGGGGATTGCCCACCGAGGGCTGCCCAACGGGCTGTCGGGATGAGTATAATATAACTTGGATAATATAACCAGCCAATTAAAAAGATTAGAAACAAAAGTGGATGCCATTTATAATCATTTGTTTCATAATTCTGATAAGTAATATTTTTTGTAATAAAACAGCTTTGTTTTTGTATTTTTCATTGGAAATTTTAAAATATCATTTTATTGTAAAATTTCAAATTCCGAGCATTTTCTCATTTTGAGACTCGGAATTTTAGTCAGTGTCTCTTGATAAAATATTGAAATAAATCTATATTTTACGCATCATACAAACAGCAAACTGTACACGTCAATCATATCAAACCAATTTCAAATACTGGATAGTTTTTTCTGTTTACATAGATGCAATTGCCAGTGCAATTTTATTCCGTGAAAATATGATTGCTGAAATGATTGAAATTAGAAATTTTTGATAAAATCACCGACTTATTTCGTTATTGAACCGAATAAATTTCTAAGATTTCCAATTTTGGATTTTTTAGTTAATTTAAAATTTTTTTTCGACTGCTAAAATGAAATTATTATTCCCAGAATTTTGATTCCCAGAACAAATGTAGTGTAAACAAATTTCAGATTTCCAATTTTTTGATAAAAATAGCAACTTAAATAGAAACTCATTTGTATTGGTGAAACAAATAATATTGTCACGGTAACAGGACAACATAAGTACAACATCGGCACGCAAGCTTAAATAGAGGAATTTTAGGGAAATAAATTATTGTTGTCAACGGGAAAATTCAGTAAATTAAGTAAGCTTTATAATTGATAAAAAATTTCTATTGATTTAATTATTTTATAATTATGCTTGTTCTAATGCTACGGTTACTTAATTGTCATCTCGAATACTCAAAAAAAAATGTTTATTCTGTTTATTATCTTTTGGTATTCAAAATCAAGTCTATTTTTAGAAAGTCGTAACCAAGAAAATGAAAAGAGCAAGAAATTCTACAGATGTAATATTATTTTAATTCTTAAAAAATCACTAATTTTTCTTAACCAAGTCTATTTTCAGAAAGTCGTAACCAGGACAATGAAAAGTTAAAAAATGAATAAATTATGAAATATTTATTGAGCATGACCTTACAAATTTTAAAAAAAATCACTATCAATTTTCTCGACCATTTTCCGACCAATGAGATTCATCACACTTTTACAAAATATATTTATTTTATAATGGCCAAAGTAGTGGAAAGCAATGTATTAAAAATATATTCTTTGTGCATTTATATATTCAAAAATTAGCTGTATTTTTAAATAATTTTAAAATATTTTAATAATGTTTTTGAATATTTTTTATTATCATTTTTAAAATATTTTAGTTATTTTTTAATTATGTTTTAAATAATTTTTAATAATTTTTATTTATTATTAAATAACTTTAAAATATTTTAAAATAAATTTTAAATAATATTTTAAAAATTATTTAAAAATATTTAAAAAGTATTTAATATTAAAAATTATGTTTTTCAATAATTTATATTTGTTTTATTTATTTGGTTTATTTATTTTACAGTTTATTTCGAATACTCAATAAAAATGTTTATTCTGTGATTTAGTTTTGGTTGCAGTCACTGCTGAAAACCCTGCTTCACACGGAAATGGCAATAATGATTTTAGTGCTGTCGTAGCATTCTCTGGATATTCCACTATATTGTGCACATAAACCACCTCCGGTCTCGGATAATCCGCATTTACATGCTTTCACCTTTTGGGTATTTAAAATTGGAAATTGCATTCTGATAGCTTAATCAGCCATTTATGCACTCAATCTAAATCCTAAATGGAGATATAAAAGGGATACGCAAACTTAAATAAGTATATTTTAGTAAAATAAATTATTGTTGTCAGGAAATTAGGTAAGCTTATAATATTGATTTAATTTATTATTAAATATAATCAATTAAATTTTCGTTTATCATTATTTAGGTTTCGATTATAATTATTAAATAAAATCCTAACTGTAAATGACAAATAGAAATTAAACAAAAAATAAATGTTTCTATTGATTATTGAATTGATTGATTTTATTGGAAAATTTGATAATTCATTAAAGAAAGATTTTAAATGTTATTTAAATGGATCAATAGTAAAATATTTACCCGGATCTGCACAAGCATTTGGATCTGGATCTGACATAAATACGGATCAATTCAATAATAAATTAGCAAATATCTCACTGAGATTTGTCAAACTCATTTCCAATCGGGATTCATTTCTACTAATCAAGCCCTGCAGATCATAAAACAGTTCAGCCCGATTGAATAACTCAATAGTTTTATTCTGCGGGTTAATGTGACCGCCACAAGTTGTCACGAGCTTAATAAACGGAAATCTCAATTACATCTCGCATTCCAATTAGATAATACTCGATATGTCCGCAATGATGTGACAAGGTGTAAGCTAAAATGGGGACATTCATTATTAGCTCGGCCTTTGATAGAAATGATTTTATTGGAGAATTCCACAGTTGCATTGGATGTATTGAAACGCAATTGGCAACGGATATCCTCATTAATATCACCTTTAATATCGATAACAAACCCGCACGGATGAAATAAATCCGCCCCATTTATACAATTGGTCTGGTTGACCGCTAAATATTTTCATTAAAAACCCTAAAAACAATTAAAAATTACTCAAGTCCTTAACTGCATTCGAAATGAGGAAATTTGTCAGAAAATATACAATTGGCAAAAGCATTTATTTATTTATATTAAATTTTAAAACTTTTATATATATTTAAATATTAAAAGAAAGGAAATTAATTTCTAATAATAATTAATAAAGATTATAATAAATAATAATTAATAAACATTATAAATTATTTCTATTAAATTAGTAAACAAAGGAAATTTTAATAAAAAGTAAATGAAATATTATTAGAATTAAATATGAAAAACTCAGCTATCATTTCAATATAGAATAAAGTCACATTTAAAATGACTCCAAACGGAAATTTAGCAATTCATATAAATTGTACATGTTATATTGTAATATCTGAGAAAGCAAATAATCAATATAATTAATCAGATGTGCAAGGATTGATAAACATTAATTATATTGATAAAGATAACATAATATAGAAATCAGGGGAATTCTAACACCTCAATTGATTACATCCAATCCACATTCAATAAAATTGCCTTTACTCATCTCCTTTCCTTTCTTTTCATAGATTTACCATCGAAACTTTAGCAAATCACTATTATGTGTATTTTTATCAATCCTTTCAAAAGCACCGCATTATTTATTTTCCTCTTCATTCCTATGCTCAATTCCCTTGATAACAGTCATTAGTATCGATAATTATATTTGTGGCGGTGTCAAAGTGCCGGTGCATCTGACAACAGTCAGAAATTACACTTTGCACTTTTTTGCACTAAAAAATCAATATATGCCCGCTAGGGTGTCCCAGGAAATGTTTTTTTGATAATGCTTATGCAAACCCTCCTAAAAGCCCCATTATAACATCTGCAAAATGTTGAGACATTAAAATAATATTTAGGGGTCCCCGAGGGTCGTGAAAATTTGACAAATCAGTGTAAATTTTGTTCAACATACTCTAGTTAGAAACGTTTCTAATCAGCAACCATTGTTTCGATCAAAGGTTATTTTGCATGAATAGAAAGCCCTTGATTAGTAGTAGTTTCTGAAGTTGCAGCAAGAGTGTAGAATGGGCTGCATTGGATCTGTTGACATCAAAACCTTTCCAAGTGATAAACGGTCATCCGACAGTAAAGAAAAATTACTGAAGAGAGCAGCCCAACAACAACAACAAAGTATTCTGGCAGGACCAACTGTAGGAGTACGAGGAGCTGAAGGGTGTGAACAAGACGAAGATATTAGCACAAAATCATCAGACTCGACCAACAGCTCCTCAGAATCAGATGAATTTGTTGTGCTTTCAACTCCAAGTAGCGACAGGCCATGCAAACGTACCGTTGTGATCACTCCAAAAGTCTCAGCTGTGTTAGATAGAACAAATACAAGTGTTTGTAGATCAACAATGAGCCTTGCATCGATGGCCAATGAAATAGGAGGCTCCGCATCATCAACAATACTTTCAAAAAGTACAATTCACCGCCAAAGACAGAACTTTCGCTGTGATGCTGCCAAACAAATCAGGGATGCCTGGCATGTGGATAGAATATCAGTTTTGGTCTCATCTCTTGTCGATGGAAGCACCAAACTGCTGGGTGTGCCAAAGTTGGCATCTGGCACTGGAAAGGCAGAAATGGAGGCAGTTGAGGATCTTTTGAGGTCATGGCAGTGTGATTCACAAGTTGTTAGCATGTGCTTTGATACCACTGCATCAAATACCAGTAGACTAAATGGAGCCTGCACACTCCTGGAGACGGCCATTGGTCGCAACTTGCTTTGGATGGCCTGTCGCCATCATATGCGTGAGGTACTTTTATCGACTGGGCCTGACATTCTACTCTTTAAACGATTCAAAGAAAACTGGTCCAACTTAGCCAACCATCAACCAGTGCAAACTGCAACACCACGGATTTCTGCTTGCAACGAACTGAAGGCATTCATTGCAGAACAACTTCAACTTGGCCATCCTCGAGACGATTATAAAGAATTTCTACAACTTGCTGCAGCTCTCGTTGGACTGGGCATTTCCGTTGCAGTTCGCAAAACAGGTGACATACACAGAGCACGCTGGATGGCTAAGGCCATCTACTCGATAAAGATGGAATTGCTTCTTGATTGCAATGAGTCGGTTATGAAGCTAACAGCCCGTGAACTTCATGGGATACAGAGCTTTAACCGATTTGTAGTTAATGTCTACCTTCAGTCATGGTTCACATGTAGAGTCGTTGTTGATGCACCACACAATGGCATTCTACTCATCCACAGGCTAGATTGCTACGATGATATTGCTTTGCGGACTGTCGGACTGAAGATGACGGTGCGCCACTCCTGGTATTTAACCTAAGAGCTGGCAACCCTCTCCTTGTTCTCGCAACACCTCTCTTGTCAGGATAAGGCACGCTTGTGTCATCAATGAGACATGAACGAGGACTGCATTTGCTCAAGGTTCTTCCTCATACATTGGATGAACTATCTATCTCACAAACTTTCTTCCAGACTACCGGCATCGACGATACTTTCCTAAAGATTCCTGTTGAAGAATGGACTGAATGCCAATCTTACAAGGCAGCATCCAGGCTTGTCAGTAACCTGGCCTGTGTTAATGACTGTGCAGAACGTGTTGTTGCCCTTATACAGAACTACAATTCCACAATAACCAAGTATGAAGAACAGAAGCAGTAACTTTTACAAGTTTTTGAAAAACACAGTCGCGACTTTGCCAAGTGCAATCGTGACAATCTTCTGGAACTTTAGAACTGAAGTGATGTGTCTTTAAACTGTAATGTTGAATTTGTGACTGATTATACAATACATCATTGATACATTGCTTGACATTTGGCAATAGTTACTTAACAGTGAATGACATACTGAATGGTCTAGTAATCTTGTATGAACACGGTTTTGGTCTTTTTGGTGTGTTAAGCAATGTTGTGTAAGTCCTGTTTAAACCAACATAAAACATTAGTAACTTCTACCAGTAATAACCTTTCTTGTGACGAAAAACAAACTATTATAGGACTGATGCTTGATTTACAGCGAATTTAATAAATACGACATGTTAAACCGATTTTCGAAAATTTCAGGACCCTTGGGGTACCTCTGAATATTACTCAAACGGCCTACAAAAAATTAGGTGTTATTATCGGACACCAAAGAAACTTTTAGGAGGATGTGCATAAGAATAAAAAAAAATTTTTTTGCTTATTATGGGGCACCCTAATGCCGCGATAACTGGTGCTGCTGATTTCTCGCTCCCCTCATGAGATATAATTTGAAATGCATTTTAGCATTTATAAAATGTAATTTTTGCAACTGCGACTGAGCTGAATTTGCCTCAGTAAAAATATAATTTGCCCTTTAGCGACAGGAAAAGTTTCGGTATCCTATGTAAATCCTGGGAAATCCGCAATAAATCGGAAACTTTAAAAAGCATTTCAAATTAATTTCATAAAAATTGATTTCAGTTTGCAAAAGATTTTTGGGGGATAATTTAAATATTAATAGTAAAATATTTACCCGGATCTGAACAAGCATTTGGATCTGGATCTGATATTAATGCGGATCATTACAATAATAAATTAGCAAATATCTCACTGAGAATTGCTAAACTTATTAGCAATCGGGATTCATTTCTATTAATCAAGCCCTGCAGATCATAAAACAGTTCAGCCCGATTGAATAACTCAATAGTTTTTTTTTCTGCGGGTCAATGTGACCGCCACAAGTTTTAGCAAGCTTAATAAACGGAAATCTCAATTACATCACGCATTCCAATCAAATAAACTGGAAATGTCCCCAATGATGTGACAAGGTGTAAGCTAAAATGAGGACATTTTGGTGATGCTAGCCCGTGGATTTTAATAGATAATTTCACAGTTGCATTGGATGTATTGAAATGCAACTGGCAACGGATATCCTCATTAATATCACCTTTAACATCGATAATAAATCCGCAAGGATAGGTCAAATTGGCGCCGATTCTGCAATTGGTCTGGTTTAATCAAATAATACTCGATATGTCCATAATGAGGTGACAAGCTGAAATCAAAATGGTGGCATTGCTTATCTGGCATTTGGCCTCTGATATAAATGATTTGACTGGCGAATTCAGCAGTTGCATTGGATGAATTGAAATTCAATTGGCAATGGATATCCTCAAGTATATCAACTTTCACTTCGATAATAAATCCACCCCATTTATACAATTGATCTGGTTCACCGCTAAATATTTCAATTGAAACCCATTAAAAACATTTAATAATTACTCATGATCTTAACTGCATTGGAATTGCAGAAATTTATCAGAAAATATCCAATTAGCACTAGCATTTGATAATTTATATTAAATGTATAAAGTTTATCAATATATTTGAATATTTAAAGAAAGGACGCTCATTAAAATAAAAAATTAATGCCTAATAAAAATAATAAAGCCAGTGTAACATTATAAATTATTTTTATTAAATTAGTAAAAAATGAAACTTTAATAATAAGTAAATGAAATATTATTAGAATTAAATATGAAAAACTCAGCTATCATTTCAATATAGAATAAAGTCACATTTAAAATGATTTCAAACGGAAATTTAGCAATTCATATAAATTGTACATGTTACATTGTAATATCTGAGAAAGCAAATAATCAATATAATTAATCAAATGTGCAAGGATTGATAAACATTAATCATATTGATAAAGATAACATAATATAGAAATCAGTGGAATTCTAACACCACAACTGATTACATCCAATCCACATTCAATAAAATTGCCTTTGCTCATCTCCTTTCCTTTCTTTTCATAGATTTACCATCGAAACTTTAGCAAATCACTATTTTTTTTATCAATCCTTTCAAAAGGACCGCATTATTTATTTTCCTCTTCATTCCTATGCTCAATTCCCTTGATAACATTCATTAGTATCGATAATTATGGTGGGTTACAGGGTTTCATTGTTTGTTTGAACTAACCGGTGGTTGCCCCCGTAACGCCATACAAAATGATGCTAATCGCCACTTGGCACCCGTTGCTAAGCAACGTTGGTAATGTGTTCAAGTGGTGGATTGCCCGCAAAAATTGAGTACCATGTGCTAGTACTATAGTTGCTCGGACAACCCTCGGGTTCACGAGCTGTCGATAGAAGACCTATGCTCGCTTTGCTCTGTCCCTCATGATCGTTCAAGACTAGGTTCTTATCTGCCTGCGAAGAGATGAAATTAAGGTTGAGTAACATGATGCGAATGTTTGGCATATAAATATATCAACGGAACAAATTAAATTAAGAACACGACTACTCTATTTATTTAGCAACGCGCACAATGTTTACAGGTTAATGATCCTGAAGCTGGATTGCTCGACGTCGGGCCCGTTCCTTACGTCCCGGCCGACGATTGTTTGCTGGAAGGGTGGATTGTTTCACTGGTTGGGTGTTCTTCTGCGACATCTGGGTTGGGGCGAAGACGAGCGGATATGTCACCGCTTCCCCCTCCCGGCAGACTGCTAGGGCGACTTCGAGTTCCCGAATTTGCGTGCGCAGGCTCTGGTTGAGCTGCCGCTCCTCTGTCCAGCCTTTCTGTGCTGCGGTCAGGCGGTGGTACAATGCTTTCACCTTTCCCGGTTCCTTCCAGGTTGCTTTAATCTGTTGCATTTCGCGGGTTAATTGAAGAATCTGGGCGAGTAATTCCGCGTTTGACTGTCTTGCATAGTCCAGTTCAGATTGTAAGATTTGTAAGGAAGACATTGCTACAATCAAATAGATCATTTTGTTTTGTTATTAATCAATTTAAATCCACTAAACAAAACCACATATAATTCTAGCTATATGAAGAAAAAATAATGACACACAAGTTTCTAATATTTTAAATCAATCGCTACATCAAGTTATCACTGTTAGTTCATTCGTCAGGGCAATATCTCTTCAGGCTTCGTTTGAGAGCCTCCACGGTATAGGGTCGTCTGGTGTCTCGAACTGGGTGAGGTGGATAGGCGACTGCAATCCGCCCGGCAAGGATGTCTTCCACCACGTTCGCAAGATACCTCCTTGCCTTAACCACCTGTAAACCTACCTGCTCCTGCACCCTTTCCCATTGGGTGAGGAAGTCCTGTGCGTGCAGGTAGGTCTCCGCAGCTGGGTATTGCCGTTCCGAGAGACATGGTCGTTGCAGCTGGTCGAGTATTCTCATGGTCGGCGGGACTCCTGTCTGTTCCTGTTTGGCGGTCTCTCGACGGGTAATTCGTTTGGGCGACATGTCTAAACATTACTGTTATTAGGTTCGATTGATTCACCGTTCTAAGTTATTAGCAAGCAAATTGTGTCTATGTTACTAGTAAGGGCGTCATACACGCGACCATTGCCTTCCTTTACGCGATGGGACATCAATAAGCAGGTTGGGTTAATTTGCGGGTCTGGTTCTTTAAGGTGCACTCCTTTATAGGGGAAATATATAATAATATAATTAATCATATGGATGAGATAACCTGATGTTTAATTTATTCAACATATGCATATTAACATTAAAACTCTACATGTAGGCGGTTACTCGTGTATTGACCTAAGAGAATTTGTACATTGATTTAAAGTTTGTTTGCCAACTCCATGTACGGTCAATTCGAACTTTAAGATCTAGACCGGATGTTGATCCGAGATAACTTAGTTGTACGTGGGTGTATCCTGGTGGGCGAACGATTTCCGGCGGATCTTACCATTACAACCTAAGCAGTTGACTAAAGATGGTTTACATTGTTTACATCCGGTGATTGTATTATTCGTGTCGTATTTTCAGAATTACTGGTCAACTGGTTCGCCTACACTCGATTATCTCAATTCTGGTGAGTTATTTCGTTGATTAGTTTGAATGTACTTTACTAGCAAATTTTAGGAGAACTTCTACGCTTGCCGAGGTTTTCAAGTAGATGCGATACCCTTCTATTAGAATAATTTCGCTATGTGGAATTTCATTTGTTCAATAATGTGATATTAATACAAATTCACTCTTATCTTAAACTTGGGTTTTTCCAATTCTATTAAATTACTTTACTTAATAATTCGTTCACTTTATCTTTAATCAGTTTGCTGTAATTACCGAATTTATAATAATTAAAGAAAACCCTTTTCAAATCTGTGAATTTATTTTAGTTCTAACTAAGGGGTCGTGTTATTGGTAATGTATTCTGTTGTCCATTATTCAAATTACTAATAGTTTCCCTGAGGCTAGCTGGATCAACTATTACTTTAATCCGCAAAGTTATTTTAATATTAATTAAATCCGGGAATTCGGTTGTACTTTAATTTACATCGTAAATTACTTGATTTCTACGAAAACTGTCTTACGGTTATTCAATTCATCTCTAATTTTAATCTATGAATTACTTTAATCCACTAATCATAGTTCGTTAAGGAACTTATTTTATTTATTCTTATTCAATACTTTACTTTACCCAAAAACTAGGTTATCTTGGTTTTACTCAATAGCTATTTGAACTAATTTAATCATTTTTATTGTTACCAATAAATTGATTCAATTTAATCAACGATATTTTTATTTTTGTTCATTTTATTTTTACTCAATGATTTAATCTAAACGCTTGATTTTTCTCGATCACCTCTTCAATTTTATCAGTGAATTACGTGTCGTTACACCAATTTTAGTCAACAAGTTAACTAAGGGATCCCCTACTATTATTCGAAAGTTACTTTACTTTTAATCGATACGTTTCATTATTTGAAATCAATGAATTCGATTCGTAATTGCTTACATATTTCTCGGTGGTTTCAATACGTTACTCGTCCCTACCAAGGATTAGATTAATTTTATCGAAGCGAATTAAAATAGTTTAATTGATGAAATTATTTGCCATTGCCCTAATTTTAATCAATAGTTTACGATCATTTAAATTATGAATTATCTTTACCCAATCTTTACTTTAATTTTAAGCCATATAACTCTTTACTTTTACAATCAATGGTTACTTTAATTTTTATCAATAATCGCAATTTAATCGAATTCAATGATTTCCAATAAATTTTATCTATTTCAAAATATTAACCCAAAATAATTATAACAACGATTTCAGTTAATTTAATCCCCGTACCATTCCCTTTAATAGGCCTTAGACGCCTATTGTGTTTATATTATATTTACTGAGTGCCCACTGGACTACTCGGTGTGATGATTTTAAGCCGTATGTAATATAAATTTAGGTCGATTTTACAGAATTGAGAAACGAGGAAGCAGCCAGAGACTTCTTCCTTATTTCTCGCTTCAGCTATAGGGATAAATATTGACGTTACGACCGCTGCGTTGCGCACGCTGAGTCTTTACGGGTACATATCATTGGCGATTTTCCACGCACTTACATGCATCTGTACTATGTAGATTTTACTTTCTTGCGTTATGTATTGGCTGTGGGCCGGAAAAATTTCGACAGTTTAATTTAGTTTATACAAATATATAAAACAATTTATGTATATAAATAATATTTATTAATTATGAACAAAAATAACATAATTACCCATCGTTGACAATCCATAAAATATCATAAGATAACATATCATAGCATAAAACAAAATACCTCTCTCCCACGTCGACGCCGAGCAGAGCTCTACCGAGATGCAATGAACGTGACGTGGAAAGAGGGTTCCACCATAAATAATTCTCACCTAAAAAATCGAAATTGACTTGGAGATAGTTTTTAAAATAATTTTCAAAACGATTGAAAAGTAAATTTCAAAGTGGCTAGTTTCGAAAATGGTTTTAAACAATTTTCAAAAATGGTTAAGTTAAATGTGAAAATGGATCAGTATTTATACCTATTTTTCTCGCGTGTGAAATTTGATGCAGTAAAACAAAATTCGACCTTGTTATTTTCTAGTAAATTCTATTCGTTAATCTTATTATTTCTTGATTTATTTTTATAATTTTTTATTTAAGATTTTTATTGAATTATTACTAATTCAAATTTTTCGATTTAAATTTCATTTTAATAAACTTTTATTAATTTTTCAATTTCGTCGAATTTGTTGTGTTTTCTTGTTATATTTGTGTAGGTATCGTGCGAATCTTGGTGCATTTTGTTATTATTTTAATTTATTTTTATGTTTATTATTTTATATTTAATTCTCCTTTCTTTCTCGTATTTTATAGGGTTTAATTGGTGTTTCCAGGTTTATTTAAATTGCATGTTATTTTTGCGTGTGTGTTTCTGATCCATTTAAACATTTCTCAAGGCCGTTTACGTTGTGGCCCAACAATTATATTTGTGACGGTGCCAAAGCGTCTGTGCACCTGACAACCGTCAGAAATTACAATTTGCACTTTTTTGCACTAAGAAATCAATATATGCTCGCTAGGGTGTACCAGTAAATGTTTTTTTTATAATGTTTATGCACACCCTCCTAAAAGTTTCTTTTGAGCCCAATTTTAACATCTGCGAAATGTTGGGACATTAAAATAAATAGTAAATACAAATTGTACATGTTATATTGTAATATCTGCGAAAGTATATAATCAAGATAATTAATCAAATGTGCAAGGATTGATATACTTTAATTATATTAATAAAAATAACATAATATAGAAATCACGGGAATCAACATCACAATTGATTACATCGAATCGACATTATTTAAGTTGATTAAAACCTCCTAACCTTTCTGTAAATTTACCTTCAAACTTTAACAAATAACTATTATGTGTATTTTTGACAAATATTTAAAAGGATGACATTTATTGTTTCTTGTTTATTTCAGACTTATTCTATCCTCTTGATAATAGTTATTGGTATTATCAACTCTAGTAGGTATATTAGGCAAAAACTAAGGTTTCGAAAATTTTGTTTATCTAGCACGAAATCCGATAAAATCTGGTAGAGGAAAATAAAAATTGACGAAAGTTAACTAAATATCGTCCATTCAACGTTAAACAAGAACAAAAATATGTTGAGTCAGAACACAAACTGCCTTGAAAAATGTTTAAATGTATCACTAATATAGCGCTAAAACCCAGCACCAAGATAACTTTAAATACAACATGCAACATCAATTAAACACTCTAAAATTTGAGAGAATATAAATAAATATAAAATCAAAAAACATAAAAGTGAAATAAAATAAATACAAAATCAAGAACCGCACGAAATTTACATAAAAAGTAACATAATAACAAAAATATTTGACCGAAAAATGACAAGTTATATAAAAGTAAAAAAATTAATGAATTAAATCAATTAAAATAAAATATTTTTGGTTGAATAAATCCAATTAAAAATTTTAGAAATAAATTGCCAATTTAAATTAAGATAATAATAAAAATTTAATTTAAGTTTAAAAAAATCATACATACTATCGAACTGTGTAAGTGTGGTTTCTCCGCCTATAGTTCGTGCCCGTGAAGATCCATGTCATGAGTAACGACGGATTCTGAACATCAATACTTTCCTATAGTGGCGTTAGTTAGATCGGGGGTAGTCTTTTGGTGCTCCATTTTATTCCTTCAACTGAAAATTTGACCAAAAATCATTTAGATATATCGACTCAAAATCACTAACACCGAGTAGTCAAGTGGGCACTCATTAAACACAATGTGAACAAAAATAGATCACAAGGATAAATAAAGGGAAAGGGTAGCGTGGAAAATTGCGAAATCGTTGCAACGGTTAAAGTGAATAGCCCTCCAAAAAATAAAAATCCGAACAACCAAAATCACGAAAAGAAATAATTTAAATAATAAGTAAGATCTAAACAAATTATTTTTAGTTGAGATGGAAAATATGGGCGGAACGCTGCGCAAATTTTCCAAAATAATTAAAATACTTTTGTTTAGGTCAGGACTGAATTTTGTTTAAATGAATTGGAAATATCTCGCAAATATAGCAATGTAGATTTAAAATCAGACCCATAAACATCAAATAAATAACCCTAAAATATGAGAAAAACGCAATGAAATATGAAATCAAAAACATAAAAATAAATCAAAATATAAACAAATTTGCAACAAGATCAGCACGAAATTAACACAAAAATAACAAGATTACATAAAGATTTGACCGAAAATTGAACAATTCATTAAATTTATCAAATAAAGAATAAAATAGAATATTTTCAATAAGAAATATTCTATTGAAAAATTTTAATAAAATAAATTTTTCATGTAATGTACAAATTAATAAAATAAGAATTAGACATTATAATTAAAATCAAGGTCAAATTTTGTTTATATGCATCAAAAAGAACACGCAAGGTTAGGGTCACAAAACAGGTATATATACCAATTCATTTTCGCAGATTTTAATCACTTGTGAGCAATCAATTTTCTCGTAAAAAGCTTAGACGTTTTTTATCAGAAAAATTGTATTATATAGCAAAGCGTCAGGAACGAACGTCTCGAACTACTATCAACAAGTACTATCGGCTAATTATCGAAGTGAGGACGAGAGAATGCTATGAATTTAACATGGAACCAATATATCTATTGAATAACAATGTGTTTATGAGAGCCATTATATGAGTTCGAGTATATGAATTTTTCATTATGTCGAAAATTTTCCGGCCCACGGTCACACAAACTGCAAGTTATTAAAATCTCATATAACTATCGAGCGGTGTAAGTGCAGTTCATCCGCCTATAGCTCGTGTCCGTGAGGATCTAGTCGTGCGTAACGACGGGCTCGAACGTCAAATCATTTTATACTTATAACGGCAGTGGGAATATCGGGAACTAGTCTTTTGGCTGGCTTCCCTTTCACCTATCTCCTCAAAATTCGTCCAAACTTTCAGACCACATATCGGCTAAATTTATCATACTGAGTAGTTCAGTGGGCACTCATAAAACCTAACATCAACATATGTATTCCTTAAGGTCAAATTTTGGATAAAGGAAAACGGGATCTCTGATATCAATGCAACAGTCAAAATACTTTTAATATTTTTAAATCTGAAATAAATTTATAATTACGAAGGAACTACTTTGACCAATACCGATAAAGACTGGGGGACTTAAACTCAATAAGTATATTAGATTGAGTCGTAAGAAGACCTAATAGTGAAGTTTAATTAAAAAAGATTCAGGGAAAATTAAATCAATTTAGTGACGTTAATAGTGAACAAAATAATAAGCCTCCATCAAAAAATAAATATGAATTAAATTAATATGTGAATTAGTTGCGAGATTTTTTCAGAAAGGATAATTATTAGGTTAGAAACTTAGTAAAAATGTAAAAGAAAAGGATTACCCAAAACTGGTTTAAGAATTAAATAATAGATTAACGAAAAATTAAATGTAAAAATCAATTTATTTATTAAAACTACTAATGCCAATTCATAAATCAGAACTAAATACAAACTAAATATAAATGCCAATAAAAATCAACCCCGAAATCATAAAAATAAGTAATTAATTATATAATAAATTTAACAATAGCAATTTATTAACAAAAGTACCCATCTAAATCAACATAAATTCGAAATAAATTGTCTTTCCACATACCAATTGTAAATCGAACGAAAAATCAGCCAACAACATCGATTCCTTAATTGAAATATCCGACGAATTTTACACAAATCCAAATAAATTAACCTGTCACAAGAAGTAATCCAAGCAAAAGTCAAACTGAAGTCACCCTAGGAATGTTGAACAAAGCAACTAAGAGGAGCCGAAGAGTAAGCCAACTTTATTGAAATAATACCAAAGTCATAGGCAAAGGGCCGAAGTCTCATCAAGGTAGAGATTGTCTGGTATTGGATAACATTCATGCTCGATTTATCAAAGATTGCCTGATAGACAAACGAACCAATCTAAACGAGAAATAAGATTAATTACCAAGCCAAAAAATTATATTTCCATACCTAAATTGCAAGTAGCAGCGCTAAACCTAAACCACGCGCATCAATGAGGATTTTACGAAAATTAGATATAGAGCAATTGCCGAAGAGAATTATCGATAGACGAATCTACTTGACGATAAGGAATCTACAAATTAAATATAAATAATTACCATTACGTAATATAACTAGCCACTCAACTAGACTTGTCTCCTGGAATGACATTTACTCTGTTAGTCCCGACGAAAGATTATAATTAGATAAACATCAACTTCGCTCGAAGTAAATATGACAATTACTGTTCACTATGACTAAATGTAAATCCACACTCCACCTCCGTCACGTGATAGTATAATTGTGGCATTATGCGGGCAGCTGAAAACCACCGAAATAATTAATCATCTGATTTAGCAAGTATAAGCTAAACATTTCTTTCAAATCATCATCGTGTGTATTTAGCCTATTGGTTGTGAAATATATTCAACCAACATCCGACTGGCAATTAGTATAAATAAGCACTTGTGTTAAATGGTTTATTATATTTTTTCTTGAAATGTCTAATAATACTGGCGACCGCATGTTTAGAAGAAAGAACACGAAGCGAAATGAAATGGATCGAGCAATAGGTGAAGAAACTCTATCAACGCCTTACCGTGGCCCAACGGGAGTGGAAAGAGGTAAAAGCACTGCATCTAGCCCAGCGAATTCAGATCTGAGGACTGGAGGAAACGCTGTCGGCAAACCAGGAGGGGAGTGCGGTAACCTACCCTTTGGTATTTGCTACGGCACAACTCGCCTAGCGGGACCGAGGTCGTCCCGAGGAACCGAAGAAAAAGTTGCAACCTCATTCCAGACCAGGTAGAACTGAAAGGGAGCGTAGGCGACTTCAAGAGGCAAAAATTAACAAATAAAGTGTAACAATCTGATAAGAATTTGTAATGTCATAATCAATGTTTAATTTTAAATTGTTTTATCGTTTTTATTTTTTTTTGACGTAATTCATCGTAAAATGCGACATAAACTGAATAACTAAGGGTGAAAGGGAAGATAAGGGACCAGAAATTTATAAGATGAGCAGGAGCCTTCTAACGGCAGGTCGCTGGACTCGATATGAGGCCGGGCTTTAGCAGTTCTATAGTCAGAGCTCATCTTTGGCGGTCTCATAACCACTAACCCCACATTTTATCGAAATTTGTAAAGTAAAAGTGGAGCGCGGCTCAATTGTTTGTATAAAATTCTGATAAAACTAAGAAATAAGGGCGGATCCCTACTAAAAATTTAATAATAATAATGATAATAGTAAGGATAATGTTAATTATAATAATAATAACAACAATAATAATAATAATAATAATAATAATAATAATAATAAATATAAGAATAATAATAATAGTAATAGCAGTAAAAATTGATAGGAACAATACATATAATAGTAATGATGATAATACTAGTAACGACAATAGGGAACATAGTAATTATAATAAGAATAAATGTAAGAGAGGTAGTGTGAGGATATTTAACATAACAAAGGGTGTACAGACCATGGTAAAAATCAATAATACGAACAACGATAAGAAAGACTATGAGAATGGACATAAAAATGAATGATATAGCGGTATAGATTAACATTTGAAAGAAATAAAAGAAGAATGGGACCTAACAATCGAAATTGAGCACAGGCCTTCTATCGGCAGGTCGATGGATCCATGGATCGTTCGGTCAATTATAGCACTAGTAATAGCCCTCACGTTACGGGTGCCGAGTGGTAAGCGAAAATATTTGTATGGGGTTGTCTGAGTAACAACAATATAGTTTCAAAATCTCAACACCCAGAAACCCACCAAAAATATAAAAGTAGAAAAAGATATAAAAATAAATAAAAACATTAAAAAATTATTAGAAAACAACAAAAACTAACAAAATCATCCAAATTTACCAAATCAGACCCAAATTCATCAAAAACGATTATATTTTAGAAAACAATTATGAAAATTAAGCTTAAATGTAATTAGAAACTTTAATAAAAAATAAACAATAAAATCTGACAAGTAGGGAAAAGTGAACTAATATGGTAAAAACACATAGGTGTTTTGTTTTTGACATCAAAATATTTGCATGTAAAACCATCCTATTTAAGTCGATGCCAGATCGACAGAATTTAATGCTAATTTTTATAAATTTTTACTTTTGTATGTATGATCCTCTAGGTAAATTTTTTTAAGAAAAGTTCTATTATCTTTGAATTCAATTTAGCTTCATCTATGTGAAATTTAAATTTAATATTCTAGGAAACACTACATTTATGTAATTATTCTTTATTTTAGGTCTATATATAGAGGTGTTAATAGGTTGAATGTACTACGAAAAGAAATATTGTTTAATTATTGAATTATATGATTTAATTGCTATAAAATTTTCATTAATTTTTAAACCTAGCAAATTCCAAGTCAGAATAATTTTCCTTGCGTCAACCAAGTCCGGTAAAAGCCTCGCTCCAATGGTACTTAACTTATGCAAGAAGTCTCATGATCGAATCCATAGCTTCTCATTGTTCGAAAAATAACTATTTTACTGAAATTAATTACTGAGAGTTTTACATGATTTTAAAACTAAAGTTTAAACTTCATAAAACCACAAGTCCTTGTGCTCCATTAACATTAAAAGATACATTCTGTTGCCTAAATCTTTCTAAAGAACTCAGCCTATACAAACACAAAAAACTAAACAATATACAGTAGTGTACAATGGGAACTATACCCCATGGATATTTGAATTGAAAAAAAGTGATCCGCACTATAAAAAATATTTACTAAAAATCTATTCTGAAAATTGAAAATGACAATAATTAAAGGATTTGATAAAAATTACATCAAGGTGATGTTATTATTATAGAGGATTTAAATCAGGAAGCAAATAAAAAAAAGAAATTTAATATTTTGTTTAGAAAAATCGCTCGACATATTGGAGTTACTGTTATTTTCCTTACTCAAAACTTGTTTCATCAAGCGGAGGTAATAGAATCAGTAATTTAAATGTACAATACTTGATTATTTTATTAACGCAATTTTTATCAAATCCTTTATTTATTGTCATTTTCAATTAACAGAATTGATTTTAGGCGAGTCCGTGTTCTTCGTAAGCTCCTCTATGCCGATATATTATATTGAATTTTGATTTGAACATGTTCGATTGTAATAAATTACATAAAAATAAAGTTTATCCACAACCACTTGGTCCAACTACTTGAATACTGCATCATTTCTTAATTCCATTTTATTATTAGTTATTAAATTAATTGTTTGAATTTTTATATTTAATTGAATTTAAATTATTTGAAAATGTTGAGTCAGATGATGGAAAGCAGGCAACCTCTTAAGTAGTAGGATATCAGCCCGCCAGATACAACCTCCTTGACTTACGTATTATTACGTAACATCTGACATCTGTCCACACTGTTACTACCTCTGTCTACTATGTTGGTACCTAGTAATTGACCTGGTCCACTGTTACCAGGTTATATCACGTTTATATTACGATTATGTCACGTGCCCACTGGTCAGTCACTACCCGGAGACACACTTATTACACATCGATTACCTAATTCACACTTATTGTGTCACACAGTTGTGGACCACCACACCTACCTTCTAGAACCTACCGTTCTTAAACCGTTCACACACACACCCACACCCACACCAACCAACGACAACCGATCCATACCAATCTACGCCCATCATCGCTACAACTACGTCTACGACTAAATTGTAGACTTAACAAAATCATTCACTAATACTACTCATATTATTATTATTCAGCTTTCATATTATTATAATTCTATCAAAATAATCATAAAACTTTAACAATTTTTATGAAAATTTAAGTTTACAACAATTGAAGTATATTGATAGTTAATTTAATTAAAATAAGTCATTCAAAACTTTAATTTGAACACTTGATTTACAAAATTCAATATTTTAAGAAAATAATTCACTAAGTTTAAAATTTTAACTTAACTAAATGTAAAAAACTAAATTATACAAGATATACTTTACCAATTTCTATAAAATTTGAAATTTACAGGAAATAAAATATACTGATTTATATATCTTACCACATTGAAATTTGTTTACATAAATACTGCAATAGTTAGATTTATTGGAATGCAGTAAGAATCTTTAATGAATTTCTCTTACATGAAATATTAATGCCCTGATTGATGAGCACTGATATCCCAACAAATATTTGATTAAGACTCATCAATCGTAACCAATTATTAAAATATTTACCTTTAATTGGCAAATTAATGATAATTTCATGTAAAACTTTACATTTCTCTGTACATACATAATATTTAGTCATCATTTCCTCCTTAAAGCTCATATATTACTGATCATTTTCATTAAAAGCCCTACATTTATTAAATTTATCGGTACAAACTCAATAGTTAAATTTATCCCTTAAAATTGATATATTACTGATAGTTTTCATGTAAAATCTAACATTAAATGAATATTTCTACTCAATATTTATCATTGATTAATTTCTTTTAACACTGTAAAATATTGAAATTACTCATACTTATATCCAAATAATTATTACGTCATAATTGATAGATTAAATTTTTCACTCAATATTTTCCCTGTTAATTTACTACCTATAAATTCGATATTCCAACTTTTCAAACATACTAGAATTGATCAAATACCCAATCCATAGTGATAAAGCTAACTTCTCCATTATATTTAAAACTCTGAAATATTCATGTGATGGAATACTCTCTCTAAAATTGATACCTTTCCCTTAAAAGTTTACATCAAATTCACAATCAATTGACATTCGATTAGATATAAAATTCAATAAAGCTATATAGAGAATCCTAAATTTAAACTAAAATATTTAACAGGCTCTATATTATACTAAGTGGACATATATGATAAATTAATATACTAGCTATTTTTCAATACCTTATTACAAGTTTTAGTTTAATTAAATACAATTTCCATATTGATAAAAAACAAATAAATGAAGCCAATTTAACGATGTATGTGATAAAAAATATTTAATCCAATATTAAAAGTTGACAACTAACTCTCAAAATAACCAAAGACGTAGTATTTTCAAATTGAATACTAAAATTAATTGATTCTAAAATATAATTACTTAATTTCAAATAGTTTTAAGGTCTAAAATTTTGGTTTCATTTAATTTTCTTAATTAAATTTTCTCTCTAAATAATTACACAAATTTCTAAATAAGTATCATTTGCGTATCTGTACCCGTCAAATTATTTAAAATCTGTACAATTCTTCTCAATTATTGTTATCAACCTAAATCAGTAACATTTCTTCTAATATAAGTAGTTTAAATGAAGTTGCGATTAAATTTAAGTCAGATGATTTAGTATATCTAATCTTTATTCTAATTTTTAAAAATAATCGACATGACTTCGTATACTACATCTTGAAACATAGGGAAAGTGTTAGATTTTAACAAAATATTGTGTTTTTTAAATTGAATACTAGTTTAATTATCGATTTTAATTAATTGTACTAAAAAATTGATCATTTAGAATTAGAATTAGTATTATATCTATACTAAAAAATATATGTTTATATTCTTAATATATTTTGTGTTGTTTATTAGAATTTCAAGTAATTTATGTAAATAATTTATTGTGAAGGTTTAATTATTTTCAAATTTAAAATATGAGGTAAATAATATTTAAAATATGTGATATAAGCACTAATATTGGTCAAACCCTTCAATCGACAATGCTCTAGAACTCGAGAACAGAGATGAGGGGAAGTCTCTCCAATGTATGTAAATTGATAAACGAGATCAGAACACAATCTAACCGGAGTTTTTGATTTACTAATAAACATTGCGTACCTTACAATAGAGGCTGTAAAAGTGAAATAGAAATGTCTGATTTTAGAATTTTGTTGAATAGTTTTAATAATTATTGGGAACGCGTGATATGTGAAGCATTGCTGATAAGGTCATTGGACCCAAAGATTAATGTGCAAAGTGCTATGACTAAGAATGTTTTTAAATAGTTTAAGTATGCTAAATTATGTTTTTGTATTGTTTTTAAAAAAAATTAAATTTTAATGTTATTAAAATAATTTAATTTATAAAACATTACATTATTTTTAAAATTATAATATAAATAAAAAATTATAATATTTATATAAATAACATTTTAAAATTAGTTAAAAGTATTTAAATATATATTTTAAGTGTTTATTTATTAAAAAATTAAATAAATATTAAAAAAATAATTTGTTTAAATTATAAGTTATAAAATTCTTATTTGGTTATTGTACCTGAAGATGACCGTTATGCTGTCAAAATATATAGTACGAAGAGTTTTTTATTGGCGTTATCTTTTAATTAAATCGTTGCCAAATTTATTTAATTATTTAATAATAAATAAAAAATTAAAATATACTTTGACTTTTTTATCGATGATTTATTTTTAGGCTTCTTAATCGGTAGGCAATTCGAGCCAATTTTAATTTTAGGTTTTTAAACGAAGATTTAAAAATACCTCCTGGCTATAGGTTGACCAATCTAATATAAATTAATAAAATAAGTTATGCATTTAAACATAAAGTCAATAAATCAACCTGAATATAGTGTGACCAATCGTAGGCTATTTGAGCCAATTTTTAATTTTAGGCTTTTTAATCGAAAAAAATTGTTTAGGCTTTTTAACCAAGAATTTTTTTTTAAAAATCGAATGCTGGCAAAAATCGAATCTGACTTGCTAATAATTATGCCTGTCAATGATCTTTCTGGGAATAATATCGATTTTGGTGCTCGTTTTTAGTTGGTAAATTGACTTTGAATGTTATTTACACACAGTTATATATAATTTCATTTACACTGAAATTTCGTATCGAACAGACATTTGCAATTATCATCATTCCCAGTTTTAATCATTCAATGCATGCAAGAAACCACAATACAATTCCCTATTCAAAATATTTTAAAATTTATTTGTAGATGGTTATGTCTCACATAGACCATACTCTCCGCCTGGCGAGGATTTTTCTAAAAATATTAAAAACTGAGGATTTTTATGTAGTTCGACTAATATTTTTATGTAGATCACGAAAAGTAGGTCATGTTATCGTGCTAACAACGCCGTTTTCATGGAAATTAACAAATATTTTATGTAGCTCACTAAATATGTTGGTGTGCGTTGACGGAGTTTTTATAAAATGATTACTAACGTAATAGTATTGGTAATCACACCGCTGTTTTAAATCTTCAATTTCTTATGAATTGCCACTCTAGTGAAGATTGTATGCTAGGATTAGAGTTAAGTGGTACCCACATTGTAGAATTGAATTTAGATAAAAAACTCCACTTTTTGTTGTATATGCTTACTTTGAGGCAATTCTACCTAAGGATATGGTATATCATCAAAAACACATATGAACACAGGTCTCTTACTAATGAATAATTATAGTTAGAGTATTAAATTTTATTGAGTATGATTGTGTGCATGTATTTTTGATTAAGGTACAGGAAATTGCTATTACAAAAGTACTTTCCTTTTTATGAGAATGAGCGCAAAAAGGTTATGAAGCCTCTATATTTCATTAGGAAACGAGTTTTTGGAATTCTAGGACTTGTTATATGTGTAAAAAACATACAAAATAGAGTTAGCGATCATTGCTATTTCTCAACTAAGTATCAAGGAGCAGATTGGACTTGTAAAATAAATCCTGAGAATGAAATAAAGAATGAAAAAGAGAATGAAATATTATAAATTCCAGAGTAATTTTTTTACTAGTGTAATTTTAGAAAATATGTTAAAATGTAAAACAAATTAAAAAACTTAATAATGAAATAATGAAGTTTGTCAAGAAAAATATTGAGGTTCAGCTAGTACAAATATACGACAAACATATGATTTAAGAAATTTGACATCAATCCAACATACAGTTGAACTTATCAATATTCAAGTTTCATTGCTCATCAATCGATAGAAGATGCAGTAAATAAAGTGCTATAGAAAATAAACAAAAATCTAAGTTGTAATGAGAATATATTCATCAACAATCGAAATACTAGTTTTACAGATGCCTTTGAAGAATTTGGTAAAAGTTGGATAAATATGGATTATCCAATTAGTCTTCCAAACATACCGAGACAGGATATAACAAAACAGCTATTAAATCCTTATACATTTTAAAAGTTGGTTTTGAAGTATATGTAATCATCTTCTGTATTACATAATCTCAAATTTCATTCAGATTTTCGAAAGTTTTCTATAGAAACTATTATTTAATAACTTATAATAATTGTTATCCAAACTATTTGTTGACTCTGATCTGAGTTAAGTATCTGTATATTTAAAAAAATATGATCTTGTTTAAATTTGATGAATATTGCACGCCTAAAGGTTTAGTAATCCCCAATGCACTACATAATTATACTTTAAATTACCTTTGTGTTAATTATGCCAATAATTCATTTCTATAATATACTTATATGATTCAATAATATTATATACTCTCTAGATATATTGGAAACTTTGGTTACTTTGAAATTTACTTCTATTTTCGGTTTTCTTTCCAATAACTTCATAATTCTGTTCGTTCAACTATCTTTTCATTTATTTTCTTTATACTCATCAAGAAAAATATGAGTCACTAATTTGGAAAATATGAACACGATTTGATATTCTAACTATTTTGATTTCCCTATCTTTTTCAAATTTCCCCTGGACTCCAAATTAAACCTTTGAATGTTTAATTTCTTTTAAAGATATTTTAATTTTTTCCAAAAGAGAAGATGAAGCACTCTTCTTCAATAAGACCCTTATTGATGTTCACTTTATAATTCGATGTGAGCATAATTAATCATATTCAATTAATGACAACTAATAATAAATATATTTTATTGACGTTTATATTAAAAATAGCGTTTTAAAACTAAGAAATTTAAAAAAATAATTGAAGATGTCCAACCAATTTATCATAACTATAAGATATATTTCTTGGTAAATATGAATTCTCAAATATGGATTGATCAAGTCGCAATATTCCAGTTTCTATTATCAAAAGAAGTTGTTGCAGTAAATAAAGTGTTAATGAGAATCAATATGAATCTAAGTTCCAATGAAAATATATTCATTAACAATCAAAATTCCCGTTTTCATGATGCCTTTGAAGAAAGTGAATATAAAGATGGGGAAAGTTGGTTTGTCAATATGATGATTCAGGGCTATAAAATGGATGAAAAAGATGTGATATCGCCATTTAGGAAATTAGCCAGTTCTCGGCTTTTTCTAGGGCTTTATTTAATATGTAAATAAATGTATTATTATAAACAAGTATTGTGTTTATGTAAAGTGTTGGTGTACGGGAAAACTTTTGTAAATGAGACTATGCCCTACTAATCGCTAACATTCCACTCTATTCTAGGGTTCATTTTTTGGCGCACGCCTCATGACTTTAGTTCATGTTGGTATTGTGCGTAACAGCCGAAAGCTATTCGAGCAGGTGAGCATTGTTTCCAATACTACTCCCCGAACAACCTTCTTTCCCCAGTTCCTTGCTGCTGATAGAAGGTCTTACGCTTTATGTACTGATACTATTACGTCCAAGGCGAACCTGGGTTGTGGGATTTGGGAATAAGAATTGTGAGAACATTCGTTATATACCCCTTTATTAATTTCCATCTAGGCGAATATTTATCCTTAAATTTATCCCCACATTTGAGTAACAAACCGTTTATCATGATATCCATTTTTAACTCAGACAAAACAAAATACAAAAATTTAATATTACAACAGGAACTACAATATTTATTACAAGGTTAATACCAGGGTATGGTGAAAAGAAAATAATCACAAGGCTATTGAGAATATCGTGAAGCAAACAGTGTTCGGAATAATGCTAAATCCAAGAGTTTGTCTAAGTCGGCGACTTATTCTTCTAAATCAATGTCAACCGGTAGACATCGTCGTTTCGGTCGTCGGCGATTTGAATTTAATACAGCTGGGCCAGGGTTTTCCTGCATTGAGGTCGATGGCTTTTCCGTCGAGTAAGCGCTCGATGGCACCTGTCCACTCAGGACAGCTATCTCGTCGGGTGTGAGTCGGAGTCTCTCTAGGATGAGGTTTACGTTGGGAGTCTCGATTTCATCCACTACCAAGTCAATATATACTGGACGAAGTGGCGGGTAGGTTGCTAAGGACGAGGCATATACTATGTCCGGGTCCGTCTCCGGAAACTCGAATTCGGTGAAGGTCGGGGGCGGGTCGTTCACTTCGACCAGCCCTCCGGTTCTCTCGTTGGCTCGCAATGGGTTCGCTTCAGCCCGGCGCCTTTCACGACGACGGCGATTTCGGTTCGGTCGTTGTCTCTGTACCCCAGATCGATTTTATGTTATTCCAATCAGGTGCGTTCCATTTGACGGTAATGATCCTGGATTGATGGGGAGGTGTTGGGCAGGGATTATATTAATTTCTTGAGCTCAGCAGCGGCTCGATAGGCGAGCTCGAAGCTCGTTTTCAGTGAAGATTTGTCGGAGTGCAGCGCTCTAACCAGCGATAGTGATAGTGATTTGCTGACTCCGATTCTCAATGACGAGATCGTCTCTGGCCCTTGAGAGACGCGAAATTTTCTGGTACAAATTACGAGTCGCTTCGGGCGGACTCCAGGTGCCTTTGAGTTTTTGATATTTGGTTTTTAAGGCTGTGAAGTCTCTCTCGAGCGTCTCCAGCCGCTGAGACATGACCGTGATCGAAGGAGGCAATCTCGGGATGAGAGGTAAATTCGATAGATTAGACATTTATATGAGGAAATGATTTTTGGATTGTACTTGATGAGATTTGTCGTCGTAAAGTTGATAGGTTGGATTGGATTGAGCTGATACTTATCGTTTGGTATCTATACGGAAAGAAAAAATAATGATGATACTTAGGAGTTTTACCTCGGGAGTTTCATAAAGGGTAGTTCTACGAAAGATGTTTGAGGTGAATTTAATGTTAGTTGGTTCGTCGGGGGAATAGTTTTGGATCTCCTCCTAGCTTATGTTGATGTCATGAAATTGCGTACATATTATTATATTAATTAAAACAGACTCTACGACAGGGGTCATATAGTTGTTAAAAATATAGCAATAAAAAATAGTCAGTTGAGCCGAAAATCAGAATCCTACGCTGTAAGAATCATTGATTTATTTTAGATATCATAATAAAACATTTTATTACGGTTCGGTTATTCCGATATTGCGTTGGACTTTAACATCCATATAGTTTAAGCTATTGCTGACATCAATTTAGGGTGCATAACAAATTAACTGGTCAGAATCAATCGATATTATTTATTTCAATCGGATGAAAATCTTTGGAGTTATCAATGTAACGACGGCCGGCATCCGGTCCTTTACTTATACTAGTAAATTCTATTACGGCAAATCTAGTATGAGGGTGATTCGTCGTTGATCTTGTTGGGAGCTCGTCGAATTTAATTTACGTAATATAATTGGGGAAATTTGACACTTGGGCTAAGAATTCGAATTCATATTGTCTATAGTAGGCGACGAGAGCTTGGGGTCAATTCTTCTCTATCACGAGCTCGACTTTTCAAATTACTTACGGGTTTCGCGGAGAATTTTATGGTTGGAAGACTATGTTTACACGGATCGACTGCGAATTATCCATCCGAATCGTCGAATGTCCGTGAAAAATCGGAGTAATTCTCTATTTATGCTATATGGGACTCGAGGATTATCTACGACAATTCTTGGCTACTCTTGACTTATGCGTCGAATCTATGGTGGCGATTTATCTGAGCTAAGTGGACATATGAGCGAATATCTTAAGGAAAAATCATCGAGATGTTTCGTATGCCTGGCGATTCCTCAGTTGGATGTTACACTATCGTCTAGTCGGTTATGAAATACATGGATATTATTGTAAGATCTCTCGGGTCTTTTACCTGAATAATTTACAAGCTGCATGTCGTTCTACGTCTGCCATACAAGTAATTTGACATTTCACTGATCTATAAAAATTCCTTATTCCTATTTACTTCTTTAACCTATCCCTGCTACCCTTAGTAACATAAATTCGAGGTTAAATGAAAACTTTTCTAGTGATCATCTAGCGATCGTTCTTAATACCCCTACCTGATTACGCTCTTCCCAAAATTAAAATTTTTCTCTGCTCACCTCACCCGACGTTTACATCAGTCGTTGTGAGTTGTTTAACGATGCCCTACGGGGAGGGTCCTGTGTCTTTCGACCAGGCCCCGTTGGGGACAGACCAAGATTTCAGAAAGGCTCGACCCGCGATCGCAACTAGCAAAACTTAATCCACCAGCCAGATCCTCGATCTGCCTATCTGAGGACTATTTTAATACATAATATAAATAAGATTTTATTCGGGACCTCGATATATATACATGAATATATTAAATTATTTAAAATGAAAGCATAGATAAATTTAATTATTACGAACATCCAAAGCGATTGTTACAAAATCATAAAATTACATGACAAAATAAAATATCCTTACTTAGTAAAATCTATTTCGAAATTCTTCGTAAAAGTTTTAAAGTGGTTGTAAGAGTGTTTTTAAAGGTTTTGTTAAGTTTGTAAAGTTAAAAATACTGAAATTGGTCACTGCTTATATAGTATCTTTGTGCTTGTGTGCGACCAATAGGCGATTTTTCGCGATTTTGGGTTTTTAATTATTTTATTAATTTCAAATTATTTTTATAATTTTTTGTGTAATTTTCCTTATTTTTTGATATTTTAATATTACGTTGTTCAATTTTATTTTTATTATTATTTTTCCATAATACTCTTTTTACCCTTAATATTTTATTTCTTGGTCTCCACTTCTGCCTGTGTTTTTTCTAAACCTTATTTTGAAAGGTTTTGGTAGTTTATTTCCTTTCTCGTATATTTTTATCTGCAGCTGTAGGCTTTTTCCAAGAATTTTAATTAATTATTTGTTTTATTTAATTTTGTTATATTTTTAGTTTGTTTTTATTAATGTTTCTATTTATTTTTGATCTCTGCTTGCGGTGCGTGTGTATGTGCAGTGACCATTTTCCTTACTCTTATCTTTTTATTTTTTGTTTTAATTGTATCATTGTTTTTGTTTTACTTTTAGCTCAAAGCCCAACAAAAGTCTTTATGTAAAGTCTTTTAATATTCAAGCTATCAATAAAAGAATAGTACTATTAGAACAGGCATAAAAAAATTACGACTATAAGGATCAACAATTCTAGATGAATGTTAAAATATGGTGACGCAAAAAAAAGTAGGGGGATGGGGTATCAAAAAAAGTAAGGGTTATCAAAAACGTAGTATCGGGCTATCGCAAAAAATAATTTTTTTGGAAATTATTTGAAAATGTTATGGTGGACCCTTACTTTTCTAAAGTTCAACGATTTTAAATTGTATCTGGAAAGCAAATTACTACCAACTAATATTGAATGATTTTATCAATTATTTTTTGTTTATTGAATAATTACTTTCACTGTTTTCTTTGGTGACCTCGTCATGTCCGCCATTCTCGCGCATCTCAGTGCTACAATTTATCAAATTTGTCAAATTTTTTACACCCAAAAATAATTTACATTTATATAGCGCAAAAATACCAGCAGCAGCAATGAATATAACAGCTAAACATAAAGTTATTCACATTTTACAGATCACAATCAATACTAATGAACCCGGTCAACATGAAAGTCCTATTTCAAATCGGTGTAAATAAAACAACAGAATGGATAGCAGCATTCTTTGGAAATGTTTCAGCTAAACAAAATATCAAATTTTCATTTCGATCTACTTTTATCTAGAATTTAAAATTTTAAGGACAGAAATGTTTTGGTGACCTATTTTTAATTCAAATTTAGGTTTAGACTATTTTGGTAAGGAACAGTAAATAAGGGCAAGACAAAATAATCTATAATCAAATACGGTTTAACATCTTTTTCTTAGGTTTAAATTGAATGGAAGGGTTATCAAAATAGCTATAATAACTTAAAAAAGCACATACACAATAGAAATTCAAACCAAGTGAGGTCAAGATGGTGCGAATGCTTTAATACTGATAGGCCTATTGAGTGGTAACCAAATATCTGTGCCTGAAGACACGCTGTGTATTCGGTCTCGTTTAGAAGGGTTGTCTGTTCCTCTCAAGTTGGGTAAACCTTCATTGGGAATGAGTGGATATGGAAAAGCGTCATCAGCACTATTACTAAATTAATCAATGTGTTAATTACTAACTAAAATAATTATTTTCAGAGGCTTTCGACTGAATCGATTACATCCGCTCATGGCAACGACCATCTTGCATATAATAGTTTTAATAAAGGTGTAAAAATGGCACATCCAAACCGGTTATATTTTAACCCTTTCTAAGGCAAAGGAAACTAAAAGTCACACACACTTGTCTGTCAGCTGTCAATAAATATAGAGGGAAAACACATCTATGGTTTCAAATACTATATATTTGTTCTCTTGTGGCTCAATATATGTCAGTAGTTGTACCAGAAGTAAAAATGATTACCGACAGCGTTACACTTAGATATTTTTATTAGTTTAAAATGGTTTACAGTATATTGCCACCACCTTAGAGGGTTAATAATACAAAATAAACAATTATATAATTGAATTCATTTATTCAATAGGATTTACAGTTACAGATTCAATTCTCAACTCATCGTGAGTGCATGACAACAACTGTTAGTCGTTTGATTCTGCAAATTTAGCACATTCATAATAAAATCACAATTTCGTTTTGTTATTAATCAAATATATTTTTTGTATTTATTTTAATGATATTTTAGCAAGCATGAGTTAACAGTTGAATATTAATACGCAAGCAATCAATAAATATTTTATATTTTTAAATTTCTAATATTCCTAATGGAAATGTTTTGAATTAAATAAAAAACCGGAAAAATGATTTTTGTTATATACACTTATGTTTTCTCAGAAAATAGAGCCAATAAAGTAAAATGATTGCCGAAAACGGATTCAAGATAAGCGGGAATGAAAATTGAGATTAAATATTCAAAAAGAGAATAAGCAAATTTACAAGCAAATAATTAATTGAGATTTTGGGAAGTCCGTTGGTGACATTAACCTCATGGACAACTATGAGTTATCGAGTATGTTGGCGAATAGGGTTGGTTTTTATTTATTTTTTCTAGGGTTTTTTGTGCATCTAACCCCTAAACGCCAGCAAGATTATTATTCTGTCCCATCTATGTACCCATGGTGAGTGCCATGTTGGTACTGTACATAGAGGTTGAAAATTCATGAGCAGGTGAGCTCCATTTCTAGAACTACTCCTCATGATATTTTCACTTTCGGGTTCTGGACTGCCGATGGAAGGTCTTACGTCTTTCTCTTTCTATATCCTGGTCCTTACTCGTCTATTCCTACAATTTCCATACTTATTTGTCATCTTTACGCGTTATTTATAAATGTATCCTTCAAAAATTTGGGCAGCGTTCCTCCCTTATTTTTAGGTAAATTTCCTATTTCATTTGTTTAATCACGGAATCGACTACATTTTTCCTAATTTACCTTTATCTTTCCCTATATTAGAATTTTGATCAACAATTCCTTAATTCCCGGTGCGTTTCCCATGATTTTAAGTAATTACAACCCTCTGCGATCACTTCAATAAACGCTACTCTCTTCTGTTAGATTAGATCATTCAACTTTTGGAAAACTACTTTCAAATTTACATTCCTAACCTATCCTATCCTTTCCTATTTGATTTTCTGATTTATTTTCTGACAAAGTTTTAAATTTTCCCTACAAAACTTTATTCCCGCTTAACTAAAGTCGCACTTCCCGAATTTTATTTCGACTCGTTCCGGCCACTTTTCAGTAGCCGCCCCGAGCATACAACGGCGCCCTGCGTAGCGGTCCTGTGCATTATCGCCAGACCCGACTGCGGACTGCCGAGGGGTCCACGAGGCATGACCCACGAGCTCAACTAAGGGTTTTCACCCACTAGCCGGCCCGAGATCCGTCCCATGGACCATCTATTACAATACTTATTATAAATAAGATTTTAGGGGGATTTATCAGTGGCACCAAAAGATTCCACGACCATCCAGAATAAAATCAAAGTAACAAGACTTCGAAATATATATTTATACAAAAAATAACAGTACTTACAATCCACAGTCATGCAACCAGATTTGAAAAATTGGCATAAATTGGCATACAAAATTTGGTCTAAGAATGATTCACTGCTAGTCTAAAAATGTCTAAAAATTTTTCTAGTAGTCACCTGACTGAAAAAATGTCTAAGACAGTCTGTTAAAATTCGGTCTAAATTTGGTCTGTTAAATTTGGTTAAATTTGGTTAGAAATTATGAAAATGACTGCCGTATATATAGTATTTTTGTGCCTGTGTGCGACCAATGGGCGATTTTTCGCCATTTTTAGGGCTTTTTAATTATTTTATTTATTTCAAAATATTTTTGTAATTTTTTATATATTTTTCTTTATTTTTTGATATATTAATATTTTATTGTTGGATTTTATTTTTATTGTTATTTTCTTAAAATATTATTTTTAACCCAAATATTTTGTTTTCTGGTCGCCTCTTCTGCCTGTGTTTTTTCTAAACCTTATTTTGCAAGGTTTTGGCAGTTTATTTTATTTTTCGTATGTTTCTTTCTGCATCTGTAGGCATTTTTCCGAATTTTAATTAATTATTTGTTTTATTTAATTTTTGTTATATTTTTAATTTGTTTTAATTAATATGTTTTTATTTTATTTTTGATATCTTCTTGCGGCGAGTGCTTATGTTACAGCAGCCATATTGACAATTTCCAAACGACATTAATTATTTTGTTTTAACTTATACAATTTTCACCTTTTTGTTTAAATTGGTTTTGTAATTTTTGTTTTAATTTTGGCTCTAAGCCCAACAAGTATCTCGTTAATATAATATCACAAATTTATGTAATGAGTTATCACGCATTATATTTTTTATGTGCAATTATTGATTTTTAAATGCAAAATGTGAAAATATCTCCGCAAAATTCTGATTTCGATTTCTGATCGGCAATTAATAATTAGTTAGCCAGAAGCAGGCCCAGTCAGAGCTTGGAGATATTATTCTTGCTGAAATATTGATAAATATTTACCCGGATCTGCACAAGCATTTGGATCTGGATCTGATATAAATGCGGATCATTACAATAATAAATTATTGAATGTTTATTCCAATTATTTTTTGCATTGATTATATTTCAATTATTAGTTGATTATATTCCAATTATTGTTGGCATTGATTATATTCTAATTATTACTTTAATTGATTATATTTCAATTATTATTGACATTGATTTTATTCTAATTATTAATTTAATTGATTATATTTCAATTATTAATTTAATTGATCATATTCCAATTATTAATGGAATTGATTATATTTCAATTATTATTGGCATTGATTATATTCCAATTATTATTGGCATTGATTATATTCCAATTATTATTGACATTGATTATATTTCAATTATTAATTTAATTGATTATATTCCAATTATTAATGGCATTGATTATATTTCAATGGATTTAGGCAATATCCAGAGAAACAAATCTACGACAAAGCTAGAAGTGGAAAGAGAAGAGAGGAGAGATAAGTGAAATAATTCCAATGTTGACTAACAAATAACGGAAATCTATGATAAATTTCCATTGGATCATTCACCAATGAAATCTAAGTAGAAAACAATTAGAAAAGACTTCTGCATTGATAATATTATGATTTTATTCTCAAAAACAGTCAATTTTATTTATGCGCTTAATGTTATCCATCAATAATTCAAACGTTAATTACTGTGAGAGTCACAGGATGAGTCTAGGAGAATTTAAAGTGTTTCACAGACTAATAGAATTTCTGGGCAATGAGAGCAAAGCTGGTGAAGCAGTAAAAGATATAGAATGATATTCGAGCTTCTCTGTTGATGTCACTGATCATTTGAGTGATTTACATTTCAATTATTTCGTTTTAGTGAAGGAGGAAGTTTATTACTGAGATATCCAAACGCGTGATAGCATTTACTGAGATGGCCAATGGAGTGGCAGCATTTATTGAGATGGCCAATCGCGTGACAACATTTACTGAGATGACCAATCGCGTGACAGCATTTACTGAGATGGCCAATCGAGTGGCAGCATTTACTGAGATGGCCAATCGAGTGGCAGCAATTTCTGAGATGACCAATCGCGTGGCAGCATTTACTGAGATTGCCAATCGCGTGATAGCATTTACTGAGATGGCCAATAGCGTGGCAGCATTTACTGAGATAGCCAATCGAGTGGCAGCATTTACTGAGATGGCCAATCGAGTGGCAGCATTTACTGAGATGACCAATCGCGTGGCAGCATTTACTGAGATGGCCCATCGCGTGATAGCATTTACTGAGATGGCCAATAGCGTGGAAGCATTCGATAGTGATTTTCCGCTGTACACAACTCAGTTGGAATTGATTTGATTTTATGCATTTTCATCTGGATCTTTATCAAGATTTAATTGTGAATAAACATTTCCACTGAAGAACCGCAACAAAACTAAAACATGTGACCGACTCGGAGATAATATTCAAATTTATATAATTATTATTGATTTATTATTTACTTGAGGTGCTTAATTGTTTGCTTATCTCATTTGTTTAAATCCATTTCCGCCCCATTGGGATTTATATTGATTATTTGTGTGTCAAAATGGCACAGCAGATCAATTTAGGGTGAATTTAGGATATTTCATCAATAATTTATCACATAATTACTGCTGGTTCATCGGTTGTCAGTTGAAATTCATTATTTGCCCTGTTGCGTCGGTATTTTCCTTCTTATTGTAAATTTATCAGGATTTATATCGTAATAAAATAATTTTACTTCTCACAATATTCAAGTAGATAAAACTCATTACAATTGAAATGGCAATTAATATTATAATTGCTATTATGATAGCTGAACAAAACATAATTTATAATTGACCAATCGCAATCCATGCCCATATAATAACCAATTGACCAATCGCAATCCATACCGATATAGTAACCAATTGGCCAAAATCAACTAGCTAATCTACCACTCCAGATTTACTCACCTTTGTCGCTTCCTGCTAACTCGTAATTGGCAGCAGCTATTATGCAAAAATTATTATTTTATTTTTATTCTTTACTAAATTGATTATTTATTCCTAATTTATATTATTTATTACATTTTAAAAATTAGTTATTAAAAATAATGAAAATTTAATCAAAAAAAAATAATTTTATATAAAATAATAATAAATTTTGTTAATTGAAAATAGAAATAGTTAATTTATTATGGATTTGGATTAAAATATTTATCGATTTTGATAATCAATTAAAATATTAATGCAGATTTTATGTAGAATAATATTTATAATATTTCGATTTGGAATTAGAAATTTGTGTAAGATATGAAATCCGAGGGAAATTAAATGAAATTCAGAGGGATAAAAACAGATCTGAGGGAGCAGTTGCACTGATAGATCCGTATTTGATGAAAATGCAATAGAATGGATTCTTGGTGATTATATAAGGAAATTGCCCAACGGGCTGTCGGGGTGAGTGCGCGATAACTGGTGCTGGTGGCGTCAACCGCTCCTCCCCCGCGGCTCACATGTGATACATGTGCTCAATGCACAGGATAATTATCGAGCGCCAATTTTCACTGCCAAATATTAAAAATAGAAATAATTTGGCGGCCCGAATAAATATTTGATTGAATGATTTAATTATTAATAAGAAACAATTTATAGGAATAATTTAAATATCATTAACTAATATAAATTTGATAAAATCTGTGGATCACATTAAATGGATCAATAGTAAAATATTTACCCGGATCTGCACAAGCATTTGGATCCGGATCTGATATAAATTCGGATCATTACAATAATAAATTAGCAAATATCTCACCGAAAATTGTCAAACTCATTTTCAATCGAGTTTCTCTATCGGTCGGGCCAGTCACATCATAAAATAGTTCAGCACTAATAAATGATTTAATTGTCTTATTGACCGGGTCAATGTGACCGCCACAAGTTGTAGCAAGCTTAATAAACGGAAATCTCAATTACATCTCGCATTCAAATCAAATAATACTGGAAATGTCCGCAATGATGTGACAAGGTGTAAGCTAAAAATTGGGCATTCATTATTGGCTTGGCTTCTGACAAAAAAATTTCACAAAAGAAATTTACTGTTACGTTGGATGTTTTGAAATATAATTGGCAACGGATATCCTCATTAATATCACCTTTAACATCAATGATAAATCCGCACGGATGAAATAAATTCGCCCCATTTATACAGTTGCTCTGGTTCACCGCTAAATATTTTATTGAAAGTCATAAAAAACATTTAATAATTACTCATGCTTTAACAGCATTCGAAATGCAGAAATTTATCAGAAAATATCCTATAAGCAATAGCATTTGATGATTTGTATTAAATGTATAAATTGCACGAAAATAGTAAAAAAGGTATTTAAATGTATTATATTTATTCGGATTAAATTAGAATACACCTAATTCTGTTTTTACACGAATTATTTTTACACGAATTTGAAATAACACGAGTAAATACGAAAAAATATTTCTATTTTTACACGACATAATTTGAAATAACACGAATACAAAAAAAACAAAATTACTTTTTTTACATGAATTATTGGATTTAACACGTTTTTTTTGGCCAGAATGCGTAAAATGCAAAGATCCTGTTATCGATAATAACGCTGAACTTGCTGATATAATAACAATGGCCAATGCAATCGGTGGGGATGGATTCGATGACCTATCGTTAGCAGATGTAGAAGAATTGTTGGTAGATGAAAGCTTGAGCGAAAATGAAATTATAGATCTCACCCTTGAGACTCGTTATGATAAAGAACATAGTGATAGTGACGAAAGAGATCGTCCAATTTTGAAAGCATCTCTAATTAAAGAAGGTCTTGATCTCGCTACAAAATTAGGTAGTCATTTTGAACAACATGATCATGACGAGGAACGAGCTGCCAAATTTCAACGTGAACTGAAATCATTAATGGCATCTTACAGGGAAGTTTATAATGGGTTAACGCGAAATAAAACTCAATCTAAGATAACTGATTTCGTTCAAAAATCTACTGATGTCCCAACACAGTCGGCTAGAAATGATAAAGATTAACAAAATCATTCCAGTGATGGCAGTGATATTGTAGTCTTTCGCAAACGTTTACGTTTATTATCAGACAGTGACAATAAATAAAATTGTTTAATGTTTAAATTTTTCTTATGGTTGTACTTTATGTTATTTAAGTTTTTTGGCAATGAATTTCTGGTATTATTTTTTTTATGAAATCTAAATTTTAATTTATTTTATTATAATTTAGTTTATTTAATAAATTAAAACGAAAATAAATTCTTAAAATAACTACAACAATATTTTTTTATATTATTTAGTCTAATTTTAACTTATTTTTTGAGGTCTAGAACCAATCTATTATTTTTGTACTTGGCCAGTATCTTTTTTTACACGATTTTTTTTTACACGAATTTCTCGGGAACCATTCTATCGTGTAAAAACAGAATTAGGTGTATTTAAAAAAAGGTCATTAAAAAGAAATAAATATGATAATTAATTAAAAAACCGTTTCAGTATTAATTATAAAGCTGAAATGTCAATTAAAGGAATTGAAATATTTTATAATTTTAGGTTTTTATTGAAGTGAAAAATTACCTTGAAACTGCCAGTGTCTGACTGGTTGAAATTTCAGCTTTTAGGTCATAAATGTCGGGTCTAGGTTAATTTTTGTCAAAAAACCCAAATTTATGGTCAAAATTAATGAAATATTAAGAATGAAGGGTCCGTCCTTTCTGGTTTAGAAAATATCTCTGTAAAAACTGGTGGTTTAGTGTTTTATGACCTTAGCACCCATACATACAACCTTCAACCGCAACCAATGGTTACCCGTCGCTAGGTTACTTTGGTATGGTAACCAATGGTTATGAGGCCGCCAAAGTCGAGTCTTACTTCTAAGACTGCTAAGGCTTGGTCTCACGCTGGGTCCATCGAGGTGCCGTTAGAAGGCCTAAGATCGTCTTTAATTTTTTGGTCCCTAAGCTTCTTCTCAGTCCTTAATTTGAGATTAAATAATGTTTGAACTATTTATATCAAAAAATATTATGTTAAATATTTATTGATGTAAAACACAAGGTAATCGACAAAATTATTTTTGTTATTTTGTTTCATCAGATTGCTGGAGCCGTCAGCGCTTTCGCTCGGCCCTACCTGTGCTTGCAAGGGATAAATTCGATTTACTGACTACTTCTGGTCAGCTCTGCTCTTGATACTGGGCTTGAGCAAGAATCTTTTCTTTTTTCCAACCTTGTAGAGCTGCGGTCAAGCATTGGTATAGCTGTTCGGCTTGGGTCTGTTTAATCAAAGTGTCTTAAGCTCCTGAATCTCCCGACACAACTGTAATAGTTATTCGTGTAGATCCGCATTCACCCGCCGCATACTTCGTAGTTCCTGACTGAAGGTTCGTGTTGATTCCATATCTAGAACTAAATCGTCATTAGTACTAATATAAAAATTTTATGACGGTTGACCGTCGTTCTAAAAACTATATCTTAGGTTCAAATCAAATGTACAACTTATCGTATTCATTTTAGATGATATTCTCATTTTATACTCATTTTAATAAGTTTACAGATTTTTTTAAAATTATTTGTAGCGATTTCGAATTTCCACCTCCCTTTTACTCAAATTTGATCTTAATAAATATATGCTAATATTGAGATTTTATGAGTGCCCACTGGTCTACTCGGTGTAAGAAGTTTAGCCGATGAGTGATGTAGATTTTAGGTCGAATTTTCGGAAGATGGGTGAAAGAGAGCTAGCCAAAAGACTAGTTGTAGATCTTCCCACTACCTCTAAAGAAAATATAGAACTAATAATATTTTGACATAAATTGTAATTGATTCATCAGTATATTACACATGGAAGTGTCCTCAGTCATACAACATTCTAGAGGATACGCCCAAGAAGAGACTTACTTGTAAGTGTAGTTGAGTTCGTATCCTAAAAAATCGTCGTTCCAAATAAAGTTGGTAAAAAAGCTTTCTCGCTAAGTAGTTATTACACTAGGCAAAAGTAATGAATCGGTATATGTACCTATTTTGTGATTCTAACCTTGTGTGTTCTTTTTAGTGCATTAAAACAAAATTTAACCTTGAATTTAATTGTAATATCTAATTCTATTTTTTTCCTTTTCTTACATTAAATAGATAATTTATTCATATTATTCTTTAATTGAATATTTTCAACCAGAAATATTTGATTTTAAACCAGTTTTATTCGTTGAAATGTTGGTTTTATAAATTCATCTATTTTTTGGTCAAATTTTCATGTTATCTTGTTATTTTTATGTTAATGTCGTGCGGTTCTTGGTGCATTTTGTATATAATTTTATTTACTTTTATGTTTTTGATTTTGTATTTAATTACAATTTTTTCTCATAATTTAGGGAGCTTAATTGATGTTAATAGGTTAGATTTTGAATCTGCATTACTTTGTTTGCATGTTATTTCCGATTCATTTAAACAAATCTTAGTTTTAGCCCAACAAAACTGTTAATATCTAGGAGCCTAATTTCTGTTGATTTTACCTATGTATGCCCTACCGAAGGGCGTCAACCTGGCACCCGGTTCGACCTTTCCTTCTAATTCTCGGATAGATCGATGCAAGTGTGAGTAATCGGCTCCTATAAGCTCGTCTATCTGTGTTCCTTGATCCAGAACTGGAAAGGTAATGTTCCTCAAACGTTTATTTAAATGAATATTAAAAGAAAGAGCATTAAAATAAAGAAATTAATTCCCAATAATAATTAATAATAAAGCTGGTGTTGCATAAATTATATATGAAAACGATAATAATGAAATATTAATAGAAATAAAAAACTCAACTAACATTTTAATATTGAATTTCAATATTAAATTTTCATTTATCATAATTTAGATTTCGATTATTAATAATAAATTAAATTACAGATCAATAAATGTTTCTATTGATCATTAAATTGACCAATTTATTGATGATGTTCATTGCAAATTGAATAATTAGTTATTGAAATAATTTAAATATCATTTACGGATCAATTGTAAAATATTTATCCGGATCTGCACAGGCATTCG